>JAUIMM010000065.1:9252500-9605000 GCA_031769625.1 Taudactylus pleione
GAGCCGGTCGTGAGCCAATCATAGCTCGCGGAACAGCAGCCAATCAGGAGCAGCCGCTCCTGATTGGCTGCTGTTTCGCGAGCTATAATTGGCTCGCGGCCAGCTCAATACTACTATTGAGCTGGCCGCGAGCCAATCACAGCTCACGGAACAGCAGCCAATCAGGGCGGCTGGTCCTGATTGGCAGCCGTTCCGCGAGCTGTTATTGGATCGCGGGCGGCTCCATTGTAGTTCAAATGCCGCAGCACCACTGATGCTCTTCCTCACCGAGTCGCCGCTGCCAGCCGGGCCCCCTCTCTCTCCGGGCCCGGGACAGGAGGCCCGGCAGTCCCCCCCTGATGGCGGCCCTGAGTGTAGTGTTGTGCTGTGTTGTGCTGTGCTGTGCTGTGCTGTCCATAGGGGCTGTATCCACTACTTCAAAGTCCATAGGGGCTGGCTGGACTGTGTTGTGCAGTCAGTTGTCCATAGGGACTGTGTCCACTCCAAAGTCCTGTGCAGTGTCCCAGTCCTAAAGGGGTGCTGTAGTGTTGTCCAGGGGGTGCTCTGTCCTTCAGGGGTGCTCCCCCCAAGTGCAAAAAAAAATAATATTTTTTCTGTGTTTGTGAATTGTGTGCACTGTGGCTGCACGTGCATCAACAAAGGAGCAGCGCCAAGCGTGCGCCTGTGTCCCATAAGTAAAAGGCCGGCTGGCTTGTCCGTTAAAGGGTGCTGTACCCCCAAAGGGCACTCCAAACAAAATAAAAAAATATATTTTTTTGTGTTTGTGAATTGTGTGCGCAGTAGCCGCACGTGCATCAACAAAGTAGTGTCAAGCGTGTGCCTGTGTCCCATAAATAAAGGGTGGGCTGGATTGCCCACTAAAGGGTGCTGTAACCCCCAAAGGGCACTCCAAACAAAATAAAACATTTTTTTCTGTGTTTGTGAATTGTGTGCACTGTGGCTGCATGTGCATCAACAAAGGAGCAGCGCCAAGCGTGCGCCTGTGTCCCATAAGTAAAAGGCCGGCTGGCTTGTCCGTTAAAGGGTGCTGTAACCCCCAAAGGGCACTCCAAACAAAATAAAAAAATATATTTTTTTGTGTTTGTGAATTGTGTGCGCAGTAGCCGCACATGCATCAACAAAGTAGTGCCAAGCGTGCGCCTGTGTCCCATAAATAAAGGGCCAGCTGGATTGACCGCTAAAGGGTGCTGTAACCCCCAAAGGGCATTCCAAACAAAATAAAAAAATATTTTCTGTGTTTGTGAATTGCGTGGGCTGTAGCTGCATGTGCATCAACAAAGGAGCAGCGCCAAGCGTGCGCCTGTGTCCCATAAGTAAAGGGCCGGCTGGCTCATTTCTTAAAGGGTGTTGTAACCCACAAAGTGCACTACTCTCCAACAAAAATAAAAAATTATTTTCTGTGTTTGTGTGCGCCTTAGCCGCACGTATATATCAATATAACATAAATGGAGGACCAAACTTTCTCCGATAAAAATAAAATAGGGAAAGATCAAGAACCACTTCCTCCTAGTGCTGAAGCTGCTGCCACTAGTCATGACATAGATGATAACATGCCATCAACGTCGTCTGCCAAGGCCGATGCCCAATGTCATAGTAGAGGGCAACAACAATCCCAAATGACAAAGTTCAGGAAAATGACCTTGAAAAAAACATTTAAATCATCTGAAGAGAAATGTAAACTTGCCAATATGCCATTTACGACACGGAGTGGCAAGGAACGGCTAAGGTCTTTCCCCTATGTTCATGACTAGTGGTTCAGCTTCACATGACGATGGAAGCCCTCCTCCCGCTAAAAAAATCAAAGGAGTTAAGCTGGCAAAAGCACAGCGAAGAACTATGCGTTCTAAGAAGATATCACAAATCCCCAAGGAGAGTCCAAGTGTGGTGGCGGTTGCGATGCCTGACCTTCCCAGCACTGGACGGGAAGAGGTGGCTCTTTCCACCATTTGCATGCCCCCTGCAAGTGCTGAAAGGAGCACCCACAGTCCACATGCTGATATGCAAATTGAAGATGTCACTGTTGAAGTACAACAGGATGAGGATACTGGTGTAGCTGGCACTGAGGAGGAAGTTGGCGAGGAGGATTCTGATGGTGATGTGGTTTGATTAAATCAGGCTCCGGGGGAGACAGTTGTTGTCCGTGGGATGAAAAAGCCCATCACGGTTATGCCTGGGCAGAAGACCAAACATTCCACCTCTTTGGTCTGGCAATATTTCTATCCAAATCCGGACAACAACTGTCTTGCCATATGTACCATATGTAAAGGTGAAATAAGTAGGGGTAGGGACGTTAACCACCTAGGAACATCCTCCCTTATACGGCACCTGCAGCGCGTTCATAAAAAGTTACTGTCAAGTTCAGAAACTTTGGCTAAGACTGTAAGCAGTCCAGGGACACCTAAATCCCTTTTTCCTGTTTTATCCAAGGAATCGGTGGATGAGGAGGATGAGGACGACATCTTGCCTCCGTAGAGCCAGTTTGTGCAGGGACACATTAATTGCCAGCTTGTTTTGTGGGGGCCCAAACGAACCAATCATTTCAGCCACAGTCATGTGGCAGACCCTGGCGCTGAAATGATTGGTTTGTTAATGTGTGCATGTCCTATTTATACAACATAAGGGTGGGTGGGAGGGCCCAAGGACAATTCCATCTTGCACCTCTTTTTTTTCTTTGCAGTATGTACTGTTTGGGGCCTAGTTTTTCAAACTGCCATCCTGTCTGCCACTGCAGTGTCACTCCTAGATGGGCCACGTGTTTGTGCCGCCCACTCATGTCGCTTAGCATAGTCATCCAGCTACCTCGGTGCAATCTTTTGGCTATAAAAACAATATTGTGAGGTGTTCAGAATAGACTGGAAATGAGTGGAAATGAAGGTTATTGAGGTTAATAATTGCATAGGAGCAGAAAAACCCACAAATTCTGTGATTTAAGCTGTTTTTATGCTTTTTAAAAAAAAAATACAGATCCAAAACACAAAACCCAGAACCCAAAACATGGAAGGGTACACTATATATATATATATATATATATATATATATATAAACACGGAAACGTACACTATATATATTAGGGGTGTGCACCGGCCACTTTTCGTGTTTTGTGTTTTGGTTTTGGATCTGGATCTTTCTTCGTGTTTTGGATCTGGATTGGTTTTGCCAAAACCACCCTTCCGTGTTTTGGGTTCTGGGTTTTGTGTTTTGGATCTGTATTTTTGCTGGAGAGTAGTGCACTTTGTGGGTTACAGCACCCTTTAAGAAATGAGCCAGCCGGCTCTTTACTTATGGGACACAGGCGCACGCTTGGCGCTGCTCCTTTGTTGATGCACTTGCAGCCATATTTTTTTATTTGGTTTGGAGTTTACTTTGGGGCTTACTGCACCCTTTAACGGTCAAGCCAGCCGGCCCTTTACTTATGACACAGGCGCACGCTTGGCACTACTTTGTTGATGCACGTGCGGCTACTGCGCACACAATTCACAAACACAGAAAATAATTTTTTTTTTGGTTTGGACTGGAGTGTACTTTCGGGGGTTACAGCACCCTTAACGGTCAAGCCAGCCGGCCCTTTACTTATGACACAGGCGCACGCTTGGCACTACTTTGTTGATGCACGTGCGGCTACTGCGCACACAATTCACAAACACAGAAAATAATTATTTTTTTGGTTTGGACTGGAGTGTACTTTGGGGGTTACAGCACCCTTTAACGGTCAAGCCAGCCGGCCCTTTACTTATGACACAGGCGCACGCTTGGCACTACTTTGTTGATGCACGTGCGGCTACTGCGCACACAATTCACAAACACAGAAAATAATTTTTTTTTTGGTTTGGACTGGAGTGTACTTTCGGGGGTTACAGCACCCTTAACGGTCAAGCCAGCCGGCCCTTTACTTATGACACAGGCGCACGCTTGGCACTACTTTGTTGATGCACGTGCTGCTACTGCGCACACAATTCACAAACACAGAAAATAATTTTGTTTTTGGTTTGGACTGGAGTGTACTTTCGGGGGTTACAGCACCCTTAACGGTCAAGCCAGCCGGCCCTTTACTTATGACACAGGCGCACGCTTGGCACTACTTTGTTGATGCATGTGCGGCTACTGCGCACACAATTCACAAACACAGAAAATAATTTTTTTTTTGGTTTGGACTGGAGTGTACTTTCGGGGGTTACAGCACCCTTAACGGTCAAGCCAGCCGGCCCTTTACTTATGACACAGGCGCACGCTTGGCACTACTTTGTTGATGCACGTGCGGCTACTGCGCACACAATTCACAAACACAGAAAATAATTTTTTTTTTGGTTTGGACTGGAGTGTACTTTGGGGGTTACAGCACCCTTTAACGGTCAAGCCAGCCGCCCCCTTTACTTATGACACAGGCGCACGCTTGGCACTACTTTGTTGATGCACGTGCGGCTACTGCGCACACAATTCACAAACACAGAAAATAATTTTTTTTTTGGTTTGGACTGGAGTGTACTTTCGGGGGTTACAGCACCCTTAACGGTCAAGCCAGCCGGCCCTTTACTTATTGTATTGTATTGTATTGTATTTATTGTTGTCATCAGCAAAACAAGTTTGACAGACGAAATTACATTGCACTTTTTTAAAACAGTGAATAGCAATCCATGGTAAAGGTTATCACAAACAATTTCACAAAAATAATAAAATTAAAATTAACTAAAGAGATACAATCATAGCATTCAACATGCGCACAGCAGATGGAAGAAAACTAACCCTCAAGCGACTCGTACGTGCCCGAAGTACTCTAAACCGCTTTAAAGATGGGAGCTTATCAAAAAATTCATGAAATGGATGGCTTGGATCCGATATGATACCTTTGGTTCTCTTTAGAACCCTAAGCCCATAAACATCATGAATAGTTGGCAACTGCACGCCAATGATTTTGCTGGCGGTCCTAACAACCCGTTCCAGTGCACTTCTTTCACTCGCTGTGCAGTTGCCATACCAGATAATGATACCAAACGTCAGAATGCTCTCAATTGAGCATCTGTAAAAGTTTAGCATAGTTACTTTGCTAACTCCCGAGGCCCTCAAACGTCTTAGGAAAAACAAACGCTGTTGCGCCTTTTTAATTAGGGACAGTGTATTTAAAGACCATGTCAAATCTGCCGCAACCTGGATACCCAGAAATTTAAAAGACTCAACTATATCAACATCCTGGTTGTTAATAGACACTGGCAATTTCTGCTCTAAACATCTCCTACGAAAATCAATTACCAGTTCTTTTGTCTTGTCACCATTTAGGAGCAAGTGATTATCACCACTCCAAGAAACCAAATTTTTGATCTCTTTCCTATAATGGGACTCATCATTCCTGCTAATTAACCCAACGACTGCAATATCATCAGCAAATTTGATGATTTTCACAGAATCAGAAGTCGACATGCAGTCGTGGGTAAATAGCGAGTATAATAGGGGGCTGAGAACACAACCCTGGGGAACACCAGTCTTAATCAACACTTCCCCCGACACAGCACCTCCAATTCTAACTACTTGTGGTCTATCAGTTAAAAAGTTTAAAACCCAGTTACAAATAGACCCACTTAACCCCAAGTCAAACAACTTAGATGTTAGTGAGATGGGAATAACCGTATTAAAAGCAGAACTAAAATCAACAAAGAGTATCCGAACATAAGAATCCCTCACTTCCAAATGAGCTAAAATAGAGTGAAGTGCTGTAAGTACCGCATCATCAGTGCAACGATTTTTCCTATATGCAAACTGAAAAGGATCAAAATCTACTGGGAAAAAAGATTGAATATGTCCTAATACCAGCCTTTCAAAGCATTTCATTATCAATGAAGTTAGTGCAATTGGGCGATAATCATTAAGGCATTTTACTACCCCCTTTTTTGGAACTGGAACAATATTTGCCTTCTTAAAACATCTCGGCACTACACAATTAAAAAGGGACAAATTAAATAAGACCGTTAATATCCAACTTAACTGGTCTGCACACCCCTTGAGGACTTTACCGCTAATCCCATCCGGGCCGGCTGATTTACACAAATCAACCCGACGTAGACATTTAATCACATCATACTCCTCCAACATAAGAGGAGACTCCCCCACCCGGGGAATTTGGGGCGTAACAGAAAAACTATTCTCTTGATCAAACCTAGAGTAGAACAGGTTCAAATCTTCAGCTAATAGATTATTGTCATTGCTAATCACCTCCTTTTTTATTTTACAACCAGTAATATCCTGGATCATCTGCCACAGGCTTCTCGGATTCCTGTTATCATGACTTCTAGCTTCAATCTTTGCGGAGTAACTAATTTTAGCCCTCCTAATACCTTTCTGCAATTCACACCTGGAAGATTTCAACATTTCTAAATCACCAGATTTAAACGCTCTATCACGAGCCTTGAGTAGAGATCGAACTTCCCCGTTCAACCAAGGCTTCACGTTGGGAAATATTTTAATACTCTTTGTTACTGTAACACTATCCGTACAGCAACCGATGTAACCTAATATCAATGATGCTAGAGAGTCAATATCTATATCGCCATTTACCCTACTCTCATCAATAAACAAATCCCAGTTTGTGAATTCCAACATATCCTGTAATCTAGTCAGTGCGTCCTCCGGCCATATAGTTACCAGACGTCTGACCGGTCGCACTCTCCTAACTAATGACCTGTAAACAGGTATGAGAAACAGGCGCACGCTTGGCACTACTTTGTTGATGCACGTGAGGCTACTGCCCACACAATTCACAAACACAGAAAATAATTTTTTTTTTGGTTTGGACTGGAGTGTACTTTCGGGGGTTACAGCACCCTTAACGGTCAAGCCAGCCGGCCCTTTACTTATGACACAGGCGCACGCTTGGCACTACTTTGTTGATGCATGTGCGGCTACTGCGCACACAATTCACAAACACAGAAAATAATTTTTTTTTTGGTTTGGACTGGAGTGTACTTTTGGGGGTTACAGCACCCTTAACGGTCAAGCCAGCCGGCCCTTTACTTATGACACAGGCGCACACTTGGCACTACTTTGTTGATGCACGTGCGGCTACTGCGCACACAATTCACAAACACAGAAAATAATTTTTTTTTTGGTTTGGACTGGAGTGTACTTTGGGGGTTACAGCACCCTTTAACGGTCAAGCCAGCCGGCCCTTTACTTATGACACAGGTGCACGCTTGGCACTACTTTGTTGATGCACGTGCGGCTACTGCGCACACAATTCACAAACACAGAAAATATTTTTTTATTTGGTTTGGAGTGTACTTTGGGGGTTACAGCACCCTTTAACGGTCAAGCCAGCTGGCCCTTTACTTATGACACAGGCGCACGCTTGGCACTACTTTGTTGATGCACTTGCGGCTACTGCGCACACAATTCACAAGCACAGAAAATATTTTTTTATTTTGTTTGGAGTGTACTTTGGGGCTTACAGCACCCTTTAACGGTTAAGCCAGCCGGCCCTTTACTTATGACACAGGCGCACGCTTGGCACTACTTTGTTGATGCACGTGCGGCTACTGCGCACACAATTCACAAACAGAAAATATTTTTTTATTTTGTTTGGAGTGTACTTTTTGGGTTACAGCACCCTTTAATGGACAAGCCAGCCGGCCCTTTACTTATGGGACACAGGCGCTCGCTTGGCGCTGCTCCTTTGTTGATGCACGTGCAGCCACAGTGCACACAATTCACAAACACAGAAAATATATATTTTTTTTGTTTGGAGTGTACTTTGGGGGTTACAGCACCCTTTAACGGACAAGTCAGCCGGCCCTTTACTAATGGGACACAGGCGCACGCTTGGCGCTGCTCCTTTGTTGATGCACGTGCAGCCACGGTGCACACAATTCACAAACACAGAAAAAATATATATTTTGTTTAGCACTTGGGGGAGCACCCCTGACGGACAGAGCACCCCCTGGACAACACTACAGCACCCCTTTAGGACTGGGACACTGCACAGGACTTTGGAGTGGACACAGCCCCTATGGACAACTGACTGCTCAACACAGTCCATCCAGCCCCTATGGACTTTGAAGTAGTGGACACAGCCCCTATGGACAACAGCAGCACAGCGCAGCACAGCACAGCACAACACTACACTGCACTACACTACACTACACAGCCCAGCCAGCCCTAACTCCCACCCTCCCTCTTCACTGTCCACAGCCGATTGAGAAAATGGCTCCGACGCGGGTACCTTATATAGGAGCCAAAACCCGCGAGACCCGGAAGGCGGGATGATGACGTTTTGCCTCGATTTCAGATCCGAGTCAGGCGGGAAAAGTCGAGCCTGACTCGGATCGGCCTCGGATCGGGGGGGCTCGGGGGTGTTCGGATTTCAGAAATCCGAACCCGCTCACCCCTAATATATATATATATATATATATATATATATATACTGTATATACATACATATTTAGAGGGTGGCTTTTAATATATATATTGAAAGCCACCGTCAGCGTATGCTGATATTTCGAAAAACTTCAAAGCAGGTGCTATATATAATGTGCATTCTATACTACCTCTCAAAGTAAAATGCAGCATGGCCCTGGCCGTCGCTGCTGGCATCGGCAAGTGTGTATGCACTTGCTGATGCCGGGACTCGTCGCTGACCAGGTCAGGGACACTAGACATTGTCTAGTGTGTACCGGGCTGGATTCTTCTTCCATCATACCATTGACTCCCAAATTGTATGGTTTCCTGTATCTGCATGATTACAGTGTCTTGTATTTGGTGATACATGTATTGGGAGGGATATGTGGGCTGTGTGGAGGGAGGGGGAGAAGGGGGGCCCCAGAGATATATGTGTAACGGGCCCCAAGATTTCTGTTGCCGGCCCTGATGGTGTTACTGGTATTCTGGTGGGGTGATTAAGAATTTTCATGCCCATGTCATTGCATATACATGGAGTATATTTCTAATTATTCAATATCATAATAATAACAATTCAATACAATGCCTGTGATATGCCATTCCAGAATGGCACATTTTGGCCATGCACATTGCAGGCTTTGCCTCGCACCCTATAGAGGTGCAAGGTCAGCAGTATCATAACTGTGGCACATCACCATTAATTGAATTCACCCCATAGGAGTCAGTGAAATGTTTTGTAAGTAACCTGATATTGGGGAATCAGGCTAGCTCGTCCAATGGATAGTGCAGTGTGAGAGTGATTAGTTCAAAAGCCACTGCCATTCCCAACAAATGTGATATCATGATGTTACAGAAGAAGGTACCTGGCTGATGGCTGCAAGGTGCAATTCGAGACAGCCCACAAGCTGAAGACAGGCGTCATCAGGCTACTGATGGTGCCTCCTGTCGGCTTTGCACCCTGAGCAGCGAGACCAGTCGCACACCCAT
Source organism: Taudactylus pleione (assembly GCA_031769625.1). NCBI lineage: Eukaryota > Metazoa > Chordata > Amphibia > Anura > Myobatrachidae > Taudactylus > Taudactylus pleione. Next base: position 9,261,867 of record JAUIMM010000065.1, read on the forward strand.
TCTGAATCAGCACTGGGATCAAGTACCCAACCTGTGTCAATGACAGTCTGGTAGAGCGTTACTGCTGTAATGTTAGCACCACACCTGTCTGCTGTCTGGCACGTCCCTCTGGTATTGTCTTCCAGCAGCTGCCCACTGTGCGTCATCAGGGCCGCAACTAGGGGGGGGCTGAGAGGTCATGTGCACCGGGCGCCATCCCCCAGCGGCACCGGCCACACACACTTCTCTGTGCCGGAGGTCTGCAGATAGAGACCTCCGGCAGTGGTGCGCGCCGGACAGTGGGCAGTGAAAATCGGCGGAAGATCCCGCCCTCCCTCCTCCCCTCGGAAGTTAGGGTAAGAGCTCAGGGGGGGGGGGGAGGAGGGGGTGGAGAGGGAGTGAGAGGGGCGGCAGTGCTGCACAGGGCGCACTGCCGTCTAGCTACGACGCTGGCGTCACTGACAGGTCATAATGTTTAACACACTGCCTGTAGTGTGGAGGTACCGGGGCGCCTGCCTACCCCATTAATCCGACCCTGGTTAGTAATGTTTTGGCTTGGTAATGTTAGTGACATTAGAGTCACATAGGCACCGAACAGAGAGAATGCTACCATTTATTTTCCTTTGTTTTATTTTTATTTACATGATTTCTACTTTTTTATTCAGTGTTTTCTGACTAAAAAAATGAAAGGTTTTGGTATTTTTATTAAGACAAATGAAATCTGTAACGAAGCTGTGATATGTGACATATGTATGGTTTTCTGTCATATTTGTACACAGTGGCTATGACTGTTCTAGTTTAGGGTGCATAAGTGATGTTTATTCTTGTTATGTCCACCTCTGGTTGTGTAATCTGTTTCTGCATCAAAATACATGTTCTCTATGTCATATGTTGGCAAGTTGTAGGCTAGTCATGTGAGGACACCTTCGTGAAATATTTTAACTTAGTTACCTACTCTCTTACTGTATATCACACACAAATATATGCATACTTCCCAACATGACCCCCTCCAGGAGGGACACAATGCTCTGGTCCTGGACTTCCCTGGTAAGAGGCGGGGCTGCAGCACAGTTCAAAATTCAAATAAGGGAGTCACACCAACTGTCATTTCACACGCTGCCAAACATCACTGGCTGGGACTCATTGGCAGTTGGTGTGACTCCCCTATTTGAATTTTGGACTGTACTGCAGCCCCACCTCTGGAGCCTCCACCAATCATAAATTACCAGGGAAGTCCAGGACCAGAGCATTGTGTCCCTCCTGGAGAGGGTCATGTTGGGAGGTATATATACATACTGTATATGGATATAGAGACTATATGCAACACAAGTTCAATATTGGCTGGTGATAGTTGGTTACAAGCAAATGTATAAAACACACACACACACACACACACACACACACACACACACACACACACACACACACACACACACACAGTACTAGATCTCACTACACACACACACACACACATACCACCCGGATGTTTGTGGGAGTACAACAGCAGATATTTAATTTGACAAATTGCTTTGTAAAGATCATGGTGTGCGGTCGCCCCTCTCCTTATTCTGCCTGGTAGTGATGGTCGCGCCTGTGTGGTCATGTCAGCCTTCATAGCAACCAATGTGGTTTCTATGGGAGGCTTCTTAAGTACCGAATACACCAAGCTCCAGTATGCTTCGCATTCCGGTGCTTGGCCCCAGTAGCTAATGCCATCTCCAGATGGCACTAGTCAGGGCTGCCATCAGAAATTGTGGGGCCCGAGACTGAAATAGGCAGGCCTCCCCCTCCCCCCCGGGAAATTTCTGGAAGCAGCCCTAATGGGGTTGAGTCTGTTGAGGGGCGGAGTCTGTGGAGGGCCAAGGCAAACTCCCTCATTGAGCCTGGCAACCGCAGGGTTGTTAATCCTGTCAATATATATCAGGACAGGCGTCAATCTTAGGACTTAGTCGCATCAATAAATCACGCTAGAAATGGCTCCAACAACAAATATAAAGCTTTGGGTTAAAACTGAAAATGTCAGGGTAAAGGAGCCGCTTATAGCGTGATTCATTAAGGTGTTTAACACCTGGGCATATGTTCCTGTGAGTGCCAGTCAAAATAAATAAATAAATAAATAAATAAAATAATAATAATATTATATATATATTAGGGGTGAGCGGGTTCGGATTTCTGAAATCCGAGCCCCCCCGAGCCCCCCCGATCCGAGGCCGATCCGAGTCAGGCTCGACTTTTCCCGCCTGACTCGGATCTGAAATCGAGGCAAAACGTCATCATCCCTGTGTCCACTACTTCAAAGTCCTGTGCAGTGTCCCAGTCCTAAAGGGGTGCTGCAGTGTTGTCCAGGGGGTGCTCTGTCCGTCAGGGGTGCTCCCCCCAAGTGCTAATAAAAAATATATTTTTTCTGTGTTTGTGAGTTGTGTGCGCAGTAGCCGCACGTGCATCAACAAAGTAGTGCCAAGCGTGCGCCTGTGTCATAAGTAAAGGGCCGGCTGGCTTGACCGTTAAAGGGTGCTGTAACCCCCAAAGTACACTCCAAACCAAATAAAAAAATATCTTCTCTGTTTGTGAATTGTGTGCGCAGTAGCCGCACGTGCATCAACAAAGTAGTGCCAAGCGTGCGCCTGTGTCATAAGTAAAGGGCCGGCTGGCTTGACCGTTAAAGGGTGCTGTAACCCCCAAAGTACACTCCAAACCAAATAAAAATTTTTTTTCTGTGTTTGTGAATTGTGTGCGCAGTAGCCGCACGTGCATCAACAAAGTAGTGCCAAGCGTGCGCCTGTGTCATAAGTAAAGGGCCGGCTGGCTTGACCGTTAAAGGGTGCTGTAACCCCCAAAGTACACTCCAAACCAAATGAAAAAATATTTTCTGTGTTTGTGAATTGTGTGCGCAGTAGCCGAACGTGCATCAACAAAGTAGTGCCAAGCGTGCGCCTGTGTCATAAGTAAAGGGCCGGCTGGCTTGACCGTTAAAGGGTGCTGTAACCCCCAAAGTACACTCCAAACCAAAAAAAAAAATATTTCCTGTGTTTGTGAATTGTGTGCACTGTGGCTGCACGTGCATCAACAAAAGAGCAGCGCCAAGCGTGCGCCTGTGTCCCATAAGTAAAGAGCCGGCTGGCTCATTTCTTAAAGGGTCGTGTAACCCCCAAAGTGCACTACTCTCCAGCAAAAATAAAAAAATATTTTCTTTGTTTGTGTGCGCCTTAGCCGCCCGTATATATCAATATAACATAAATGGAGGACCAAACTTTCTCCGATAAAAATAAAATAGGGAAAGATCAAGAACCACTTCGTCCTAGTGCTGAAGCTGCTGCCACTAGTCATGGCATAGACGATAACATGCCATCAACGTCGTCTGCCAAGGCCGATGCCCAATGTCATAGTAGAGGGCACATACAATCCCAAATGACAAAGTTCAGGAAAATGACCTTGAAAAAAACATTTAAATCATCTGAAGAGAAATGTAAACTTACCAATATGCCATTTATGACACGGAGTGGCAAGGAACGGCTAAGGTCTTTCCCTATGTTCATGACTAGTGGTTCAGCTTCACATGATGATGGAAGCCCTCCTCCCGCTAAAAAAATCAAAAGAGTTAAGCTGGCAAAAGCACAGCGAAGAACTGTGCGTTCTAAGAAGATATCACAAATCCCCAAGGAGAGTCCAAGTGTGGTGGCGGTTGCGATGCCTGACCTTCCCAGCACTGGACGGGAAGAGGTGGCTCTTTCCATCATTTGCACACCCCCTGCAAGTGCTGAAAGGAGCACCCACAGTCTACTTGCTGATATGCAAATTGAAGATGTCACTGTTGAAGTACAACAGGATGAGGATACTGGTGTAGCTGGCACTGAGGAGGAAGTTGGCGAGGAGGATTCTGATGGTGATGTGGTTTGTTTAAATCAGGCTCCAGGGGAGACAGTTGTTGTCCGTGGGATGAAAAAGCCCATCACGGTCATGCCTGGGCAGAAGACCAAACATTCCACCTCTTTGGTCTGGCAATATTTCTATCCAAATCCGGACAGCAACTGTCTTGCCATATGTACCGTATGTAAAGGTGAAATAAGTAGGGGTAGGGACGTTAGCCACCTAGGAACATCCTCCCTTATACGGCACCTGCAGCGCGTTCATAAAAAGTTACTGTCAAGTTCAGAAACTTTGGCTAAGACCGTAAGCAGTCCAGGGACACCTAAATCCCTTTTTCCTGTTTTATCCAAGGAATCGGTGGATGAGGAGGATGAGGACGACATCTTGCCTCCGTAGAGCCAGTTTGTGCAGGGACACATTAATTGCCAGCTTGTTTTGTGGGGGCCCAAACGAACCAATCATTTCAGCCCCAGTCATGTGGCAGACCCTGGCGCTGAAATGATTGGTTTGTTAAAGTGTGCATGTCCTATTTATACAACATAAGGGTGGGTGGGAGGGCCCAAGGACAATTCCATCTTGCACCTCTTTTTTTTCTTTGCAGTATGTACTGTTTGGGGCCTAGTTTTTCAAACTGCCATCCTGTCTGCCACTGCAGTGTCACTCCTAGATGGGCCACGTGTTTGTGCCGCCCACTCGTGCAGCACACTAGTCTGGATGCGAGTACAAGCTGGTCGGTGCCAGTCTTTATTGTACAATGTCAGAAATAACATAAAGAAAACATAAACATAAATCCTAGCCCTGTCGGGGCACTAACTTCACAGGTGGTTCCCTCACTACCAGAACCTGGCAGGGCCTAATGCCCTCACCAGCAACAAAGGCACAGCACAACACTCACAGTTCGGTTTTCAAGTGTCTCTGAGCAAACTCCCTGTCTGCTCTCCCAGGTGAGACACTCAGCCCTAAACACACTAGGCTTATATTGGCCACTCTCAGGTAGAAACCCTAACAAGCCTGTACCAGGCTGCGAGAACCAAAACCTGGTGTGGCCGTGGGTGGAGCCCTCCCACTCCTCTCACCCACAACCCCCAGGTCCCAAACCGGCTTTTCAAAAAGCCGAGACTCAAGCCTGCTACACTGCAGACTTTCTCCTGGGGATTTAAAACACATAAGACAGGAATCTGGGATAAATGTCCCTGTCACAGACCACTTTACCAGTGATGCTATCACATATCCCCCCCCTTTGTTTCGACCTATGGGGCGGAACAACTGAAGCCCCCAAACAATGAACGCGTGACAACGCGTCTGCTTTAGACAACAGGCCCCCTGGCCTGTGTTCCACTGAAAATTTAAAAGTTTGTAACGCCAAGAACCATCTCGTAATTCTCGCATTACTGTCCTTATTTTCGGACATCCACTTCAAAGGGGCATGGTCAGTGATCAATTTGAACTTTCTTCCAACCAAGTAGTACCTGAGAGCCTCTAACGCCCACTTTATGGCCAACGCCTCCTTCTCCACTGTGGCACCGGGTAGGCATCGAATTTTGAAACACTGTTCAACTTTCAGAAGTCATTGCAGAAACGCACACTCCCATCGGGCTTTGGAACCAACACAATGGGACTTGACCATTCACTATGTGATACTTCAATAACCCCTAACTCTAGCATATTTTTAATTTCTTTCGACACCGATGCTCTTGGTGCTTCTGGTAACCTATAGGGCTTTAGATTAACTTTAACCCCTGGGTCAGTGATGATGTCATGTTTAACGACCAAGATTTTCCCAGGTACGTCAGAGAACAGCACCCTATTTCTGACCAGAAACTCCTTGACCTCTCGTTGTTGAATTGCCGACAGGGTTTTTGCCACTGTCACTTCGGGAAATAAGGGCCCTGGATTTACTGGAGGGGCTCGGACGGCCGACAGTACCGTTCTATCTTTCCAGGGCTTTAACAGATTTATATGGTATATCTGTTCCGGCTTTCTTTTCCCCGGCTGGTGAACTTTGTAATTGACCTGTCCCACTCTTTCTAAGATTTCAAAGGGCCCTTGCCATTTAGCCAAAAGTTTATTTTCCACAGTGGGAACCAACACTAACACTCTGTCCCCAGGAGCAAAGCTGCGTAACCGAGCATTGCGGTTGTATACCCTCTGCCGTGCCTGTTGAGCCGGTTCCAGGTGCTCTCTTACTATCGGCACCTCTATCATGGGCACTGGAACTAGTGGACCCTTGAAATGTGGCCTGGGAGCATGATACTGACACTCAGGGCAGGATGCGCAAAAGTCAGACACCTCTTTATGAAGCCCGGGCCAGAAAAACCTCTGCATTATTCGCTCAGTGGTTTTCTCTACCCCTAGATGGCCTGCCGTTATATGACCATGGGCCAGATCCAACACTGTTCTTCTGTAGGCTTTGGGAACTATTAGTTGTTCCACAATATCTTCCCCCTTCTTAGTCACCAGATATAACAAATCCTGACACATTGCCATGTGGGGATAGGACAAAGGACTATCAGGGTCTACGGGTTTACCATCAACTACTTTTACATTCTCCCTGGCTTTTACCAAAGTAGGGTCATTCAACTGCTCCACGGCAAAGACCTCTCTTCTGACCTCTAAATCAGGCAGACGATCACCTGGCCCAACAACACTTCCAACCTCAATGGGAGGCACATCAGTTGGCGGGCCACCGTCACGCTCCGCATTCTCTAGTTCGCCAACCATAGTACAAAAAGGGAATAACTCTGAATCAGAAGAAACTCCCTTCTCCACTATATCGACAACCTTCTCAAATGGATCGGGGTTGTTCACTTCTGGAACAAAACGGCTTTCCCACAACTTCCAGAAGTGAGCAAAGTCTCTCCCCAATATTGCATCGTACATCAGACCATGCACCAAACCCACAAAAACTATAGCAGAGCCACATGGTGTCTCGATGTTCACCTCGGCCGTAACATAATATCGAGTATCCCCATGTATGCAGGTCACACCAACAGTTTTCCCCTTACGCCTCAAGGGGTTCACCAGCTCAGCTTTTATAAGTGTCACCAAGCTACCAGAGTCTAACAGTGCCTCTACTCGGTTGCCATCTACAGTGAGTACACACATGTGCTTATCAGTCTCAGCCTGCCGGTCAGCCATACAGGCTGTCTGTGCAAAGAAAGACCCCCTGCGGTAGACATGAGCAGTATCACATTGCATAGGTTCAGTTGTAAGTGAACAATTAGCGGCAATATGGCCGAAGCCACCACATCGGAAACACTGAGTCATATTAATGTCTAGTCGTTTACGGGGCAAGAACCTTCCTGGCCTGGCAGGCCTGTCTCCAGGTTCTACACCCTCAGTCTTAGGTACATTCCACCGCCCAGCACTCTTCTCCCCTGGAACAGTCTTAACAGTGTCTGTGGGAGTTCGCCGGTGCGCCATCGGGGCTCGGTGGGGCATACTCATCAGCTCCTCAGCCACCACGTACCTCTCCACCAGCTCGATCAACTGGTCCACGGACTTAGGGTCTGCATGGCTCACCCACTTGCACAGAGTCACAGGTAATGATCGCAGGTACCGGTCCATCACGACCCTTTCCATGATCTGTGGTCCCGTCAGCGTCTCGGGCTGTAGCCATTTTGAGGACAGATGGACGAGGTCATGCATCTGTGAACGTGGAGGCTTGTCCCTATGGAACTCCCAGCGGTGGACCCGTTGGGCACAAACAAAGGTGGTGACTCCCAAGCGAGTTAGGATCTCCTGTTTTAGTTTTATATAGTCCTTGGCATCAGCCAGGCATAAGTCGTAATAGGCCTTTTGTGGCTCCCCAGACAAAAAAGGTGCCACCAGACTTGCCCACTGCTCCTTGGGCCAACTCTCCCTTTCGGCCGTTCTTTCAAATGCAGCGAGATAGGCCTCCACATCATCACCCAAAGTCATCTTTTGGAGGAAGTGACTGGCTCGTACGGAGTGAGTGGTGGTGGGAGGACCAGTAGTAACATCTCTGGGCCGGGCGACCAGGTGCTGTACCACCTCTTTTATGGCCTGGCTGTTTTCCGCTAAGGCCTGGCTGTTTTCCGCTAAGGCCTGGCGGGTTTCCTCGATGGCGACCTGTTGTTGCCTCTGGGCTGTCTCCAAGGCCAACAGTTGCACCCTGGTGGATTCCTGTTGAGCCCAGGTAGATTCCTGCTGAGCCCTGGTAGATTCCTGCTGAAGTTTGTTCGTCTCCTGCTGAGCTCTGGTAGATTCCTGCTGAGCTGTTGTAGCTTGGAGCAAGGCCTTAATAATGTCCTCCATTTTGTCCTGGGGTGTAGGTTGGAAGCTGAACCTTGCCTCTCTGAGCATTGGCTGACGCCTCCTCTATGGGACTCCAAGGACACAGTGTTTTTTCCACACTCACCAATTGGGTGTCTGTCCCTTTAATTTTTAAACGGAAAGTTTTCCTCTCGCTGCAACTTCAGTGTGTGTGGTTGCCCGCATTCTCCACCATATTGTGACACAGTCAGATTAGGAGGTCCCTCTCCTGGGTAGGGGACTCCTTCCTTACACACACACACAGCAGCAGGGAAGCAGCACACCAGTCTGGATGCGAGTACAAGCTGGTCGGCGCCAGTCTTTATTGTACAATGTCAGAAATAACATAAAGAAAACATAAACATAAATCCTAGCCCTGTCGGGGCACTAACTTCACAGGTGGTTCCCTCACTACCAGAACCTGGCAGGGCCTAATGCCCTCACCAGCAACAAAGGCACAGCACAACACTCACAGTTAGGTTTTCAAGTGTCTCTGAGCAAACTCCCTGTCTGCTCTCCCAGGTGAGACACTCAGCCCTAAACACACTAGCCTTATATTGGCCACTCTCAGGTGGAAACCCTAACAAGCCTGTACCAGGCTGCGAGAACCAAAACCTGGAGTGGCCGTGGGTGGAGCCCTCCCTCTCCTCTCACCCACAACCCCCAGGTCCCAAACTGGCTTTTCAAAAAGCCGAGACTCAAGCCTGCTACACTGCAGACTTTCTCCTGGGGATTTAAAACACATAAGACAGGAATCTGGGATAAATGTCCCTGTCACAGACCACTTTACCAGTGATCCTATCACAATATATTAGGGGTGAGCGGGTTCGGATTTCTGAAATCCGAACCCCCCCGAGCCCCCCGATCCGAGTCCGATCCGAGTCAGGCTCGACTTTTCCCGCCTGACTCGGATCTGAAATCGAGGCAAAACGTCATCATCCCGCCTTCCGAGTCTCGCGGGTTTTGGATCCTATATAAGGTACCCGCGTCGGCGCCATTTTCTCACTCGGCTGTGGACAGTGAAGAGGGAGGGTGGGAGTTAGGGCTGTGTAGTGTAGTGTAGTGTAGTGTAGTGCTGCTGTTGTCCACTACTTCAAAGTCCATAGGGGCTGGCTGTGTTGTGCTGTGCTGCTGTTGTTAATAGGGGCTGTGTCCACTACTTCAAAGTCCATAGGGGCTGGCTGGACTGTGTTGTGCAGTCAGTTCTCCATAGGGGCTGTGTCCACTCCAAAGTCCTGTGCAGTGTCCCAGTCCTAAAGGAGTGCTGTAGTGTTGTCCAGGGGGTGCTCTGTCCATCAGGGGTGCTCCCCCCAAGTGCTAAAAAAATAATATATTTTCTGTGTTTGTGAATTGTGTGCGCAGTAGCCGCACGTGCATCAACAAAGTAGTGCCAAGCGTGCGCCTGTGTCATAAGTAAAGGGCCGGCTGGCTTGACCGTTAAAGGGTGCTGTAACCCCCGAAAGTACACTCCAGTCCAAACCAAAAAAAAATTATTTTCTGTGTTTGTGAATTGTGTGCGCAGTAGCCGCACGTGCATCAACAAAGTAGTGCCAAGCGTGCGCCTGTGTCATAAGTAAAGGGCCGGCTGGCTTGACCGTTAAGGGTGCTGTAACCCCCGAAAGTACACTCCAGTCCAAACCAAAAAAAAAATTATTTTCTGTGTTTGTGAATTGTGTGCGCAGTAGCCGCACGTGCATCAACAAAGTAGTGCCAAGCGTGCGCCTGTGTCATAAGTAAAGGGCCGGCTGGCTTGACCGTTAAGGGTGCTGTAACCCCCGAAAGTACACTCCAGTCCAAACCAAAAAAAAAATAATTTTCTGTGTTTGTGAATTGTGTGCGCAGTAGCCGCACGTGCATCAACAAAGTAGTGCCAAGCGTGCACCTGTGTCATAAGTAAAGGGCCGGCTGGCTTGACCGTTAAGGGTGCTGTAACCCCCGAAAGTACACTCCAGTCCAAACCAAAAAAAAAATTATTTTCTGTGTTTGTGAATTGTGTGCGCAGTAGCCGCACGTGCATCAACAAAGTAGTGCCAAGCGTGCGCCTGTGTCATAAGTAAAGGGCCGGCTGGCTTGACCGTTAAAGGGTGCTGTAACCCCTAAAGTACACTCCAGTCCAAACCAAAAAAAAAATTATTTTCTGTGTTTGTGAATTGTGTGCGCAGTAGCCGCACGTGCATCAACAAAGTAGTGCCAAGCGTGCGCCTGTGTCATAAGTAAAGGGCCGGCTGGCTTGACCGTTAAAGGGTGCTGTAACCCCCGAAAGTACACTCCAGTCCAAACCAAAAAAAAATTATTTTCTGTGTTTGTGAATTGTGTGCGCAGTAGCCGCACGTGCATCAACAAAGTAGTGCCAAGCGTGCGCCTGTGTCATAAGTAAAGGGCCGGCTGGCTTGACCGTTAAAGGGTGCTGTAACCCACAAAGTACACTCCAGTCCAAACCAAAAAAAAAATTATTTTCTGTGTTTAGCCGCACGTATATATCAAATCGATATAACATAAATGGAGGACCAAACTTTCTCCGATAAAAATAAAATAGAGAAAGATCAAGAACCACTTCCTCCTAGTGCTGAAGCTGCTTCCACTAGTCATGACATAGACGATAACATGCCATCAACGTCGTCTGCCAAGGCCGATGCCCAATGTCATAGTAGAGGGCACATACAATCCCAAATGACAAAGTTCAGGAAAATGACCTTGAAAAAAACATTTAAATCAGCTGAAGAGAAACGTAAACTTGCCAATATGCCATTTACGACACGGAGTGGCAAGGAACGGCTAAGGTCGATCCCTAGTATGTTCATGACTTGTGGTTCAGCTTCACATGACGATGGAAGCCCTCCTCCCACTAAAAAAATCAAAAGAGTTAAGCTGGCAAAAGCACAGCGAAGAACTGTGCTTTCTAAGAAGATATCACAAATCCCCAAGGAGAGTCCAAGTGTGGTGGTGGTTGCGATGCCTGACCTTCCCAGCACTGGACGGGAAGAGGTGGCTCTTTCCACCATTTGCACGCCCCCTGCAAGTGCTAAAAGGAGCACCCACAGTCCACTTGCTGATATGCAAATTGAAGATGTCACTGTTGAAGTACAACAGGATGAGGATACTGGTGTAACTGGCGCTGAGGAGGAATTTGGTGAGGAGGATTCTGATGGTGATGTGGATTGTTTAAATCAGGCTCCGGGGGAGACAGTTGTTGTCCGTGGGATGAAAAAGCCCATCACGGTCATGCCTGGGCAGAAGACCAAACATTCCACCTCTTTGGTCTGGCAATATTTCTATCCAAATCCGGACAACAACTGTCTTGCCATATGTACCATATGTAAAGGTGAAATAAGTAGGGGTAGGGACGTCAACCACCTAGGAACATCCTCCCTTATACGGCACCTGCAGCGCGTTCATAAAAAGTTACTGTCAAGTTCAGAAACTTTGGCTAAGACCGTAAGCAGTCCAGGGACACCTAAATCCCGTTTTCCTGTTGTATCCAAGCGCCTGCAAACCACACCGTCAACTCCCTCCTCGTCAATTTCCTCCTTAGTCAGGATCGGAAGTAGTCCTGCAGGCCATGTCACTGGCATGACTGACTCTCCTATCCGGGATTCCTCCGGAGGATCCTGCATTGCTACGCCTACTGCTGCCGCTGCTGCTGTTGCTACTGCTGGGAGTCGTTCATCATCCCAGAGAGGAAGTAGGAACACCACTACTTTTACTAAACAATTGACCCTCCAACAGTCCTTAGCGAGGAGGATGAAGTACGACAGCAGTCATCCTGAAGCAAAACGTATAACTGAGGCCTTGACTGCTATGTTGGTGTTAGACGTGCGTCCGGTATCTGCCATTAGTGCAGTGGGATTTAGAAAATTGATGGAGGTAGTGTGTCCCCGGTTCCAAATCCCGTCTAGATTCCACTTCACTAGGCAGGCGATACCGAGACTGTACAGAAACGTCAGAAAAAGTGTCCTCAGTGTCCTGAAAAATGCCGTTGTACACAATGTCCACTTAACCACGGACATGTGGACAAGTGGAACAGGGCAGACTAAGGACTATATGACTGTGACGGCCCACTGGGTAGATGTATCACCTTACGCAGCAACAGCAGCAGCGTCACCAGTAGCAGCATCTCAGAAACGCCAGCTCGTTACAAGGCAGGCTACGCTGTGTATCACCGGTTTCAGTAAGAGGCACACCGCCGACAACCTCTTAGAGAAACTGAGGGAAATCATCGCCCAGTGGCTTACCCCACTTAGACTCTCCTGGGGATTTGTGATATCTGACAACGCCACCAATATTGTGCGGGCATTACATCTGGGCAAATTCCAGCACGTCCCATGTTTTGCTCACACAATAAACTTGGTGGTGCAGAATTTTCTGAAAAGCGACAGGGGCGTGCAGGAGACGCTTTGGGTGGCCCGAAAAATTTCTGGCCACTTTCGCCATTCAGCGACTGCGTGCCGAAGACTGGAGCGCCAGCAAACACTCTTGAACCTGCCCCGCCATCACCTGAAGCAAGAGGTTGTGACGCGGTGGAACTCAACCCTCTATATGCTTCAGAGGATGGAGGAGCAGCAAAAGGCCATACAAGCCTATACATCCACCTATGACATAGGCAAAGGAGGGGGTATGCACCTGACTCAAGCGCAGTGGAGAATGATTTCCATGTTGTGCAAGGTTCTCCAGCCCTTCGAACTTGCCACACGTGAAGTCAGTTCAGACACTGCCAGCTTGAGTCAGGTCATTCCCCTCATCAGGCTTTTGCAGAAGCAGCTGGAGAAAGTGAAGGAGGAGCTAAGACGGAGCGATTCCGCTTGGCATGTGGGACTTGTGGATGAAGCCCTTCATTCGCTTTGCCAGGATTCCAGGGTGGTCAATCTGTTGAAATCAGACCACTACATTTTGGCCACCGTGCTCGATCCTAGGTTTAAAGCCTATGTGGTGTCTCTCTTTCCGGCCGACACAAGCCTGCAGAGGTGCAAAGACCTGCTGGTGAACACACTGTCAGCTGAAGCGGAACGTGACACGTCAACGGCTCCTTCTTCATTTTCTCCCGCAACTGGGGCTGCCAGGAAAAAACTTAGGTATCCTAAGCAACCCGCTGGCGGTGATGCAGGGCAGGCAGGACCAAGTTTGGACATCTGGTCCGGACTGAAGGACCTGGCAACAATTTCTGACATGTCTACTGTCACTGCATATGATACTGTCACCATTGACAGAATGGTGGAGGATTACATAGGTGACAGCATCCAAGTAGGCATGTCAGACAGTCCTTACCTGTACTGGCAGGAAAAAGAGGCAATTTGGAAGCCCCTGTACAAACTGGCTCTATTTTACCTGAGTTGCCCCCCTCCAGTGTGTACTCCGAAAGAGTGTTTAGTGCAGCCGGGAACCTTGTCAGCGAAAGGCGTAGGAGGTTGCTTCCACAGAATGTGGAGAAGATGATGTTCATCAAAATGAATTATCAGCTCTTCCAGGGAGACCAGCCTCCAGAAGGTACAGAGGGACCTGTGGTGGTGGATTCAAGTGGGGACGAGTTAATACTTTGTGAGGATGAGGATGTACACACTGAAGAGGGTGAGGAATCGGTTGATGAGGAGGATGAGGATGACATCTTGCCTCCGTAGAGCCAGTTTGTGCAGGGACACATTAATTGCCAGCTTGTTTTGTGGGGGCCCAAACGAACCAATCATTTCAGCCACAGTCATGTGGCAGACCCTCCATCCAAAACCAAAACACGAAAAGTGGCCGGTGCACACCCCTAATATATACTGTGTGTGTGTGTGTGTGTGTGTGTGTATATATATATATATATACACTAGGGGTGTGCACCGGCCACTTTTCGTGTTTTGTGTTTTGGTTTTGGATCTGGATCTTTCTTCGTGTTTTGGATCTGGATTGGTTTTGCCAAAACCACCCTTCCGTGTTTTGGGTTCTGGGTTTTGTGTTTTGGATCTGTATTTTTTTGAAAAAAAGCATAAAAACAGCTAAAATCACAGAATTTGTGTGTTTTTCTGCTCCTATGCTATTATTAACCTCAATAACCTTAATTTCCACTCATTTCCAGTCTATTCTGAACACCTCACACCTCACAATAGTGTTTTTATGTCCAAAAGGTTGCACCGAGGTAGCTGGATGACTATGCTAAGCGACACGAGTGGGCGGCACAAACACGTGACCCATCTAGGCGTGAAACTGCAGTGGCAGACAGGATGGCAGTTTGAAAAACTAGGCCCCAAACTGTACATAATGCAAAGAAAAAAAAAGAGGTGCAAGATGGAATTGTCCTTGGGCCCTCCCACCCACCCTTATGTTGTATAAACAGGACATGCACACTTTAACAAACCAATCATTTCAGCGCCAGGGTCTGCCACACAACTGTGGCTGAAATGATTGGTTCGTTTGGGCCCCCACAAAACAAGCTGGCAATTAATGTGTCCCTGCACAAACTGGCTCTACGGAGGCAAGATGTCATCCTCATCCACCGATTCCTCACCCTCTTCAGTGGGTCCACCACCACAGGTCCCTCTGTACCTTCTGGAGGCTGGTCTCCCTGGAAGAGCTGATAATTCATTTTGATGAACATCATCTTCTCCACATTATGTGGAAGCAACCTCCTACGCCTTTCGCTGACAAGGTTCCCGGCTGCACTAAACACTCTTTCGGAGTACACACTGGAGGGGGGGCAACTCAGGTAAAATAGAGCCAGTTTGTACAGGGGCCTCCAAATTGCCTCTTTTTCCTGCCAGTACAGGTATGGACTGTCTGACATGCCTACTTGGATGCTGTCACCGATGTAATCCTCCACCATTCTGTCAATGGTGACAGTATCATATGCAGTGACAGTAGACATGTCAGAAATTGTTGCCAGGTCCTTCAGTCCGGACCAGATGTCCAAACTTGGTCTGCCTGCCCTGCTTCACCGCCAGCGGGTTGCTTAGGATACCTAAGTTTTTTCCTGGCAGCCCCAGTTGCGGGAGAAAATGAAGAAGGAGCCGTTGACGTGTCACGTTCCGCTTCAGCTGACAGTGTGTTCACCAGCAGGTCTTTGCACCTCTGCAGGCTTGTGTCGGCCGGAAAGAGAGACACCACATAGGCTTTAAACCTAGGATCAAGCACGGTGGCCAAAATGTAGTGGTCTGATTTCAACAGATTGACCACCCTGGAATCCTGGCAAAGCGAATGAAGGGCTTCATCCACAAGTCCCACATGCCAAGCGGAATCGCTCCATCTTAGCTCCTCCTTCACTTTCTCCAGCTGCTTCTGCAAAAGCCTGATGAGGGGAATGACCTGACTCAAGCTGGCAGTGTCTGAACTGACTTCACGTGTGGCAAGTTCGAAGGGCTGGAGAACCTTGCACAACACGGAAATCATTCTCCACTGCGCTTGAGTCAGGTGCATACCCCCTCCTTTGCCTATGTCATAGGTGGATGTATAGGCTTGTATGGCCTTTTGCTGCTCCTCCATCCTCTGAAGCATATAGAGGGTTGAGTTCCACCGCGTCACAACCTCTTGCTTCAGGTGATGGCGGGGCAGGTTCAAGAGTGTTTGCTGGCGCTCCAGTCTTCGGCACGCAGTCGCTGAATGGCGAAAGTGGCCAGAAATTTTTCGGGCCACCCAAAGCGTCTCCTGCACGCCCCTGTCGCTTTTCAGAAAATTCTGCACCACCAAGTTTATTGTGTGAGCAAAACATGGGACGTGCTGGAATTTGCCCAGATGTAATGCCCGCACAATATTGGTGGCGTTGTCAGATATCACAAATCCCCAGGAGAGTCTAAGTGGGGTAAGCCACTGGGCGATGATTTCCCTCAGTTTCTCTAAGAGGTTGTCGGCGGTGTGCCTCTTACTGAAACCGGTGATACACAGCGTAGCCTGCCTTGTAACGAGCTGGCGTTTCTGAGATGCTGCTACTGGTGACGCTGCTGCTGTTGCTGCGTAAGGTGATACATCTACCCAGTGGGCTGTCACAGTCATATAGTCCTTAGTCTGCCCTGTTCCACTTGTCCACATGTCCGTGGTTAAGTGGACATTGTGTACAACGGCATTTTTCAGGACACTGAGGACACTTTTTCTGACGTTTCTGTACAGTCTCGGTATCGCCTGCCTAGTGAAGTGGAATCTAGACGGGATTTGGAACCGGGGACACACTACCTCCATCAATTGTCTAAATCCCACTGCACTAATGGCGGATACCGGACGCATGTCTAACACCAACATAGCAGTCAAGGCCTCAGTTATACGTTTTGCTTCAGGATGACTGCTGTCGTACTTCATCCTCCTCGCTAAGGATTGTTGGAGCGTCAATTGTTTAGTAAAAGTAGTGGTGTTCCTACTTCCTCTCTGGGATGATGAACGACTCCCAGCAGTAGCAACAGCAGCAGCGGCAGCAGTAGGTGTAGCAATGCAGGATCCTCCGGAGGAATCCCGGATAGGAGAGTCAGTCATGCCAGTGACATGGCCTGCAGGACTACTTCCGATCCTGACTAAGGAGGAAATTGACGAGGAGGGAGTTGACGGTGTGGTTTGCAGGCGCTTGGATACAACAGGACAACGGGATTTAGGTGTCCCTGGACTGCTTACGGTATTAGCCAAAGTTTCTGAACTTGACAGTAACTTTTTATGAACGCGCTGCAGGTGCCGTATAAGGGAGGATGTTCCTAGGTTGTTGACGTCCCTACCCCTACTTATTTCACCTTTACATATGGTACATATGGCAAGACAGTTGTTGTCCGGATTTGGATAGAAATATTGCCAGACCAAAGAGGTGGAATGTTTGGTCTTCTGCCCAGGCATGACCGTGATGGGCTTTTTCATCCAACGGACAACAACTGTCTCCCCCGGAGCCTGATTTAAACAAACCACATCACCATCACAATCCTCCTCGCCAACTTCCTCCTCAGCGCCAGCTACACCAGTATCCTCATCCTGTTGTACTTCAACAGTGACATCTTCAATTTGCATATCAGCAAGTGGACTGTGGGTGCTCCTTTCAGCACTTGCAGGGGGCGTGCAAATGGTGGAAAGAGCCACCTCTTCCCGTCCAGTGCTGGGAAGGTCAGGCATCGCAACCACCACCACACTTGGACTCTCCTTGGGGATTTGTGATATCTTCTTAGAAAGCACAGTTCTTCGCTGTGCTTTTGCCAGCTTAACTCTTTTGATTTTTTTAGTGGGAGGAGGGCTTCCATCGTCATGTGAAGCTGAACCACTAGTCATGAACATACTAGGGATCGACCTTAGCCGTTCCTTGCCACTCCGTGTCGTAAATGGCATATTGGCAAGTTTACGTTTCTCTTCAGATGATTTAAATGTTTTTTTCAAGGTCATTTTCCTGAACTTTGTCATTTGGGATTGTATGTGCCCTCTACTATGACATTGGGCATCGGCCTTGGCAGACGACGTTGATGGCATGTTATCGTCTATGTCATGGCTAGTGGCAGCAGCTTCAGCACTAGGAGGAAGTGGTTCTTGATCTTTCTCTATTTTATTTTTATCGGAGAAAGTTTGGTCCTCCATTTATGTTATATCGATTTGATATATACGTGCGGCTAAACACAGAAAATATTTTTTTATTTTTGCTGGAGAGTAGTGCACTTTGTGGGTTACACCAGCCTTTAAGAAATGAGCCAGCTGGCTCTTTACTTATGGGACACAGGCGCACGCTTGGCGCTGCTCCTTTGTTGATGCATGTGCAGCCACAGTGCACACAATTCACAAACACAGAAAATAATTTTTTTTTTGGTTTGGACTGGAGTGTACTTTCGGGGGTTACAGCACCCTTTAACGGTCAAGCCAGCCGGCCCTTTACTTATGACACAGGCGCACGCTTGGCACTACTTTGTTGATGCACGTGCGGCTACTGCGCACACAATTCACAAACACAGAAAATAATTTTTTTTTTGGTTTGGACTGGAGTGTACTTTCGGGGGTTACAGCACCCTTTAACGGTCAAGCCAGCCGGCCCTTTACTTATGACACAGGCGCACGCTTGGCACTACTTTGTTGATGCACATGCGGCTACTGCGCACACAATTCACAAACACAGAAAATAATTTTTTTTTTGGTTTGGACTGGAGTGTACTTTCGGGGGTTACAGCACCCTTTAACGGTCAAGCCAGCCGGCCCTTTACTTATGACACAGGCGCACGCTTGGCACTACTTTGTTGATGCACGTGCGGCTACTGCGCACACAATTCACAAACACAGAAAATTATTTTTTTTTTGGATTGGACTGGAGTGTACTTTCGGGGGTTACAGCACCCTTTAACGGTCAAGCCAGTCGGCCCTTTACTTATGACACAGGCGCACGCTTGGCACTACTTTGTTGATGCATGTGCGGCTACTGCGCACACAATTCACAAACACAGAAAATATATATTTTTTTGGTTTGGACTGGAGTGTACTTTCGGGGGTTACAGCACCCTTTAACGGTCAAGCCAGCTGGCCCTTTTCTTATGACACAGGCGCACGCTTGGCACTACTTTGTTGATGCACGTGCGGCTACTGCGCACACAATTCAGAAACACAGAAAATAATTTTTTTTTTGGTTTGGACTGGAGTGTACTTTCGGGGGTTACAGCACCCTTTAACGGTCAAGCCAGCCGGCCCTTTACTTATGACACAGGCGCACGCTTGGCACTACTTTGTTGATGCACGTGCGGCTACTGTGCACACAATTCACAAACACAGAAAATAATTTTTTTTTTGGTTTGGACTGGAGTGTACTTTCGGGGGTTACAGCACCCTTTAACGGTCAAGCCAGCCGGCCCTTTACTTATGACACAGGCGCACGCTTGGCACTACTTTGTTGATGCACGTGCGGCTACTGCGCACACAATTCACAAACACAGAAAATAATTTTTTTTTTGGTTTGGACTGGAGTGTACTTTCGGGGGTTACAGCACCCTTTAACGGTCAAGCCAGCCGGCCCTTTACTTATGACACAGGCGCACGCTTGGCACTTCTTTGTTGATGCACGTGCGGCTACTGCGCACACAATTCACAAACACAGAAAATATATTATTTTTTTAGCACTTGGGGGGAGCACCCCTGATGGACAGAGCACCCCCTGGACAACACTACAGCACCCCTTTAGGACAGGGACACTGCACAGGACTTTGGAGTGGACACAGCCCCTATGGAGAACTGACTGCACAACACAGTCCAGCCAGCCCCTATGGACTTTGAAGTAGTGGACATAGCCCCTATTAACAGCAGCACAGCACAACACAGCCAGCCCCTATGGACTTTGAAGTAGTGGACAACAGCAGCACTACACTACACTACACTACACAGCCCTAACTCCCACCCTCCCTCTTCACTGTCCACAGCCGAGTGAGAAAATGGCGCCGACGCGGGTACCTTATATAGGATCCAAAACCCGCGAGACTCGGAAGGCGGGATGATGACGTTTTGCCTCAATTTCAGATCCGAGTCAGGCGGGAAAAGTCGAGCCTGACTCGGATCGGACTCGGATCGGGGGGGCTCGGGGGGGTTCGGATTTCAGAAATCCGAACCCGCTCACCCCTAATATACACACATAAGAAACAACACAGCTGGCACTCACCATTCTTGTAGGGCTGTCCAGAAACGTTACAAGTACAGTATGTGCTGATCTATGTTTTGTACTACAAGTCCCAGAGTGCCTTCCCTGCGGTTGGATTATATATATATATATATATATATATATATATAATGTTTGTGTATGTGTGTGCACACACACTATTCATATATATACACTATCAGAAATCAGAAATACACTCTATACATGTTAATGTGGTAAATGAGTATACTGTACTGCTGACATCACTGGTACCCTTCACTGAGGACACTGCCAGCACCGCAGCACTGCCATTCCATGTACTGAGGATACCGTCAGCAACCCCGCTCTGCCGACACTGCTGTCACAGTAAGTGCACTATTGGTGTATCCAACCCACACTGTATAACACACTGTATCAGTGTTGAAAATTAGAAACTGAACTGCCACATGTTAGTGCCGCCCACTGTGTCACTTAGCTTAGTCAGCCAGCTAGCTGGATGCAACCTTTTGGCCTTAACTAGATGAAGCAAATAATATTGTTAGGTGGTCAAAATTGATTGGAAATTACTGGAAATAAATGTTATTGAGGGTAATTATACTGTAAGAACAAAAACAGGCCCATTTTATGTGATTTTAGCGGTTTTTATGATTTTTTAAGAAAAAATCCAGATCCAAAACCAAAACACGAAAACAAAACACGGAGGTGAGGTTTTAGCAAAACTAATCCAGATCCAAAACCAGGGTAGATCCAGATACAAAACCAAAACCAAAACACGGGGGTCGGCGTACATCTCTACCCTCAAGTATTTTGGTTCTTATCATTTTTGGTTTTGGATTTCTTTAAAATTGATAAGACAGTTAAAATCATGTAATGTGGACCTGTTTTTGTTACTAAAATATAATTAACCTCAATTATATTACTTTCCAGTTAATTCCAGTCACTTTTGACCACTTCACAGCTCACAATATTGTTTCCATCCATAGTGGTCACAGGCTGCAGCGAGCTGACTGGCTAAACTAAGCAGCAGAGCAGTTGCACAAACACATGGTAGCAGTGCTCGAAGTGGGAATTTAGAGGTGGGGGTATGGAGACTGAATTTCCCCCCTGGGCCCCTGCTTCCATGTCACCCCATTGTACGTCTCTAACCCCACCCCCACACTTCTCCCTGCCTGCACCCCTCTCTCACACCTTCTAACTGAATCCCTCTCTTCCCTCACCCCCTACAATACTAACTGCCTGCCTCCCTCTGTCTGCCCCTCTCTCTATTCCCTCTCTCACATCCTCCCCTCTCTCTACTTCCCTCTTACCTGCGCTGCTGGAACGGAGCTGCCAGGAGCACCGGGTCTTCGTTGCTGCTCCAGTAGTGCGAGCCAATGAGAAGCTGCCACTTGGCAGCTTCTCATTGGCTGGCGGCCGCGAGCCCCGTGATTGGCTGGCGGCTGTGAGCACAGTGATTGGCTGGCGGCCGCGAGCCCCGTGATTGGCTGGCGGCCGCGAGCCCCGTGATTGGCTGGCGGCCGCAAGCACTGCAATTGGCTGGCAGCCAGAATGCGCTGTTTACAATGCAGCCGGGACCAGGTGGCTGCTTTGTCCCGGGTATATGCCAGCCGCTGATCGAGATGTGTCCCATGCGGGACACATCTCTACACATTGCCGCTGCTGCTCCAGCGCTGGGATGCATTCTCTTCTGCGGCTAAAGTGAAGTGGGGCCAGGAAGTGGCGGTATGTCATACCGCCGTATACCGCCCCACTTCGACCACTGCATGGTAGTTTAAAAAAGAATATAGCACATCTAGGAAACAGTGGCAGTGCAGTGGCAGACAAGATGGCAGTTTAATACAAACTACACAATGCTATATAATGTTTTCATTAATCAAGAACTAGATCAGAAGCCCGAGGCCAGCACAGATAAATGGAGGTGGAGCATTTAGCGGAAGCCAGGTTAAGGATTGATTGATTAATTGATTGATTACCAAAAATACGCACACCTTGGTGCCTGATCAGAATATGGAGATATCAATCTTACTAGCCAAATCTATGCTGCAGCATCTTAATAGAGGTAATTGCCATACCTCTTAACAGTAAAAACCAAGAGAAAAGAATAATAAAAAGCCTCAATCATTTTAAATACAATTTATTATTACATACGTACGCATATTCCATTTAAGGGAGATGGGAAGATCCTTATCTCTCTATGAGAAATGTTAAGTTGACTTAAACATTTAATATTGTGTACCCACACATATCTACGACCAAGTCCATTCCAACCACTAAGGAACGAAAAAATACTGTTATACTAACTGGTTCTTGACCAAACAAAATGGTATGGATTAAAATACAATTGGAATTTTGAAGTGTTCTTTGGGATATGGGGCCTGATTCAGACCCGCTCGCGAGCGCATTGCGCTTGCAAGCGGGTCGATGGTGGGCCATTGCGCACACGCGTGCGCAAACACTGTAGCGAGTGAGAACTTCACTTGCTCCGGGGCTCGCTACAAGACGGGGCGGCTATCCCGTTTTGTAGGCGGGTAGTGGGGGTGGCTGGACAAACAGGGGCGTTCCCGAAGGAACACCTGCCTTTTGTGGGCAGCCCTACTGACATCACTCGTGATGTCAGTAGTGCACTTCCTGCTCTATTAGAGCAGGAAGTCTACTCGGACTTTGGAGACCTGAGACCCTACCACAAGGGTCTCCTCGCAAGCCCGATGGTCGCGATAATCGCGACTATCACCTAGCTGCCCGCTAAAGCTGGGGGTGGTCACCCACAGCATAGCGAGCGGCCTGGAGGCCGGGTAAAAAAAAACAGGCCGACCTGATTCAGACCCATAATCCAGAGAGACGTCCAGAGATGTGTGGAACGATTTAAATTATTTTGTATACTTTTATTTCTACATCACAGCAACCTCTGTGGAGGTGTTGGTGGCTTGCTAATAAATCTGCTGCTTCATAACTACATGCTCAGATAATAACCTGATATTTTAAAAGTATACTTTTACATCATTACTTATGAATTTTTTCTTGTGTCTTATTTTTGTGTGTTTTATATATGGCCATTTGTATGTAATAATAAATTGTATGTAATAAATTAATATTTAAAACGATTGAGGTAGAGGGTCTCCAATCAGCAGCGCTTTTTTTATTCTTTTCTCTTGGTTTTTACTGTTAAGAGGTGTGGCAATTACATGTATTAAGAAGCTGCAGCACAGATTGGCTTGTAAGCTTAATATCTCCATAATCTGATCAGGTGCCAAGGTGTGCGTATTTTTGGTGTCTAGTAATATACATTGCCTGTCAAACACACACAATCATGGCAATGTCCATAATGAAAAGTGGTGCGCTAACTGTAGAGCAGCCGGTGATTGGCTTTGCCTACTTACAGTACCCACGAGGGAACTGTCAGTAGCCGGAGATAATCAGCGGCCGCTCTACAGTTTGTGGCCGCTGATTGGCTGGCAGGACGTGCAAACCCTGTGCAGTCCCGTCAGCTGCCATTTGGGATGTATCAGTATGTGTGGCAACACACATACTGATACCGGGTGCGTGGGTCGGGAAACTCGTTTTATTTTTTTTGAAAAGTCCATGGATTACAGCGGAGACCATCGCCAGGATATAGGTGAGTATGCAATCTTTTTTGCAGGGCCAGTCATTAAGGATTCTACTGGAGAAGAGGACAGAAGCATCTGGTATAGGTAAGTATGTGTGAATGGGTAGGTGTATGTAATAAAGCTTTACTAATCACGGTGTGTGTGTTTTGTCTTTCTTTAGCTATTTATTTTAGAGTGTGAGTACAGGTGCCCGTCTGCTAGCACTTGTAGTTCCACAAGTGCCAAAGGACAGGCATGCTGACATCTGTAGTCCCACTGTAAAATACAATAGTTTACATATATTTCCCCACATAATTACCCCCGTACCCAATGCTCCAGGGGTGTGGGGAAGAGCCCCGGGCTTCAGACCAAGTCTGGGGTTAAGGGAGAGGGGGTACCCCTTTTTTGGGGGGGTCCCCACCTCCCCTGAGATCCCTGGCTTGGCCTGACCGGCTTGGGCTGATAATGCTTTGGCCCCGGAACCCCGGTGAAAGGGTCTCCGGACTGTGGCATTACAGCCCGGCCGTTTTGGGTCTGGTGCTGGTTTTGAAATATGGGGGGACCCTACGCACTTTTTTCCCCCCTATATTTAAAACCAGGACTGGCCCTGCAGCCTGGTATTGGTTTCTAAATTACGGTGGAACCCTACACATGTTGTTCCCCGTAATTTTAGAAACCATGACTGGCTGGCAAGCCTGGGGCTGGTTAGGCTTTTGTGTGGGACCCTATGTAATTTTTTTTCTGATATTTAAATGTTTTCTCTATATATACAAGCAGAATCATACATGGGTCACAGCGATCTGTTTATGTTTCTGCCAAACTCTCAGATCATAGACAGGTGTGTTTTTTTCACGAGTTTTTACAGGAGAGTTTTCCCATCTCATGAAAGTTTAGAAACTCTCTGCTTGGTAAATTCCAGAATCCTATCTTCACCAGTGAAAAGGTTCTCGAGTTTTGCTGATGGTGAATTGAAGAGAGTTTGCTAACTCTCCAGTATTTTCTCGTAGCAAAGGAGATCTCTCTCCCGAGTTTGACATTAGTAAATTTGAGAGTGGGAAAAAATGCCCAAACTCTCCAGAGTTTGCAAACTCTCCCAAACTCTCAACTTAGTAAATGTACCCCTAAGTGTCTGGACCGGGTCACTCGATTTGTTTTTTTGCCAAGTACGGGGATGCTAAGGAGATCGGTGCAAGGATGTAGGTGAGTATGTGATCTTTATTACAGGTACTTCCATTGGATTCTACGGGAGAAACAGACATGAACATCTGGCAGCAGGTATTTGTGAATGAGGTAGGTGAATGTAATAAAGTTGCACTGTAAACGGTGTGTGTGTGTACTGTGTTTTTTTAACTATTTATTTGAAATGAGTTGGGTATGGGACGCCGGCGTTTGGGGTGCCGGAGTTCGGGATCCCTACGGTCAGAATCCCGACACTGGCATCCCGACTAGGTTACTATCCTGATGGATGATAGGCAAGTATCCTAACCTAACCCCAACCCTATCATAACCCTTCCTCCCCGGTACCTAAACCTAACCCTCCCATCCCCGGTGCCTAAACCTAACCCTCCCTCCTTAGTGCCTAACCTTCCCTCTAGTGCCTAACCCCTAATCCACCCCCCGCTACTTACCTTCAGGTGCCGGCATCCCAATAAGTGTCAGGATTCCGGTGTTGGTATTCTGACCGCCGGAATCCCCCCTGTCGGGATATTGAACATATATCCCATTTTAATATCTACAACAATGGAATGTGGAATATAATGCAGACACTAACAATCAGAAAGGTCATCAAACCCTTTTTTAGACTTTGAAACAGTCACCTTTTATGACACTAATATTTTCAGTGCTTCACTTTGGGTGCTAATCACATTGGTTTACTGTATAATACATGGAATCAGGGGAAGCGTCACAGCAGGTACTGTCTCATTTATTGTGGACAAGTGTTAATATAGAATCTACATCAATGGGGTAATACAAAGATTATGTCAATCCTTCAACACATACAGCAGGATGACACTACAACACCCCAAGATACCAAAACGTACGCAGCCACTGCTCTGCCAGTCCAGGTGACTGCATTTCTCTTATGATCCCCGTGAAAATGAAACAGGAGTGCATCTTTAATATTATCATTACTCTACATTTTCTATCCACTGATATACTGACTATCTTGTAGTTGTTCATGGGGTATGGAAGATTTACATAAGAACAAAATTCTAAAGTGTGTAACAGCAACAATGGACAGATTTATTGAAAGACGACAGACAAGATGTTACTGGTTGCAGAGCAATGTTGTTTTTTTGGGAAGAATCAAGCAGATAAATGTACAAAATTAGCAGACAATGCATGAAGATGGTTCTGTTGTTAGACCTTGCAGGTGTGGAAGGTGCAGGCTGCCAGCAGTTCTGTGAATAGGAATAAAAACAGGACAGCAGTGAGTGAATCAGGTCAGGTGCTCTCTGTCAGCATAAAATGAATAACAATTTAGCAACAGCATTACACATTCCCTTGCCTTCAACCTTGCTGGTCCAATCATTTTCATTGATTGGTGTTTACACCGCTAAGAAAGGAACACATTTCCCTGGGTGATTCTATATACAGACACCCCACTGTACATTATAGTCACCCTTGGGTGTTTGAATACTGACATCAACAATGTGAAGACTGAAATATTTGCAGGGTGAGGGCAAAACCTGCTAAGTAACATTATATTAAGGTGCCAACACTGCTACATTGATTCAGTGGTTCTGGAGTGTCTTCTTATTTAAATGGAGCATGCAGACTGCACTGGCTCAAGACTTAAAGGTAAGTATCGTTGCCTGTACTATACTGCCTCATTTTCCACAGGTCATGGCAGTGACTGCCATGATCCTGCATACAGAGAGCATAACAATGGCTGCTATATAAATTGTAATAAATAGAGCACCGCAGTGACACCCCCAGCATAGCCCATCTATGGGAGGGGATAAGATGTAAATACACTATTCAGCCAACTGCCGCAGTTACTGGATCCCACCCTGAATAGCAGCTCTGGCTCTCCCACTGGCATCCCCCTCCTCACTCTTCTGGGGCACATGCCCCACCAGCCCTCCTCTAGCTGCACCTCTGAATTGTAAAAGTGTTATGAACGCCTACTGTAATTTGGCAGCTGTCTTCACTTTACCCTTCAGTGCTAAGGACAAGTGTAACTCATTCTCTCTCTCTCTCTCATTCTTTCTCTCTTTCTCTCTTCATTGCTGCTGTTTGCGGCAATAAGAAATTCTGTACCATCCGTATGTATAGTAAATGACATCCAGGGACAGGCTCCGAGGCTGTGTAAAGTAAAGTGGTTGCATTAGTAGTACTGCGCATGTGCCGTCAACAGACAGCGCATGTGTGATTGGCTATTATCAGGGAATTATCCCGGTAAATAAAGCGATATGTAACCTATAGGCCACAATGACTAATGTCAGGTTTTGTTGACCTGGGTCAGGAACCCTAGTGCTGGCTTTTGTATTAGAAGAGTAATTATTGTAGCTAGGCAGCTTCTCCTCATGCAGGTTGGTAATAGTGTGGATTAGGGGCCTGATTCAGACCCGGTTGCTATATGCTTGCTCTCGCAAGCCCCCCGATGGTCTACGTACACGCATGCGCGAACTACACATCGCGATCGCATACCGCCCGCTCGCCCACCAAAGGTAGCCCAGCAGAGTGAGTGACAAGAGAGGCCGTTTGTGGGTGGTAACAGGGCAGTCCATTAAAAACGGGGGAATGGAGGTGCGAACGCACGCGTGCCAGAGTGTTTCAATGCCGTTTTTAAGGCGTGCATAATTAACAGGCAGCGTCATAGTTCACATCACTTGGCTGTTTTTTACACTGAAGTCCTCGCAGTGATTGCGGTACAGTAAGGCAACCGCAAGTGCTGCGTTAGCTTCCGATGGTGCTCGATGTACCAGTGTTTTAAGACACTTCCAGGAGATGACGTGCGCTAGTGGGCATGGTATGATGGGCGGCTGCATACGCAGAGTGATCGCCCGCACAGCCAAAGTGGGTGTGCTTTTGTCTTGGCGAGTGATCACATCCCATGACGTCAATTTTAAAAATTAGCATTTTCAGGATGCGAGCGGCCGCAACATGCGAGCGGGTCTGAATCAGGCCCTAGGGACAGAATGCAGAGCAGGCTGGTGAGCTGCCTTGTGGTCTAGATTACTGGTGAGCTGCCTTGCCACATGGATTACTGAAACAACTGGAACAGTCTAGTAGTGCCTTATGTTCCCCATCCTAGCACCTACACAATGATGGGAACTTTCATTTAAAATAGAGTAATTTCTTCTATGTTTACAAGAAAGTAACAATCTATTCTATAGAAAATGTTAAAAAATCAAGAGATACAGTATGATGGTTCTCATGCCCAAATCTGCCCCCATCCTGGCTTCAATAAACTCCAAGGGCCTTGAATATTATATACGCTGGGTTAAAATATAGTTTGTACACTTTTTATGGGTTTCATTAAAATTGGCAAAAAAAAATGTGTTCTAAATTTTAGAATCTTGCGCTTTGCTGTTTTGGAAAGGTAGATTAATACTGAAGCAAGAACCTTAAAAATTTTTCTTGGGGTTGGCAGAAAAAGAGTACTTTGCAATTTTAATTGAATTCTAAGCAAAATAAGTGGTTTTTTTTCTGTTATTTCAGAAAGGTATAAATTGTGTAAATACTGCATAGAAAATTAAAATGTGACAAGGCCAAAAAGTGCAAAAATAGGTTCAGCACTGGGGTGAAAAAAGCCTTAACGGCAAACGAGTTGATTTAGAGGTGGACGCAATGTCGATGTTTGCGGATTTCTTTAGCACTGCGCATGCACCGAGATTGATTACGGTCGGCAGTTGCAGTGAGAATCTAGATGCAGAGTGAGCGCTTTTATGGGAGGTGACAGTGGTGGGGTGGAGGGTGTGGCTATAAAAATGCGGACATGTTGTGAGCTTTTGAGGAGCGTGTCTTGGCCAGCGACTGCGTCTGTGTACATGGTTGAAATAGCTTTGGCGGCTGACTTCCGACGGACATTCTGAGCAACCATAGTACTGCTCAGAGACATGGATATAACTACCATAGGTGCAAGAGGTACAGCTGCTATGGGGACCAGAGCTGAGAGGGGCCTATCTTCCTTGTCAATGTTACATGTGTTATTTAAATTTTTTACCATTGGGTGGTACATAGGGACCCTTACAAACTTTTGCTATGGGGACTTCAAATACCAAGTTACGCCTCTGAGAATTGATGGTGCGACCAATGTGAGAGATCGATGGTGGATCTTTGTATGTTAATGGACATCCACCTCTGAAACAGACCTATTGTTCTTTAATGCCATTTTCAGCGCTCTGTATTATATGGTCGAGTGGAAGGTCTGTATTCATCTGTGACTATAACTATCTTTATACACAAACTATGCTATGGATAAAATCAAACTTCATAGTAATATTTGTAAATTAACATAAATTGGTGTTGAACCAGAGCAGTCTGAGGGTGTTTCAATTCCAAAATGTGCATTGTGATGTTGACAAAAAATCAAATAATAGAATGTCACACCTGGAGACACGGGGAGGTTAAAAAGACGAACCCCCACATGTTAAGAAAACAAAGATGTAGGAGTCAGCCTGAAACATTACCTGATTTTGAATTTGAACACTCATTAAGAGCAGATACAGCGTCAACGTATTCCTTTCCTAAGAAATCTTTCATGCAATCCTCTTTAATTTCGCGCAAGCATTGTGTGGAATCCTTGAAGAGTTGGTCTTTGCGTCCTTCTGAAGCGAACATTTGCCACTGGGAACCTTTGGGCCTATCCCTTCCAAAAATTGCCTGCAAATGAAAAAGCAATGAATTGTTAGCTCAATGGAAAGCTTGTTTATTTGCGAATATTGTTATTAATTGCTTTGTTAAAACCACTCTCAATTCTCAAAAGAATAGAAAGAAAATAATTAAGACGAAAAAAAAATCCATTGTCTTTTGATCACATGACTAAAGCTGGCCACACATCTAAAGATTATCTGTCCAACCAGCCAACTAGTAGATTGGTTGGAATGAAAATCTGGTAAGGAATTAAATCAGCAACTTGCTCCCAGACGCTGAAAAATGGACCAAAACTGTTGTATGAACAAATAGTTTAGATCAAACATTTAACAAACTTGTCTGAAAGACCACTTTCATCTGTTTTCTGGCATTTAGGAGTAAATTGCTGATCATCATTTACTCTCATTCCTTACCAGATTTTCATTCCAACCAATCAACAAGTTGGCTGGTTGGATGTAAGTTGTTCTAGTGTGTGGCCAGCTTTAGAGTCAGAGGTGGGCACTAATGCAATAGATGATGCAGCTTTTTTCGCAGGTGCTGCTGCTAATTTAGGCTAATGCCGCAGCTGATGTGCTGGTTATTGAGACGCCCACGGGCTGTGGCTCTAATTCACTGTGGTGTAATTGCACCATCGAGCTGACATCAGTCGCACCATCGGATAATAGTGCAACCCTATGTACTTCAATCACGACTATGGAGACAACTGTATGAGATGGTAGGGGTCTCTATATGTGTAACACAGGCAAATGTCTTGGAGAATGATAAAGTGTGGAGAGATAAAGTACCAACCAATCACTTCCTAACTGCCACTTTGTGTGAAAAATTACAGTTAGGAGCTGATTGGTTGGTACTTTATCCCCCCCGAGGGTATTTATTTTCTCATTGGAACTGCATGGATCTACATGTATTTTTTATCTGCACTTCCCGGCGGTAACCATTGTGACGTATGTGCAGATTTAAAACACTGTGCGCTTATGTCCACCTCTGACAGAAAATGCTATAATAAATTTGCTATATAGGGTTGCCGATATGTAAATGTACAAAGATATAGGTCATGTTAATTTTGTTTGGAGTTGTTATTGTTCGTGTTACCATGGCAATTCATTCCTATCACACATCCCGTCACTGTCTTTATAGTGTGTGCCAACTGGTGCAGTGAGATGAATGACTAAATATTCTCTATAAAACGCCATGTGATAAGAAGGCGCTACATAACTAAATGCTAGTGAACTGAAATGTACCACTAATTTTATATATATATATATATATATATATATATATATATAAATAAAATGTGTATATATGTTTGTACACTTGTTTAACAGCAACCCACATGATCATTTTTAATTGATGCAGCTTGCTATGTAGCATATTTGTTATAGCATTTTGTTTGTAAGTAACAGGGCCAGTTCGAGGGCTGTACGAGCAGCGTGGCTGCATGAGGGCGTCACCCCATAGATGGCCGATGACTGTCAACAAAGGCCAGCATCACGGCCGTAATTCGCATTGTCTATAAGATAACTTTTTTTGAACAATTTTTTTCCTGTAGCGGCCAGTGTGTGGCCGTTGAACAGAGTGGCTGCGCGGTGCACCCCCCGCTGTGGGTTGGTAAATGGCAGATTGTATATACTATCAAAGCATCATGTTTAGCGTCACTGACTGGTTGGCCATGATTTTAGGTCATGTTGCTTCCAACATGTAAGACACCTCCGATACCCCTGGGATGTAACTCACAGGGACATCGGTTATCGCTAGCGATGTCCCTGCAAGTTACATTTAGTATGTAGCGGGGATAATCATGTAAATAATATTATTCAGTTGTGATGTACACTGAAAATAATTGTTGCACTTCCGCGATTCTTTGTACATTGCCCAAGTGCATACTCTGCAATCTTCTCTTAATAAGTTTATTAAAATTTACACCATGGTAATTTCACTATCTTGATCGATATATGATCTGCATATTTTTTTAGAATGATACTCCATTTTGTAATTTAGCTTAAAGCACTAGTAAATATGTATATAGACAGCAAGGTGCTGAGTAACACAAAATCTTTGTAGTTTCTATTGGCGGGATGTACAAAAGAAAATGTGGGCAGAAATCCCAAAATTGCCATTTTTAGAATTTGGCCACATTTTCCTTACGTATCAAGCGCCGCAATGCGAGACATTCTGGAACTTCCACCCAGGGGGCAACGCCATCTTTTCGCTTCCTGCACAGAGAGGGATCCAATTGGGTCACCAGAGGGACCTCTAGGTCATAAACCTGGAAGTCTCTTTATCGCAAAGCACAGCTCTTATATTAATGCCGGTATGTACCCGATAAGTGGCGGAATATACCGCATCAAGAAAGTGATGCTTAGTACCCTATATGTGAATTGAGTGAGGTTATATAAGTTAATTATATGCTTCCCGTATCATCCATTTAATTCTGGAAACATATGAATTAGACAGGTTCTGTGGCTGATTAAAACCAGGTGAAATGGAGACTTGAAGCCCGCCAGCTACAGAACCTGTAATTCATGTGTTTCCCAAATTAAAGGGATGCTATGGCAAGTCTACTTAATTATAATATATAATATCATGTGAACATATCTGATCATTTTATCTCTAAGAATAGAAGGTTGCAATGTAATGTAAATGTTTTACAATAAATAGACACCTGGTTAATTTGTAATGGTGGCGGACATACAGTAGCAATATCTGCTTATACGGACACCTGGACCTGACCACAAATAGTTAAAGCTTTTAACTTGGAATTATGGTTCAGAAGGTTCTGCTAGAGGCTATGCAGTCTCATAGATAGTAGTATCAAAGTATATATTACTCATTGTTAGAATTATGGGTTTGAGTGCTTTTTTTATCCCCAGGTTGTAATTATAATCTATTCCTATGCTTGCACCCTCTGAATCTGACCCAGCTGATAATTAATTAATAAGCTTTTTGGAGTGGATAAGGGGAATGTAACGTCTGGGAGAAGTTGGTATTTCTTTAATGAAATTTCTAGGTGCAAAGAAATGAATCAGGAAACAAATTAATACAAGTATAGTACGTTAGCAGGGCCATGCTGCTAGTGCAATATGGCCCCCACCGGAAGCCGCCGCTGCTGATGTCGTTCACACTCATAGGCAAATGCAGGGGGGGTTTCCATCTGCCTGGAAACCCCCCTCCCCATCACACACGACCACAGTTTAAATAGTAATATAATACAATGTTACTAGCGCTGCATGTTCTTCTCAGTATCACAAATTAAATAATTAGCACCACCTGTGGATCTTTTAACACGTATCAGACAGTAATAAATATACCTGTGCACCAACTAGAACATCTGGAAAACATGCACTATTAGGGATGCACTGCTATAGAGCCCAAAATGTACATATATTTCCAGGGCAGTGCTAGGTTCTTCTGCTGCTCTTCCAGGCTCTGTACACAAGACACTTTGTATGACGCATATTAAAACTGGTTGAGTACTAATTCTGCCCTCTTCACGGACAGGCCACACTCGCTCTAAAACCAAGCATTTGGAAACCCCCCTCTAGAAATCCTGCGTTTGCCACTGACACTAGACATCATCTAGCGTGTACTTGGCATTATGGTTAGGTTTGGGGTTACGGGTTAGGGTTAGGCAGTAGGGGGAGGGTTAGGGTTATGAATGGTACATAATGATTACATACCTTATGGCATAATTTAGTTTTGCTTTTTTACAAACTCACCATAGTGGTCTATGTCTTTCTGCAAGGTTAAGGGGCATTTTTATGAAGCTGTTCACAGGGTTTTGTCCTATTTATCAAAGGCTACCGTTTACCATGGCTATAGATAGAAATATTTTCTGTTGCTGCATATTCGTAAATTATCCCCATGACCCCTTAACAATTCTATATTATGACATATTTTACATCTTATGTCACATTTCTTTTAACTCCAGATTTGGATTCTATTGAAGTTGACAAAGGTGGAGCTCTACACTCCATGTCTAGTAGTCAATGATGACAGACTCATACACGCTTACTTAGCATTGATCTTACCTCCTGTTCTTTAAGAATTTTTACCACTGTCTGTTTCTTCTCTTGAGTAGTGACAACAGCGTGAGCTGGGACCTTGGCGAGGTGGCAGCTTTTGTACTCACTGACGGCTTTGCGAGTGCCATCCAGACACAATAACTCCAACTGGTCTAGAGTCACATCCTTTGCCCACTCTGGCTTGTTTGGACCTAGAGGGTGGATATCCATAACCTTACGATTTTAGTAACTGGGTCACATGTGAGTTAAATTAATACAATGTTAAGGTAATAATTAAGAAGAAGAATTTTGCTCAGCTATACCAGCTAAATGATTTATTGAATCATGCACAGGTGAGTTAACCTATGTTGCTGGGTCAGTAATTATTACACCTGCTGCCACAGACAGAAAATCCCCAAAACATGACCTGTTGTGAAAACTTGAGGGTTGAGAGCGAGAACCACTGAGGTATTGTGATCACATAAAATGTGATGCGTTACCGTGCTATTTGGTAGAGTAAGCAGACATACTAGTTTAATCCATATCACTATGTTCCTGATTCAGAGACGGACGCAATGGCGATTTTTACGATTTTACGATCGAGCGATTGTTTACCATTATGCATGAGTACAAGCAACACTGTGCACACGCTGCGATTGTCTTGCGATTCCGCACGCACAAAGGATCTATTCGCAAAGTGATTGACAGGTAGTTAGCGTCTGGGGGAGGTAACAAGGGGGTGGTCATAACAATGCAGGTGTGCCTTAGGGGCGTGCATAAATTAGCCATTGCAATCTCATACACAGCATGAGCGCCCTCTGCGTGTTAGGAGAGCTGCAGTGTTTGTGGCTGGTCAGACCTGCCACAATGGCAAGAAGGCTGCTTGATGTGTGTCGATGTTACCGATAATTAAGCAGGTAAGCAACGCTGTACGCAGATGAGTAGGCAGCAGTGAGCGTCCCTATGCTTGGGTGAGCTTTGGAAGCACTAAAACATGCAACTGCGATCGCATTCTTGCCCATCTCTGAATCAAACCCATTTGCACTGGTTCTATATCATGAGACTTTCATCATGCGTGATACACTTAATATTAAATGAATGTGAAAGTGAAATAATATCATTAAGCTCTGCATGGTAGTTGTATTTTTTGTTTTTAACCTACAAAGCCCTTAACAGTTTTGCACCTTGCTACATTTCTATATTAGTCTCTACATATCAACACAGTTTTATTCTGTAATTTATCAAGGATCAATGCCTTACTGCACGGAATTTTATGTCTTAATATTTCCCGACAATCATGTATCCAGGACTTCCCCTGTGTTGTACTTACACTCTTCAATGTACTATCCCATCCTATTCAATTAACCTCTACCAATCAAAGTTTTAAACATGCCCAGAGACGTATCAAATTCCCAGAGTTCATTGTTATTAGTTCCTTAAGTTTAGTAGGTGACTTCGTTATATATCATCTATGCCCTCTCTATAGAACACTTAATACTACCCAGAAACTTTTATGCCATTGTTATAAACTCAACCATTGGATCCATTAGATCTGCAAATAAGGAACATTTATACCGCTTTTAAACCTAATTTCCGGGTCTGACCCGGAGGTTGGAACAGGGTTCCAATCCGGATCAAACCTGGAATTTAGCCAGTGCCGACCTAGGATATTCCTGAGTCGGAGCTGTTCACACCAGAGCTGGGTCTGCAGTGACCCGTCTCTTACGGCGTGGAAGTGGATGCTTGGAGATGATGTCATCTCGAAGCGCCACCAGGCCCGCCAAGAACTGTGGCGGGCCCCGGTAATAGGGGGCGTGGCCTAATCGGGAAGGCATGGCCACGCCCCCTAGCCGAGGAAAAAAAAAAAAGATTTCCAGCACAGCTTGGCGGCGCTGCGCGCTGGGGCGCTCTGAGCCCCTCAGCCCGGCGCAAAGCCAGGGGGGGCGCGATCAGTGTGATCGCTCCCCCGCATAGGAGACTGCTGTGGC
Organism: Taudactylus pleione; assembly: GCA_031769625.1. Classification (NCBI taxonomy): domain Eukaryota; kingdom Metazoa; phylum Chordata; class Amphibia; order Anura; family Myobatrachidae; genus Taudactylus; species Taudactylus pleione. The sequence continues at coordinate 9,296,911 of JAUIMM010000065.1, forward strand.
TGCTGCTCAGCAGCCACGAGCAGTCTCCAACTGCAGCTCAGCACACGCTGTGTGCTGGGCTGCTGTGAGGGGGGGAGCGGCGCCGGACCCGGGCCCCCGCCGGGCCCCTCAGGAAGCCCGGGCCCGGGTAATCTATACTCCCTCCCCCCCCTCTTGGCGCCCCTGAGCGCCACTAAAGCCGGCCAGTTACGTAGGTTGCATAGTCAAATGTAGGGGGGGTTTCCGTCTGCCTGGAAACCCCCCTCCCCAGTACACACCATGACCACAATAGAAATAGTAATATAATAGAATGTTACTGCATGTTCTTCTCAGTATCACAAATTAAATGATTAGCACCGCCTGTAGAATTTTTAAAATGTGTCAGCTAGTAAAAAATTTACCTGTGCACCAACTAGGACATATGGAAAACATGCACTGTTAGGGGTGCACTGCTGTAGACCATCAATAGGGTTAATTATTAATACTGTATAATAATACACCATCCAGTACATAAGGAGACCAATATGTACATATATATGTCCAGGGCAGTGCTAGGTTCTTCTGACACAAAAATGAGTCTACTCATTAAGGTCCAAACTGTCTCCCGTCATGAAGGGGTTAATGTAAAGCTGACCATACACCAGACCAACTTTCCTCCAACCATCCAACTATTTGGTTGGTTGGAATGAAAATCCGGTAATGCATGGGAGCTAATGACAATCAGCCATTTGCTCCCAAACACCGGAAAAGGGACGAAAGCTGTTGTTTAGACAAGTTTATTAAATGAAATAGATTTAACCAACTTTGCCTGAACTATCTTTTTCGTGTTTTCTGGTATTTGGGAACAAATGGCTGATTGTCACTAGCTCCCATGCATTGCCATTTTTTTTCTAGCCAACCAATTAGTTGGATGGTTGGGGGAAAGTTGGTCTGGTGTATGGCCAGCTTTAGAAATCTGATTAACAGCATCATCTACTTATGTTTGTATGAACTCATGACCTACGCCTTGTACAGCAACATTTTTCAGAAACCTACTTACTCACCTTCAAAGTTCTCAAAAACAGTTGTTTCCTTTATAAAGGCGACATCTCCTTTCTCAATGAGACACCTGAAACAGTACAAGAGATGTCACTTTATCAATTCATCATACTATAAACCATCTTCACCTTTACATTCATCATATCCCAAATGTATATTTCTACTTACTGCACCCTGTTTATAACTGTCCATAAATGCAGTGTATTGCACCCTGCTTATCACATTGTATATCGTATAAAGAAAGCTGGTAACCCAATTATCACATTGCAAGGTATAGTACAGTTTCTGAGCCCTCAACATGCAATGTACTAAATGTTTTTTTTTAAATTTGCATTCCTAAAATACTTAAGAGTCTTCAGTCATTCTATACAACATACTGTATTCCCAAACTTCAGTCAATGTAGGGGCAGGTTCCCAGATCTTAGAGAACCGGTAGAATTTGGAGGGGACAGCCCAACTCCACGACATTCAACTAACACTTTCAACACTCCGTATTCCATTACCTTGCAGCTCCTGCGTAACCATAATATAACTCTTTATTATTAGCAGAGCATTTTGTGTTGTCCAGTTTAGCCTGTGGGTCACCGACACACAGTTTGCAGAGGTTAGAATTAACGTCAGCTCCAGGGGCACAGCTCGCTTTGAAGTAATTTGCTGCCAAAGTAGATAAAGATAACAGAATACACATATATTTCATTAGGGATTCATGTCTGTCCAGAAACAAGATACCTATTGTTGATTGTGGATTCACATCTTAAGCTGCCAGTGCTTTCTTCATTGCTTGTGCATATGTTAGATCATTTTGTGGGCACATTTAAGCTTGAAATAGTTGTTACTCTCTTTTGTACATCACAAGGAAAATTATGGGGCTGACTCTGAGGGGTCTATTTAGCAAGCCTTGGAGAAAAAGTGATCTGAGATAAAGTACCAGCCAATAAGCTTCTAGCTGCCATGTCACAGGCTGTGTTTGAAAAATGACAGTTAGGAACTGGTTGGTTGGTACTTTATCTCCATACACTTTATGTCCATCCAAGGCTTAGTAAATAGCAGAACCGTAACTAGACTTTTTGATGCCCTGTGCCAGAAAGAGCATTGGCGCCCCCCTCATTTTTCAAAGGGACATAATGCACCCAAAAAAGGGCCAAGGCTTCATGGGGAAGGGCAAGGGAAGAGATAGGAGAGGCCAGGAGATGCTGGGGATGAAATAAGAGAAGCTACAAGCAAGAATGATAATAAACAGAAATTTGACAGGCCCAAACAGAGCCCCCTGACCTGTGGTGCCCTGTGCGATGGCACCGGCCGCACTACCCTAGCTACGGCCCTGGTAAATAGATCCCTAAATCAGATAGAATGGTACCCTGTAGTCTGGTAAGCTGCCTGGAGAGTTCACTTTGGTTTCCGCAGCAGAACTCCTTACTGGGATTGAGAACAGTCTTGAAAATGTTCTCCTCTAGAGAACGAAATGCGTTGGATAGTACCCATAAGCTATCACTTCTGAAGCCAACATACTACGATACCACTGGACTGAAACTTACTAGGAACCATTGTTTCTATTCCTACTGGGGCAGAAACACATCAGTGCACACTGAGAACTATTACAGAGGCAGCTCAGCTGGCAGTTGCGCTGACAATAGCCATCTAATGAGATGAAAGCAGGAAATATCCTTTTACTCTTTGGAGAACTATACGGAATTGGAGGCATGTTCCCCCTATCAGACTAACGAGGAGGTTGGTTTGAAGCACTTGAACCATTTGGGACTTCTAGCAATTCCATAGGCAACGTAGTATATCTTTGTTTTATAGACTCCTTGTAAGAATCTTGTTCACTTGCAGCCAGGGCCGGTTTTAGACATTGTGGAGCTCAGGGTGAAAGTTCCCAGTTGTGCCCCCATTATTGATGCCCCCATTATTGATGCCCCCAGTAGTAATGCTCCACAGTTGTAATGCCCCCATTAGTAATGCCCCCTATAGTAGTGCCCCCAGTAGTAATGCCCTCATTAGTAGTGCCCCCAGTAATAGTGCCCCCAGTAGTAATGCTCCCTATAGTAGTGCCCCCAGTAGCAATGCCCCTTATAGTAGTGCCCCAGTAGTAATGCCCCCATTAATAAAGCTCCCCAGTAGTAATGCAACCTGTACTAATGCCCCTATAGTAGTGCCCCCAGTAGTAATGCTCCCTATAGTAGTGCCCCCAGTAGCAATGCCCCTTATATTAGTGCCCCAGTAGTAATGCCCCCATTAATAAAGCTCCCCAGTACTAATGCCCCTATAGTAGTGCCCCCATTATTAGTGCCCCCATTAGTAATACCCCCAGTAGGTATGCCCCTCAGTAGTAATGCCCCCATTAGTAATGCCCCCTATAGTCATGCCCCCCAGTAGTAATGCCCCCTATAGTCATGTCCTCACTAGTAATACCCCTTATAGTAGTGCCCCCTATAGTAATCCCCCCAGTAGTAATGCCCTATAGTCGTGCCCCCAGTGATGGTGCTTCTGAATAAAAAAATACAAACACAATACTTACCTTACACCCTGCTCCTGCTTCCGCTGCCGTCCGGTCTGACCGCGGCTCCACGGATCGATGGGAGAGACGTCATGACATCCCTCCCATAGTGCTCTCTGCAGGAGCCGGAGCTCAAGAGTGAGCACCGCCTTTCGGCTGTCACTGCAGGGAGGGAGCCGGGTGCCCGCTGGTAACAAATCTCAGCGGGCACCCGGCAAATGGACCGGCGTCGTTTTTTTTTTTTTTCTTCTGGGACTCAGTGGCGCCATCTAGGGGCCGGCGCTCCGGGTAACAGCCCTCTTAGCCCGCCCCTAGAACCGTCACTGCTTGCAGCTGACATTTCCAATTCACTTACTCATTTATTTAACAAGTGCCAGAGATAATTAGTTATCCTCCACTATCTTTTTACTTGTACATTTTTTAAATAAGTAAGACCTAATTGATCATTTTTAACAAGTGGAACTGAAAGGCCATCTACCTCCCTGTCTATCTGTCTTGCTGCCTGTCCGTCTACCTATCTCACCTTCCCTATGAATATTGGCCCTGATTCAGCAGATTACCGATGGTCGGGAATCTGCGCAGACTGTCAGTGATTGACAGTCTGCTGCCGTTTGCGGGTGGGGAGGAGGTGATTATGGCCTCCGTTTCCCCAAACCATTGTTGCCGTTGAGAGGGAGAGAAGAGGCCAAGATCTCTGTTGGCTGACGGAGATTTCCTAGCCTCTTTGCTGTATCTGTGGCGGCCGGCTTGCATGACCCCATGGGTCACTCAGCCGGCCGATGTGTTTGCAGTTTATGCGATGCTGCGTCCTTGGACACAGCTCAGATAAGTAATGCATGCAGGTGGCATGACGCCTCCTGATGCATTACCATATTACAGCTATCACAGCTGCCATCATGTTAGCAGCTGTGATAGTACTGCGTCCTCCGCTGAATTACCCCCATTGTGAGTTTAATTGCAGTGGCAAATGTTTATTGCCACAATCCAGGAAATCTTAATAAATATGCCAAAAGACATTAATCAGAACTGTACAAATATGCATAGAGAGTAATACAGCAATATAACTTGAGATAGGAGCTAAGAGGGCCTTCCAAATCTCAGTACTCTCTGGAATGCCAAGAAATCTTTTTGTACAGTACACATATTTGGTATAGCTACTGTATAGTTGAGAGGTGATACGTTCAATATTCCAACACATTGGATTCTAGTGGTCAGAATGCCGGTGATGGAATCCCGACTGCCGGAATCCCGAAGGTAAGTAGTGTGGTTAGGGGTTAGGGTTAGGCACTAGGGGGAGGGTTAGGTTTAGGGTGCAGGGAGAGGGAGGTTAGGTTTAGGCACTGGAGGTTAGGTTTAGGCTAGTGAGAGGGAGAGGGTTAGGATACCGACCGACAGGTGTTGGTGTGCTAACCCTGTCGGGATGCCGGCATCTGGATTTTGACTGCCTGGATCCAGAATGCCCGGCATCCCATACCCATCAGAACTAGATAAATACATTTTGAGTCATTTTTGGGATGAGTAATTTAAGCAGACAAGCACAGTTCTTACAGGTCACTCACCCATATCACAAATGCCAGTTTTTTTATGAATCAAACCCACAGGAACATTCCAGCCAGCGGTGCGCCCTATGCCGGTGTGACATGTTTTCTTGTCTTTAAGATTGTCCCATGAGATGTTTTTGTTGCTTTTCTTCGCGACGGCAACAGCAAAATATGAGCCTTTGTTAAAATCACAAGAGGGAGAATAAATGTTCTACATTTTTACATTAGTACTTATTACTGTACATCAATAAAGGACTAATATCAAATCACTATATACTGTATATTAAAAAAAGGAAAACATATTCTGTGGTAGCATGCTGTAAGCTGACAGAATTTTCTAGCATGTCATTTTTTTGTTTAAATTGAAAATGTGTATATAACTAGATGCATGTCCGGGGATGTAAGTAGACACATGTGGGAATAAAACGAGTACTGACCAACAGTTGAAATCTCACATATTCACATAGGACTATGGTAGTTACAGTACTCTCTTGCCCATGATCATTAGAGTTTGCTTTTAAAGAGCGCCATCTGCACTGTCTCCTTCGTTGCAGGGTACCTATAATAATGGAGGAGCGCTGATGCCACTTGTGCGACCTCCAACCCATTGCACCACTGTACTTGCGCAGCATAACAGTGCATTTTTCTCTCCATCCTTTATAGTGATAGGAAGTGCCCATAAGAGTCTCCTCAGGAAGACTATGCCATAAGCACAGCCATTGGCGTATCTATAATGGGTGCAGGGTGTGCGGTGCACATGGGCACACCATGCCATATACTTATACTTACCTCTCTGATGTCCCGCGTCAGACAACTTTGCAGACAGAAGCCACCTGGCGGCCATTTATCCAGGGATTTACGCATACGCAGTAGAGAAGTCTCCGGGAACATAGCACGTGTACCATGTTCCCGAAGACCTGTGCATGCCCAATAGATTCTGGCACAAAACCAGAGTCTACTACACTGCAGGAGTGTCACGACCCTGTCTAGTTGTCACCTTTTTGCCTTGAGACTTACCACTGCCAGCTGCCCCATGGATCTGTGTGTGTAATTTGCCTGGAGGATTTGCTCTGATTATTGCACCTGGCCTCTCCTCTGAGCAATGCTAGCCCTGATTGGAATCGCAGGTGTGGTTCTGATTCTCAGAGGTGCAGAGATGAATACTCCCTCTGCATGTTGTGCCTTCCACCACTCAGAATGCTACTGCCAGACCACCTGTCCGTATCCACCAATTGCTGCCAGAACCATGGTGTATATATCTTCTCCTGATAGCATTCTGGGCCTGAACATCTCGTCTTCCCGTGGTGTATGGTTCATGCTGTTTCTGCATTCAAGTATATCCCTGAAACCTGCTACAGCAATCCCTGGTGCAATCCAGAAAACCTGTTACAGCTGTACCTGGCAATCCAGTAAATCTGCTGGCAGCAACCCCGGTGCTTCCAGAAAACCTGCTACAGCTAAACCTGGCAATCCAGTAAATCTGCTGACAGCAACCCCTGGTGCATCCCAAAAACCTGCTACAGTTATACCTGGCATCCAGTCGTCCTGTTACAGCAGTACCTGGCCTGTGCTCTGCTGCTAGTCCTACTCCTGGTTGGTCCCTGGCACTCTGTAAACCTGCATCGTGTCACCCTGCCTTGCTTCCTGCTGTGGATCAACTCCTGCCCCTTTTACCTACCTACTCCCTCCCTGAACCTAAAATTCCCAAACCTACCCATTCCTTCCTGAAACCTGTTATTCCCAATTATCCCATCCAGCCTGCACCTGAGTTCCAACCTTGTCACAGCATTTCCGGATCACCCTGTTTAGCCCTCGTCTCAGCATTACCTGATTTCCCTTCAGCCATTGTCACGTTATTCCAGTCCAGAATCAAGTTCCAGGCTCATCAGTTCAGTCCACGTTGTTCCAGTCCAGAGTCAAGTTCTTAGTTCATCAGTTCAATTCAACAAGTCTTCCTGCCCGTCCCAGTCCGGTTCCTCCAGTTCCTGTCATTTATCATCAAAGGCAGTTTGCACTGCTACACAAGTCTTGTAAATAGAGCTATCTACATCACCCATGGTTCCGGTCCAGCGGGCCTCCAGAGAATTCAGTTCATCACCTGAGACAGGTAACTCACAAGCACCAATCATGACAAGGATCAGAGGGGGCTGGCATGGAGGCTGCACACAGGCCCATTCATATCTTTAACCACTACCGTGTACTCTGGTGCCTATGTAACACTGTGTCACCATCGCTGAGTGCTCTATACATTCCACTACCACCACAGAGTATATTGGTGCACATCACGGTATTAACCAGCTCCTGGCTGGATCTGTTGTGCTACATGTTCCTGTATTGTATACAGCAGCTGCTGCATTAACCCTGTGTTAACCCGTATCCTGTGTTCTACCTGGTTAATAAACCAATCCCCATCACACACCGCTGACACCTATCAACTCCATTAGTTCTGCCAATATTTGTACACACAGGTAAGAGCAAGTACAGATTATGGGTAGTGATGTAACATGGACATATGGTGCTGGGGACAAGACTAATATGTGGGTCCTTTATCCTTTAGCAGATAATAAAAAATGAATAGCTCTACTTGTTCTGCTTATTATTTGTGGGGAGGGTTTTGGCTGGATTTTTGAAAAATGCAGCCATGTCGGACCGTTTAAACACTGATTTCTGGGCGTCCATAAATTAGCCACTGCGTTCTTACTCACAGCAGGAGAGCCCTCTGCATGTCTGGAGACCCGATATGTCTGCGAACACTTAGGCTTACTCAGAAGGTTGATGGGCACCAGATCTGCGATCGATGTTCCCAGTTTTGTGCGCGAGCGGCGGATGTGAGATACTTTCAGTGGGCATCGCTAAGCACTGGTCGGCGAATGAGTCATTAGCATATTTTTGCAATTGCGATCTGTGAGAGATCGCAGCTGCGATGGCATTTGGGTCCACATCTGAATCAGGCCCTAAATACCAAACACAAGGTGAAGAAATTGAAAACAAAATAACCCCCCAGACTATGCAGCCCAGCATACTGAGGTCAAGATAAGGAGCACGTATACATAAAAGAGAACTCTAGTTAGACAACCTCTGCCATTCCCCTAACACATTCACCTGTGGTAACAGACCACTAACAATGTCCAGAATAAAAAAGACTTTCAGTGCCATCCTAAATAGTTACAGACAGTGGCGCTCCAGAGGTGGCGCTGCAGCACAGTCCAATATTTAAATAGGGGAGCCACACCAACTAACATCCCAAAGGCTGCCAAACATCACTGGCCATGACTCAGTGGCAGTTGGTGTGGCTCCCCTATTTGAATTTTAGTCTGCGCTGCAGCCCCACCTCTGGAGCTGACACTGGTTAGTGGTTACTGGTAGCAACAGTAATACTAATATCCTCACAATAACAGTATTAAGCACTTTTTCATAGTCCTATCACAATAAAAAGCTGGACACTTTGGATCTCCACCTTCATGAAGTCGCGACATTCACAATGGTTAAAATATTGACATCATTGATATGGCGTCATTTCTATTATGGTGCGTACACACTAGACTATATGCTCCCTGAGCGATATAGTCTAGTGTGTCCCCGGCAGGGTGTGCTCAATGTCGTTCATGACATTGAGCACACCCGCTGAATGATATCATCAGCGATATCGTTCAGCGCCGGGCTCTCTCCCCCATTCCATAACATGCAGCAACCTGACGACATCGTCAGGTTGGCCTGTATGTTAACCCGATGAACGATGATGACGAACTACCCGCAGGAACGCGCGTCGTCGTTATTGTTCATCGTTTTTCTGTTAAAAATTGATGATAAAGTGGACGACTGAACCATAACGATATCGTTATCGTTCAGTCGTCCACTTTAATCGCCCAGTGTGTACACACCATTAGAGTTAGCATTTGGGTTGTGGTTACTAATCCTGCATTTCTAATACCCCTTTTACACCAGAGCTAAAACCCAGGTTTTTGAAGGGTTAACCCGGGCAGCTCCCTGGTGTAAAAGGGGAGAGGGTTGGATCGCCGGGTCGAGTAACCCGGCAATCCAACCCAGGTAACTAGCAGGGTTTAACACGGGCATAGCCCGTGAAACCCTGCTGTGAGAACAGCGCACTCCGGGTCACGATGACCTGGAGTGCGCTGCTAGCCGGCCGCTTGGTCAGGCTTCAGTGGCGCTTGGAGATGACGTCATCTCTAAGCGACCACTTTCACTCCGCCAAAGCTGGGTCTATGCAGACCCGACCGCGGTGTGAGCGGCGCTGACTCGGGAACAACTCCGGGTCAGACCCGGAATTTAGGTGGAAAAGGGGTATTAGTGAGCATCAATATGGACCTGCTCGTATTAAGTACAAATACTGTAAACCAGAAACTCCATTGAAATCCACAGCTCTTGCACCAAAAATCGAGTCAGAAGCATTCACAGTACTTCTGACATCTGCCAACTGCATCCATACCAACATTGCACTCAGTTATACCCCTTTTACACCGGAGCTAAAACCTGGGTTATTGCAGGGTTAACCCAGGTAGCTCCTTGGTGTGAAAGGGGAGAGGGTTGGATCGACCCGACAATCCAACCCAGGTAACTTGCAAGGTTTAACACGGGAGTAACCTGTGAAACCCTGCAGTGTGAACGGCGCGCTACGGGTCACGATGACCTGGAGTGCCCGCCGCATGCCGGCCGATTAGTCCAGCTTCAGTGGCGCTTGGAGATGACGTCATATCCAAGCGTCCACTTCAACGCTGGAAAAGCCGGGTAAATGCAGACTCGATTCCGGTGTAAACGGCACCGACTCGGGAATGTCCTGGGTTGGCGCTGGCTAAATTAAGGGTCTGATCCGGATTGGAACCCTGTTCCAACTCCGGGTCAGACCCTAAATTTAGGTGTAAAAGTGGTATTAGTCTGCTCCTCTAACTTAGACCCCTAAAGTCACTTTTTTAAGGGTTGCTGCTCATGTGCCAGTGCTGTGTATGTGCTTGTCCCTGGATGCCATATTGTAAAATGTGGCATCCAGCCCCTGCCTTATGCATTTTAAACAATGCAAGGTAGAAATTGTGTGACCGCATGTCACTGTAAATGTACTGGCTTCCTGTTATAAGGAGCATTAAGTGTTGCTACAGTACATCAAAATATAGGTTATACTCTTGTTTTTTTTAATGCTAGGCAGGGCTGGATTAAGGCTTGTGGGGGCCCCAGGGCAACCGAGATGTGGAGGCCCCCACCAATAAAATTGACAGCCTGCTTACTCTACTAGTATGCCCCTTACTTAGCTTGAAAATCTGGGAGCTCTGTTCAGCGGTTTTCCCCCGCAAAGTCTCTGTGGAAGTCCACAGCTCCCGCTGCGACTGATGTCCTGTGCCCGGACCACATGCTGACTGCTGGCGCCAGGTCATGCCTCCATATTGCTGCCCGTCGCTGTTTGATGTAGTGCCGCGCGCCACCGGGCCCATGCAATGACGGGTTGCAGGAGCTTGTCAGTGGTGGCCAATGCAACCTTGCGGTGCAGCCAGCCATAAGGGAGAGAGGCCGCGGCGCAGAGGAGCCTTCTCTCTTGTGATTGCCGTTGCCTGGACTGGCAACTGGCTTCCCCAGGAGCTGGCCAGGTAGGGACAATACGTGCGGCAGTGTGGGGGCTGGGGGCCCCCAAATGTGTGGGGGCCCCTGGACGACCGCCCCGTTCGCCCCCCCCATAATCCGGCCCTGATGCTAGGTCATTGTTATATAGTACACAATATTTGCACAGTATGTATTGGAGTGAATAAGTTTGATGATATTCCATCCACTGAACATCTAGACCACAGTTTCTCAAACTCGGTCCTCAGGACCCCAAACAGTGCATGTTTTTCAGGTGTCCTCACAGAATCACAAGTGAAATAATTATCTCCAGCTGTAAATCTTTTAAAATGTGTCAGTGAGTAATGAATACACCTGTGCACCTGCTGTGTGACCTGGAAAACGTGACCTGTGTGGGGTTCTGAGGATCAAGTTTAAGAACCACTGATCTAGACAGAACATGGATGATTAATATACAATATGCCAGTATTTCATTCCATGCAATAGGCATACATAACAGGTGAGTATGTAGAACACATCTTATCTGTACCTGGTGTGCCTGAGCTTTCTTTTCTGCAGACTCCATCTGTCAAAAACAGTAAAAAAAATAAAGAGATAAGGATTAATGATAATGTTACACCACAGAATGAATTCTCTTTACATATAAATCACCATAATTATTGCACATACAAGACAATGGTGTAAAACTACATGTGGAAACCTAATGGAGAAAAACAGTGTATGAATAAGTATGTGCCACTGCCAACATTTGGTAGAAAGAAATAATGACAGATTATTAGGTTATGTAGGGGTTCTAGTGATATTATCTTTAAGGTGGGTACACATTAGGATGACCGGCAATCGTGCAGATGGTCGTTGTGATTCCCCTTCGCCTTGGACCATTTATTTATCACCAGCTATTTATATAGCGCACACATATTCCACAGCACTTTACAGAGAATATTTGTCCATTCACATCACTGATTGCCAGTGACTAGACTATTTAATGACCGACGGAACAATACCTCATTCTGTCGTTCATTAAAATGCACAGCTGCCATATGATGTTATTTGATTGGTCTACAGCATGGTCAAGCAAACAACCTTGTATGTCATCCGCGGGAGCGTGCAATTGTGCGTACACACTAGACAATGTAGGGGATTTGTCATTCCAACAAGATAAATCATCCCGATATCGTTGTAGTGTGTATCACCTTGAATGACCATTTGAGTCACTGACCTGGCTATTATACAGACACTGAAATCCTCACTATGGACTAGACACTTGGGGCCTGATTTAGAGATGTACAAAAGCCTGATGGTTTGTGTACATCTCCGATGTTACTGATTTGTGCATGCGCAGAAATGCATGTGCAATCAAGATGTACTATTTTACTATCAATGGCCTGATGTCTGCTCCCAAGGAATCAATGTCTTACCGTCATAAATCTCCCCCATTGCTGGGACCAGTCCGCACTCCCCTGCTGTATACAGGTATCCTCCATCCAGTGTGACTGCATCAGCTTCACCTTTCTGCAGACACAAGAGGCCACAAAGTCATATCTACAGACTTAGCATACAAGGGATAATTAGTTCTGGTAAAAAGTGCACTCTGAAAAGGAAACTTTACTTTGAATCATTTTAGTGATTTCACTTCCATAGTTTTCATGTAGTTAAAAATACAGCAGATGGCAGAAGCTCACAAACACTGTTGCAACGTTCATTTACATAAATCTGACACATATTTATAATATCAGGTACCAAGAAAAACAACAGGCATACAGTAGAATGGCGAAAAACTTAATAAATATATAACAGTTATTACAGGTTGTTATCAGTACTCATTGTGAAGGAATTTAACACATGATCCAAAAGTTAGGGCTTCTGAATCATGGGCGACATATGGCAGTTTTCGCAGTTGAGCGATTATCGATACTCTGCATGAGTCACACAGCGCATGCGTCAAGGTACATTACTGTAGTCACTCGGAGTGACTACTTATTTGCAGTGTGATTCACAGTCAGAGAGCATTTGTGGGAGGTAACTGAGAGTGGCGGTAAAGAAAACAGGCGTGATGGGACCGTTTCAGGGAAGTCACACCCTGCATCTACCATCCCTTACGCAGGAAATATGGCTCCGGTGTTTCAGTTCCCGCTGGACCATAGAGATAGAGAGATGTGTTGCACAGGAGACTCAGTATAGTACAGTAAAATGTCCTATTAATGAGAATTTTCTGTCTGTATAATTAGTGGGGATGCTACTACAGATCTATAGAGATTAAATCCAACAAACAAAAGAACAGCAGAGATCTGTATGGGGTACACTAGAATTAAAATATAATCATTGTTAGATTACTTAAAAATAGTATATCAAATAGTACATAAAGCAAAGCGAACTATATTTAAAATGTAGTAAGAAATGTGTATAAAGTATGAAATGGTGCTTAAAACACAAGAAAATAAATCATTTTGGACAACCCAGTGCCTGTTTATTTGACTCTTACTATAATGCTTAGTTAATTACATTGTGTTGATGTTTGTTTTATTTATTCCTTAGATGTATATAAGACACTCATATGGATTTAATAGTAGATATAATGTGTTGAACTGATTATACAGTTTTATAACTTTGGTTGAGGAATAAATCTGACACAGTAAAGGTGCGTATCCATTTAGCGATATTTGCAGGCGATTGAACGATAACGACGTCGTTATCGTTCAATCACGAGCAAATCGGGCATGTATTGGGCACATTTATGTCGGAAACGACCAGCGATGCGCGAGCCCGCTGGTCCTTCCCGACATCTATCATCGACCGTACATGCTGGTCAACCTGACGATCACGTCAGGTTCAGCATGTACGGGGATGATGGATGTGCCTACACTGAACGACTGCTCGTTCAGTGTAGGCACATCACAGACGGAGAAACGACAGCACGATTACAATGTCATAGTCGTGCTCTTGTTTCTCTGTCTAGTAGTGGATATGCACCTTAAGTGAGAGATATACACCAAGTAGATCTATTAAGTAGAAAGGAAACTGGCTATAATTGCTGAAGGAACTTGGCTATGAAAATCCGAAACAGATTACATTTATTACTTCATTTGAAATATAGTTCGCTTTGCTTTATGTACTATTTTATATACTATTAAGTTATCTAATAAAGGTCATATTTTAATTGTAGTGCACCTCATACAGATCTCTGCTGTTCTTTTGTTTGTTGTATTGGAGCATAGAGTTACTCAGAGCTGATAGCATCGGATGATCTGTCCTAGTAAACAGACGCTTGGATTTGCAAAGCCGCAGGTGGGAGTCATCTCTAGGCGGCTGCGACGTTTACACATTTTCTCATGGCAGAAGCAACAGCAGCGGTGGCAGCATTAGCATACAACTCCGAATCAGGCTATTTGTCACTGAATTAGAAGCTTCATAGAGCCTCTCTTTTCTGGGATCCATTAAAAGAAAGTCTAATTGACTCCTTGTATCGGTTGTCCACTTTTAAAAGTGTAATGAGAGTGAATCTACTTAGAAGACTATGTGGGACTACATTTGCCCATCAGGTATGGAGGTATAACAGCCCTGACGCTAATGCACTATTGGTCTGTTGTCTCCCCCCCATTGTCTCAAAACAAGCCTCAGCTGACTATGAGTGTGCCTTGCAACGTCTCCCTGCAGGGCCCCTGAGCTTCAGGCTAGTCAGCCTTATGAATAATACGGCCCTGTATATATGTATCCAAAGAAAAGATAGGACAATCAACATCATCGGCTCTAAAACTTGTACGTACAGTAGGTACAAAATGTATGTCTCACAGCGACATTTACATTAAAGATACGCAGATCTCAAAATAAAGCATATTACCCCAGCAAATTTAACTTGTATCTTCACGTCCTTCCTGTACTGCACCCACGTGATGACATAGAGGCGACAAGTGCAAAATATGTCCAACCTCAAATACTGTATGTGCACTGCACCAATTCTGTACCAAGGTACTTCGCATTTTGCATGGAGCTTTAAGCGATGCCCTATAGTAGCAGTATAGCTGCCGTCTATCCCTCCATTCATCCTAATTTATAAAAGGCCAGGATGAGGTTTGCAAAAGTAGTGCCTGCAGATAGACCAGTACCTGGGGAAGCTGGAGGCCAAAATGTCTCTTACAGAAAAAGATAAGGAGAATCATACATTTGATTTATCTCATTGTATTTCATTATAAAACAGAGAATGTCTAACGTACCATAATCTTTGTAATACACTCCTCTGCAAGTGCTGCTTCAACGCATTCAATGGCTCCATTACTAAAAATACTCCAGTTGTCGCACTTCCTTTTCTCCTCATTGCTTTGTGTACACCAGCGAATCTTGTTCTCCGATTGAGGCTCTGCCTCTGTATCACAAAGTAAAAACTGCATTTAAAACCTGTACTCAGCCAATACTGTACACTCACGTCTTACCTGATTGTTACAGAGGAATTTCAGGTGTGTATAATTTCACATACTCAAAAAACAATTGACTGGTGATCTTAAGTGTTGTTCCATCACTCCTTTCCCTATTTATTGTGTCTTTTAGTGTGCTAGCAGTCAAGCCTCTTACATACTCTACCACTGTAATGCTTACATTTTTGCGCACATGCTGCTTGCATATATATTTATTAAAACTACTGTATGTTGTCAGTTTTTGTTTTACAAAAGTTCACGATACAGTTAAGGCATCACAAGACTCTCACTGACATTCATGGGAATGAAGCCTGTGAATTCAATAGTGACTAATAGCATAATTGGGGCGTGAGGCTCTTGAATACACATTGTGCCTCACAACTCAGTGATGTCACTATTTACAAGTAATTTGACATGCTTGTGTATTTTGTGATAGATAAGGAGCCAGTGAAGCAGTTTGTAGAGGCAGGAGGCCCATACAGAGTGGTAGGAGAGGTAAATGAGGAGCGGAAATAGTAAAGTTATCTTGAAGTTGGGAGAGGCAGGAGAGAGGAAGGCCAAACAGGAAGAGGTTGCAGTAGTCCAGGTGGAAAATGACAAATGCATGGATGATCGTTTTATTGGCATCCACGGTGAGCAAGGGTCTGATTGTTGAGATATTCTGAAGGTGGAAGCATTATGAGATAGGTTGGATGATGTTAGTTAAGGAGACGGAAGAGACAAGCATGATGCTCAGGCAGTGGACTTGGGAGGCAGAAGAGAAGATGGTAATGTCAACAGATAGATGAGGGGTCCTACATGGAAGAAAACAATGAGGGGAATTCAATTAGAGGCGAAAAGCCATATTCGCCTGTTTTTTTGTGAAAAATTCGCCTAAAATAAATTCGCCAAATTCAATTCCAGGACAATTTCGCCTAAGTGGAAACAATTCTCCAAAAATGATTCTCCAATCAATAGCTGGTGAAAACAAATGCAAAATCTTTATTTTGGGGTGCAAACATGGGGAAACAACTCAGACCCCTTGGGACAGCCCCCAAAGGACAAATACGCAAAAAAAACCAGAAACTAAAACCTAAGAACACCCCAAAAAAGACATGTCATTTTTGGGGTGTAAATTTAAAAAGTGGGGGGATAAACATTAAAAGTAGCGAAAAATACTTCTTGGGGGTCCACAAGTATGGGTCAGGTGTTTTTGGGATTGCAGGTGCATGCAGCAGGTGGATTTTTCACGGTTTTTAAAACTTCACTTTAGAGACATAAGAATATGCTAGCACCCATTTTCAAGCTCCCCAAATTTGTCTGGACTACTTATTTTCACCAAAAAATACAGCTTTATGCCATTCTTCACCACTTTTACAAAGACGCTAATAGCAGCCAATTTACACAACTTAAGTACGCAAAATAGTTTTATTAGGGCTATTAGTACACATCTATATTGATTCCCTATGTTAGAACATCTTTTTCTGGGGTACAGACTGATTTCCCCAATTCTTTCAGTACTTTTCACCTGTTCCGCATTCGCCTATTTCCATGTTCGCCTGTTTTGCAATTGAATTAGGCGAAAAGCGGGGACGAGCACGGAATAAATTCGCCTCTGAAACAGGCGAATGAAGCGAACAGTCGGACAGGCGAAAACTTCGCCTCTAATTGAATATGGCTCAATGAGCTCGGTTTTGAACTTATTGAGTTTGAGAAAGTGCTGAGACATCCAAGAGTATATGACAGAGAGACTTTTAGAGACACGAGAGAGAATAGAGGGAAAGAGGTCAGGAGAGGAGAGTGGAAGTTGAAAGGTTAAGTATCTGATGAGATTTTGTCTTGTGAAGGTGTAATGGGGGATGGGGTCAAGAACAGTCCCTTGCTGGACATTGATGGTTACAGGGGGAGGGGTGGTCAGAGGAAGAGAGACAGACGGAGCTGTTAGAGAGGTAAGAAGTCAACTTTGAGAGAACACAGAGGGGTCTATTTACTAAGCCTTTAATGGAGATAAAGTTAGCGGAGATAAAGTACCAGTCAATCAGCTCCTAACTGCCATGTCACAGGCTGTGTTTGAAAAATCACAGTTAGGAGCTGGTTGGTTGGTACCTTATCTCCGTTTACTTTATCTCCATCCAAGGCTTAGTAAATAGACCCCTGTGTCACAGAGACCAAAAGAGTGAAAGTTTTAAAGGGGCAAATAGTGGTTCTCAGTGTGGAAGGCAGCAGGCAGCTCAAGGAGGATGAGTAGAGAGAAATTACCCTTTGATTTGGCATTAAGAAGATCATTTACTGTACATACGTCCTGTCTTAAAGTGCAATTGTTCTCACATTACTTTTACCTTCATCTATTTTTTGTTTTATTTTACTGTTTCGTTGTCTGTTCGGCATAGAAAACGTGTGACCCTTTATAAGTATACTTTTAGGATGAGTGCTATTTTCAGCAGGAATAAGCAGGAACTCAGGTCCTGAACCTCTCATTAAACTATGACAGGCCAAAATTTATTTTTCATAAGATAAGTTTTATTTTAAAGGCTATTTTGAGTGCCTTCTTTTCAAAATACTATATACTGTATATATATGTATAAATAATAGATTTGTAAGTATATATAAAATATATATTTAATTGTTTTTCTCCACCGCAGTAGCTCCTCCCACAGTCCCTGAACCTATATTTCCAGAAAAATAGCCCTGTTTAGGATGATAATTACCAAGCACAAAGTAACACATTGTTGTTTCTGCACAGTTGTAACCTGTAGCACATTTTCTAAATTGTGCTTGAAATACTGTAGGTCAAAATCTGACTAGTTGCTGTGGGTCACATCACACTTTGCACACTCGCACATACTACTGTATATACCATTTATCATAAATCTCATACCTTTATGCAGGGCATTATAGGTTTTTGTAAACTTTGCTCCCAAGTACAAGAAGGCATCCATTTTAGGTGGAAGGGGACGGAAACCTGTTGCAGAATCTTTGAAGAGTAAATCTTTGCCATGAGGGGAACTGAACAGTTTACACTCTGGTTTTTCCTGAAAGCAAAAGAAAAGAATAAAATACACACGCATGTGTTTATATATTATTTGGGGTAAGGTCTGGCAGGCATGGTAGGGGTTCTCACCCCTTGGTTGGATTATTATATCCCGGATTTGAATTGTCACCAAGATGGGCATTAAGTGGCTGGTTTGCAATCGACACTGGGGGGTAAATTTACTAAAGTGAGAGTTTTTAGAAGTGAGTTTTAAAAGTGATGCTGCCCATAGCAACCAATCAGATTCTAGCTATTATCTTCTACAAGGTGCTAGTTAAGTATGTTAAGTAGAATCTGATTGGTTGCTATGGGCAACATCACTTTTAAAAACTCACTTCTAAAAACTCTCACTTTAGTAATTGTACCCCTGGTAATGGATTTGGATTAAGTGGTTTAGGTAGGACAGCATACGTGGCAAATGGGTAATTGGTGGCCGGTTACAAACCTTTCCTTACACAATTATAAATGCTACATTTTTGTTAAATGGCCGTAGCCCTATATTGTACACTGGTGTTTGTCTTCTCTATTATTGCTTGAAGGATTATTGAGTGTTTGCA
The DNA here is from genome assembly GCA_031769625.1 of Taudactylus pleione. Classification (NCBI taxonomy): domain Eukaryota; kingdom Metazoa; phylum Chordata; class Amphibia; order Anura; family Myobatrachidae; genus Taudactylus; species Taudactylus pleione. The sequence goes on from JAUIMM010000065.1 coordinate 9,315,507, forward strand.
GGACATAGGGTAAGAAAGTGTCCCTGTCTAAGGCCAATCAGAATAGTGCTGTAGGAGAATGAGAAACATATCGAATTAATGTACATCTCCGAATTAGCTCCAGTATATGGATCAGCTGTTAAACAAATACTACTACTAGTATTATTGTTGTTATTATTATATTTTATTTGTCAGCTGCCACAAGTTGTGCACAGCATCATGCAAGAGGCGTACAGTGATTCTTATAATACATCCCCACCCCCGTTCCCATCATTTATTATAGTAACCAAAATAAGCTCCAAATATTTTTGTATAGTGCATGCCCCATATTATCATTAGGTTAAAGCATCCTGACAACGGAGTCACAAAAGGTCTGACTGCCCATTGCAGTTAGATACAGACCCTATACTATTTTTGGAGTATATGATTAAACGTTATGTTTTTAATTAAACCACTCATATTACATGTGATTTTTCTTCTTCACCCCCTGGGAACACACACCTAGAGCTAAAAGGTGTAAGAGATTTATAGCAGCCTTCGTATACTGGACAAGTCTTCAGATGTTTATTTTTCTAAATTCTGAATTTATTTCACCGATTTCCTGTTACTGGAACTGGTCAGCAAACAAAAAGTGCCGATACCATGGGCGACTGACAACCATAAAAAACTCTAAGAGGTGTTTGGTCTCAGGTTAAAAGCAGGGCCATTGAGACATCCACGGGGTCCGCATATGAGAGGTCGTGGCAATGTGAGGCTCCGCGAGCCCCTCCAACAGGTCTGTGCCCCACCAGCAAGCGCCGTGTAATCAGTACATGCATACATTTGCTGTATAACCGTATTCCTCAGAATAGAGATAGGATGCCATGCTTTAAAGTTAACCTGTACCTGAGCTTTTTGGAGAAATTCAGTAATAGCTTGAATTGTGTTCTCATCTGATCTGGACACCACAGCATGAGCCGGTATTCTATCCCAGTTACAATCCCGATACTCGTTGATTGGTCTCCTTGTATTGTTTAAGCACAGCAGCTCATAATTCTTATTAAATTCAGCTGAAGGACATTGGTGAACAATTATTGAGGGCAGTATATTATTATTATTACAAATACACACTTTCACTCTCCATTTAGCTGTATTCATATGGCTGATGTTATGGATATAGTGAAGCAAAGTCACATAGACATTGATAATATCAAATATAAAATGAAAACTATAGTTTTAGGTGTTATGAATGTATAAAATGTCTGGAACCTGAGTAGTCTCTGGACTCTGTTGGTTTGTCAGATTATTATATCAGGTGGATACATCTAAGAAATGTTATCACTTAAACATATAGGGCCTGATTCCAAGGCGCATATTTCTGTGCCCACTTCTCGGCTTCTGCGGCTTCGCCTACATCTCTACTGCCCCGCCCCCTCTTTCCCATCCTTCCCACCCAACACCCCTACCCTCCTGCCACTCTTACTGCACAGTCTCATCCTCCTCAGTTTCCCCTAATGACCACCGGGTCCATTCCCCCACCTCCCCCTAATATAGATACCCCATTATTACAGTCAATGTCCTCTATAATATGCCCTATACAGCATGGATGGTTAAGTTATAAGCAAAAATTATTATGTGTAAGATGGGGTTAGGGGCGTGTCAAGTCTATCACTTTGCCAATGGCGCCCGACCCCTGTGTATGGCCCTACCCATACACAGTGGCGTAGAGAGGCCGGTCCGGGGGGCGAGGCCCAATCTCGGGAGGCGTGACCACACCCCCATAGGATTTTTTTTTAAAAAAGTGGTTTGCAGCGCTGCTGCGTGCTGGGGAGGGGGGCACTGTGAGCTCCTCAGCCCAGTGCAAGCCACGGGGGAGTACGATCAACGTGATCACTCCCTCCCACAGGCATAGGAGACTGCTGCGGCTGCCGCTCAGCAGCTGCGAGCAGTCTCACACAGCAGCACAGTGCTGGGATGCTGTGATTTAAGAGGGCATGGGGGGGGCAGTGCTGGACCCCACCGGGCCTCTCCAGCATCCGGGGCCCGGGTAATTAGTCCCGCTACCCCCGCGCTCGGCGCCCGTGCCCATGCGCACGACCCAGAACCATATAAAGATGTACATAGACACCCACGACACTTCCATTACACTCCCATCGGAAATAGACACTCCTGGCATCTTGATACTCGCCGCCCAGAAACACTTCGCGCTCATCTCCAATCACACAAGATGCAGCAGGCATCTGTACTTGTGACTTCGGACCCTCTGTCTATTGAGCAGTAGTCTCCAAAATGGGAGATGCGCCCATTAACACAGAATATCTGACTCAGAATCAGGCGCATAATCAGGAAATATGTAATATGATAAGATATGTAATTATCATTAATGCATTCTACATCTTCAGTTATGGGAGATTGAATATAGCTTACATCTGCAAGCTCATAACTTTATGGTACCTGTATTTCTGTATTCAACAGAGTTCAGCACTGCACAAGTTCATGTAGGAGTAGTTACAATGAGGAGCAGAAGTCTAAGGAAATCAATGTTTTTATGACTATAGTATATGTATCTGCACAATGTAAGAAATGTGGGATTTCTTTTCCCTTTAGATCATCATGTTATGTCATAAAAAGAGACAATTCACATATTTTAATTACCTGGAATAATGTGCTTCACGAAGGCCACATCTCCTTTACCATCTTTCAAACATCTACACAAAGAACGTAACATTTGGGTAAAAAATTAGCTCATCATTATGACATTGACACATTTCTTAGTTACATTTTGTACATAGTATGTGGGTTATATACTGTATTAGCATTATGGACATATATAGACAGTTATATTTTTAGCAACTTTCTATGAATACCAGTCTTTCTTGGCCATTGAAATTAGTTCACAAAAACTTTTGCAGATCTCATAACAAAATTGTTGTCATTTCTGGCCAAAATGATATCAATTATTTAAGAAACATTAACATAACAGCAAGTTTTAGAGCAAACTTTTTGTTTTTACCAGTGGTTCTCAACCCTCAAGTTGATGGATGTAGTCAAAATATAGACAGTGAAAATCTAGACAATCATAAGGTCGACACCAAAAGGTCGACTGCCATTATTTTATTAGCAAAATATTAATGCATGTATTTTTCGAGACCTAAAAACTGATTTGCATTATTTTCGAAAATGTGTGTAAACACACAGAATGCCATTTATAGACATATATTAAGTTAATATCAAGTTAGTATTGAAGATAGAAGGTGCCAATAAGAACCATGTTCACATCTTGCACTTAGATGTCTACATTTTGACCATGTCTATATTTTAAATGACGACATAATGATCATGTCTATATTTTGTATGTCTATCATTGACCATATCTACGTTCTGATCATGTCTATATTTTAATTGTTGACATTTTGTCCATGTTAAAATTTTAACCTGTGTATATATTAATTGTCTACATTATGTCCAGGTCTACAATATGGCCCTGTCAACATTGTTGACTGTCTACATATTGATTGTCGACATATAGTTCATGTTAACATTTAGCTGTTTACATAATTTACCTGTCAACATTATGGTGTCTATATTATGATTGTCTATATTATGATTGTCTATATTTTGAATGTCTACATAATATACCGCACCCTGTGCAATATTAAAGGCTATCCACAAAACATGGCCCGTTGGTTGTTGCGGTCTTTAAGAACCGATAATGCGGCTAATGCCGATGGTGCAGCCAATGAGCCGATGAAAGTGGCCAATGGGCCGATGTTGCGGCTGGTGAGCCGATGTTGTGACCAATGGGTCGATGTTGCGGCCAATGGGCTGATGATGCGGCTAATAAGCCGATGATGAAGGCCAACGGGCCTAAGTTGCGGCTGGTGAGCAGATGTTGTGACCAGTGGGTCGATGTTGCGTCCGATGGGCCGATGATGCGGCTAATAAGCCGATGATGAAGGCCAACGGGCCTAAGTTGCAGCTGGTGAGCCGATGCTGTGACCAGTCGGTCGATGTTGCGGCCAGTGGGCCGATGGTGCGGCTAATAAGATGATGATGACTGCCACTGGACCGAGAGTACGGCTGATGGTGCTGGAGTGCACCCTCAGTGTCAGCCGACAGCAGACAACAGCTGGTGCTGCAGCTAGGAGAGCTGGAGGCAGCATGAGGGCAGCCGAGTGGAAGTGTGTCCTGGAGCGGCCGAGCAGTCGGAGGAGACACGGAGGACTTGTAGCAAGTAAGTAATGATGACCATGCAGCAGAGCTGAGCGCTGAAGTAAACGCTATAGCCGGCGAGGCAGCAAAAGTTCAGTGAGTTTAAATAGAGGAAGGACTCATCAGGTGACATGGGAGGAACCCAGCCAAGGTCTCAGACATCCGGATCTCCTGGGGGCAGGTCCAGTGGGAACAGGATCAGGAGCAGGAGAATCTTGAGCCATGTACAAGTCCTGGACTGGACTTGTAACAGTACCCCCCCCCTTGACACTGGGTTGAAGAATCCTTAGAGCCTGGTCTAAATGGGAAGTCCCGGAAGAATGCCTTCTTCAGCCTGGGAGCATGTAAGGCATCTTCTGCCACCCATGACCACTCTTCAGGTCCATAACCCTTCCGGTGTACCAGAAACTGGAGGTGACCCCTAGAGACTCTAGAATCCAGGATTCTTTCAACAATGAATTCTTCTTGGCCTCGAACCTCCACTGGTACAGGTCTGGATACCCGAGGACTCCCCAACTTGGCAGAAGTGGCAACAGCCTTGAGAAGGGAGCAGTGAAAGGAGTTGTTAATCCTGAAAGAAGCTGGTAACTGAAGTTTGAAAGTCACCGGGTTGACCTGTGTGATGATCCAAGAAGGACCAATGAACTTGGGGCCGAGCTTCATAGTGGGTTGATGAAGTCTGATGTCCCTGGTAGAAAGCCAGACCAGATATCCTCTCTGAAAGGTACATGGCCTTCTACTTTTGTCCACGATCCTCTTGGCCTGGGCTGAAGCTTTGGTCAAATTCGCATGGACCTTACACCAAATGCGCCGTAATTTGGAGACCACCGGTGGGTCCGTGGATGAAGAGAAGCTGACATCAAACAAATTAGCCCTAGGGTGTTGACCCATGATGCAGAAGAATGGTGACACCGCGGAAGCAGAATGGCATGAGTTTTTATAGGCAAATTCAGCTAAAGGCAAATGTGACAACCAGTCATTCTGGCACTTGGAGATGTGGCACTGCAGATATTGCTCTAGGGTCTGATTGGCTCTCTCTGTTTGCCCGTTGGATTGTGGGTGATATCCAGACGACAGGCTAAGATGTATCCCCAGGACAGAACAGAAATGTTTCCAGAAAACTGCAATGAATTGCGACCCTTGGTCGGAAAACCACATCGACTGGTAACCCGTGCAATCGGAAGACATGTTGTATGAACAAGCTCACCAGTTCTTTAGCAGATGGAAGCTTCGGTAGTGGAATACAATGAACCATCTTGCTGAACCTGTCCACCACCGTTAAATAACGGAACAACCTGCCGAAATGGGAAGATCCACAATAAAGTTCATGGCAATGTGGGTCCAAGGTCTCCTAGGTATAGAAAGTGGAAGTAACAGGCCTGAAGGAGCTGTTCGAGGTCTTATTCCGAGCGCAGACCTTGCATGCCAGGACGAATTCCCGCACATCCTGGGTCAACGACGGCCACCAAACAGAGCAAGAGAGAAATTCACATGTTTTATTGATGCCAGGGTGTCCAGAAGCTCTACTAGCATGGAAATTTAGTAAAACAGCTCTTCTGAACCTCTCTGGAACAAATAATCAATTAGAAGGCTTCTTCGAAGGTGATTCAGATTGGTAGGCTTGAATCAGGTCCACCAGATCTCGATTAAATGCACAATGGAAGGAAGAATCTGGAAGGATAGCCTCATTGGTCCCAACAGTCTGTTGAATAGGTTCAAAACTTCTGGACAGAGCATCAGCTTTGATGTTCTTTGAGCCCGGCCCAAAATGAAATGAGAAAATTGAAGCGGGTAAAAAATAATGCCCAACGTGCTTGTCGTGAGTTCAACCTCTTGGCGGATTGGATATAGGACAGATGTTTGTGGTCCGTAAGAACAGAAATCCGATGCTTGGCCCCCTCTAGCCAATGTCTCCAGTCCTCGAAAGCCCACTTGATTGCTAGCAACTCCCAATTACCCACATCATAGTTGCGTTCCGCAGAAGAAAATATACAGGAAAAAAAAGCACATGGGTGTAGTTTATCATCAGAAGGGTTTCTTTGTGACAACACCGCTCCAGCTCCCACTTCAGAAGCATCAACCTCTACGACAAACGGAAGATCCGGATCAGGATGTCAAAGTACTGGTGCCTGGGTAAATGCAACTTTGAGGGCTTTGAAAGATTGGACCACCTTGTCTGACTAGTTAAGGGTGTCTGCTCCTTTTTTGGTCAGGTCCACAATGGGTGCCACAATATCCGAAAATTATCTAATGAATCGAGGATAATAGTTCAAAGAGCCAAGGAACCGCTGGATGGCTTTAAGAGAGGTAGGCTGAACCCACTTAAGTATAGCCTTGACCTTCTAGAGATCCATTGAAAATCCCTGAGACGAGATGGTATATCCCAAGAAGGAAACCTGCGAGACGTCGAAGTCGCACTTTTCTAATTTAGTGTACAGATGATTCTCTCACAGCTTTTGAAGAACCTGCCATATGTGCTGATGATGCTGAGCTGGTGATTGAGAAAAAATGTAAATGTCGTACAGATATACAACAACAAAGACCCCCAGGAACTCACGAAGGATGTCATTGATCAGGTCCTGAAAAACAGCCGGAGCGTTGGATAATCCAAAGGGCATAACCAGGTACTCGTAATGCCCAGAATGAGTACTGAAAGCCGTTTTCCATTCATCCCCTTCTTTGATACGAATTAGGTTGTACGCTCCACGAAGATCAATTTTGGAGAAGATACTAGCTTGACGTAGCTGATCAAATAGCACCGGAATGAGAGGTAAAGGATGTGAAGTTTTTACTGTGATATTATTGAGTCCTCGATAGTCAGTGCAGGGACGTAGAGATCCATCTTTTATCCCTACAAAGAAGACCCCAGCTCCTACAGGTGATCTGGAAGGGCATATAAAACCTTTAGCCAAAGCATCCTCGATGTATTCTCTCATTGCTTGCTCCTCGGGTACTGAAAGGGAGTACAACCGTCCTTTGGGTAGTTTAGCATTTGGCACTAAGTTGATCGCACAGTCATAGGACCTATGTGGAGGAAGAACGTCCGCAAGTTTTTTGGAAAAGACGTCAGCATAATCTTGGTATTGAGACGGAATAGCTGGATGATCTTCTGTAACTGTAGAAAGAACAGACCGCAATGGAATGGTCAAGCAGCGATTCTGACAGGTCTGATTCCATTTAATAATTTCCCCAGATTGCCAATCAATCCTAGGATTGTGATCCCTTAACCATGGGAACCCAAGCACAACTGGAGCTAAGGGACAATGGAGGAGGTAAAATTACAAAGTCTCGGAGTGCAAAATCCCAACAGAAAAACGGAGAGGGGGTGTTTTAAATTTGACATGTCCTGGAGAGATTAATCCTCCGTCTAAACCGCAGATAGAAATCTTTTGTTCCAGAGGAATAGCTGGAACACCAAAAGTGCGGAAGAAGAGAATATCCATGAAATTTCCAGCTGCCCCGCTATCCAGAAAAGCCGAAGTAGTGAGGATGAAATCAGCAAGTTGAATGGTAGCTGGAACTAAAATTTAATTTTTGGAGGAAATGGATGCTAGGCCTAAGTGCAGATCCTACCGAACACCTAGGCCTTGTTTTTTACTGGTTTGAGTGGACAACAGTTAATCCCTTGTCACCGCAGTACATACAAAGGCCTAAGGACTTTCTTCTGCGCCTCTCTTCTGATGACAGGCGAGAAGCCCCGATCTGCATGGGTTCTTCTGTATCTGAAGGTGGAATCCACGAAAGAGCATGAGGTGACTTGGCCGGAAGGTTCTGTTCACGCCTACGTTCCCGTAGACACTGATCAATCCTAATGGCTTGCTGCATAAGACCGTCCAAAGAATCAGAAGGTGCATGTTGGACAAGGATGTCCTTGATGGTGTCCGAAAGACCAAGGCGGTATTGGCTGCGTAGAGCTGGATCGTTCCAGCCTGAGTCGGTGGCCCATCTGCAGAATTCTGAGGAATAATCCTCCGCTGCTTTCTGACCCTGTTTGAGGGCACGCAATTTAGACTCCGCCAAAGCAGGGCAGTCTGGGTCATCATATAATAGGCCTAAAGCCGTAAAGAAAGCATCCACGGTCTTTAATGCAGCATGTGTTGAGGGCAATCCGAAAGCCCAAGTTTCTGGACCCCCCTGAAGGAGAGAGATGACTAATGCTACTCGTTGTAATTGCGTGCCAGAGGAGACAGGACGAAGTCGAAAATAAAGGTTACAACTTTCACAAAAGTTTAAAATTGTCGACTATCACTAGAAAATCGATCCGGTAAATGCATCTTTGGTTCTTGAGGAGGAACCAGATGTACTGGTGAACGATTCTCTTCAAACCGTATTGTAAGTTCCTGTACCTTCTGGTTAAGAATTTGGATTTGTGCGGCCAGCACTTGGGCAGGATTCTGTCCTTGCTCCATAGTGAAGGATGGGTACGGCCGATGACAAGCCCCAGGTTCTTCCTACAATGTATTTAGGGCTTGCTATAATGTTACGGTCTCTAGCTATACCTTTAAGGTAGCCGTTAGAGTCCAGATAGACATGAAGTAGATGTCAGAACTGGAGTTCCTAAGAAGGCCGGTGATGGAACAAATTATGCGGGGAGAGATGAGAATCTGGTTGTTGCGGTCTTTAAGAACCAATAATGCGGCTAATGCCGATGGTGCCGCTACTGGGCCGGTGGTGTGGCTAATGAGCTGATGAAAGTGGCCAATGGGCCGATGTTGCGGCTGGTGAGCCGATGTTTTGACCAGTGGGTCAATGTTGTGGCCAATGGGCCGATGATGCTGCTAATAAGCCAATGATGACTGCCACTGGACCGATGGTACGGCTGATGGTGCTGGAAAGCGATGGGTGCTGCAGCTTGAGGAGCCGATGACAGCACGAGGATGCAGGAGCTGTGATGATAGCCGATGTCCTAGAGGCGCTGCTTGTACTGCGGTGGCTGAACCGGGTACAGACGGAGGCTGGATTGGCAACGCTGCAGGAGTTGCCAGGGAGTTGGTCAGGAAGCTGAGTGCACCCTCAGTGTCAGCCGACAGCAGACAACAGCTGGTGCTGCAGTTAGGAGAGCTGGAGGCAGCACGAGGGCAGCCGAGAGGAAGTGTGTCCTGGAGCGGCCGAGCAGTCGGTGGAGACACGTAGGACTTGTAGCAAGTAAGTAATGCTTACCATGCAGCAGAGCCGAGCGCTGAAGTAAACGCTATAGCTGGTGAGGCAGCAAAAGTTCAGTGACTTTAAATAGAGGAAGGACTCATCAGGTGACATGGGAGGAACCCAGCCCAGGTCTCAGATGTCCGGATCTCCTGGGGGCAGGTCCAGTGGGAACAGGATCAGGATCAGGAGAATCTTGAGCATGTACAAGTCCTGGACTGGACTTGTAACATTAACGTGCTTGAACTAGTATTTCAAAATCACAAATTAACTCATGAACTGAACAGCAGGGCGTTATATTGACTAAAGTTCAATTTTAATCCATTTTGATCAATTTAAAATCGATCAAAATTGATCAACATTGATGTTGTGTTACTGGGGCTAAATCACACATTTACTAACAGACAACTTTTAATTTTTTTAAATAAATGTGTGATTTTGCCCCAGAAACACAACATCAATGTTGATTAAAATCGACCTTTAGAAAATATACCCCCAGGAGTTCGACTAATATTTCTGTTTCCAGATACAGGGCCTGATTCAGATATTACGTGAACCCAATGGTTTACATACATATCCAATAGTGGGGCATGCAGAACGTGTCCTGCGATCACGACCGGGAGAAGGTGGTGACCGGGTCCAATACATAAAACGGAGGCATGTCACCTCCGTTTTGTGGGAGTGCTAGGACCTGGCATAGGGGTTGGGATTGCTTTGGCTTACACAGCTTGGCCAAAGGCAGCAACCATCGTAACTGATGGTTGCAATGGTCGCAATGGTGATTCAAAGCAGTGTCTACGGATTCTGCACTCAGATCGCAGATGCCAGCAGGAGGTTTCTAAGACCTATGACGACACCTGCTGCACTTGCATTTAGTTGGATGGTATTGCAAAGCCGCTTCCTTGTTGCTGTGCAATACCATCCACATCCGATTCAGACCCAAACTTAGCTATACCTGCAATACAAATGTATTATTTTCCAACGTAAGTGTACAGTGCAGAACAAGACCATACAGTATCTAAGAGCTACTGATGAAAGAGAAGTAAAATGATTTATATTTATCTTATTCGGTTATTTTAGTGGACGTAATGCTATTGGCTTGGCTATGATGATTTAGTGTTTAGACCTGCACCTATTGTTTGTTTAGCACAGTTCAAAGGAGCTTCCTAAGCTTATCATTGTGGCCCTTTGGACCAACCATGTTTGTGTTGAGGACATAAATTGGTCACGATGTTACAAAATCGAGGAGAGGGTTAATTTTTAGGGCTAGTCTTTGCTCTGTTAAAGAGTGCGCTGAATTTTCAACATTGCAGAAAAGATTGAAATGTTGCAGCAGCTTGTCATGGAGATTTCATCTCGTTATACACTGCTGGGATGTATTTTTCCTTTTTTTAATTTAGCACTTGGGGGCGTGGTCTAATTACCATAGGCCACGCCCCCTGTGTGACGTTATATGGAGGCGTGCCCGCATTGCACGCCTCCAAATAACATCAGGCTGGGGGTAAAGCCCAGCACTCCATCACTGGCTGGGCTTCCCCCAGCCCTCTCCCGTCAATGAATGGTTGCCGCGCGCATGCGCGCGGCATCCATTCACACTCCGGGGGTCCGGCACTGCCGTACAGCTGCGGCGGTGGGGGTCCCCAACCTCCCGATTTGACCACCACGGGCCACTTCGGCCCGCCGGTGGAACAGCAGGACAGTACTGTCCCGCTGAAATCAGGATGCTGGGGAGGGGTGCCGCCCCTCTACGAGTGGCGCCCCTGTGCGACCGCGCTGGTCGAACACCCCTAGAGCCGGCCCTGACGCAATAAATAAAATAAAGGCAGTCTTGGTGTCCCCTCACTTTCTTAATTAATTTATACCACACATGAGACTAAACCAGTTAGTGTTTTAGAGGAAAAAACTCAAAAAACTATAATAATGAGAAAGGATGTTCTTGGAGTAGCGATTTAAACTTTTGCACAGTGCATCCCAAGATTTTTCTCTGTCCCTGTAAACCAAGATGCACTTCTAGTTTGTGGGGTTGTCTTCCAATAGGGGAGAGTACATGTGCACCACACAATGTGCTGGCCAGACCAGCTGAGTCATAGATACAACACCAATGGCCCATGGGTCACAGAAGGTCCACACGGCCATTTTGTGTGACCATCACTCAGATAGCAGGATTGATATAGGGCAGGGATGGGGAACCTCAGGCCTGGGGGCCATATAAGGCCCCCAGAATCATTTGGTCTGGCCCTCTGAGCTTTTTTCTGCTAGCCTCAGCTGGATAGCAGGGGGCCTAGAATGGCACACTACAGCCAGAATCTATGCAGCAGTGCCGTCTGGAGTATCCTTAGGACGCTTCAGACGGTCACACCGCTGCCCTTACAGCTCCCCGGAGCATCCTAAGAATGCTCCAGGAATTGCTGTAATCACTGGCGATTGTGGCCCCGTCCCCGTGTGACGTCACAGTGAGGGGGCGTGGCCTGCATCGGGACAGCGAACTATGTTATATATATCAAAATGGCCCTCGGTAGAGAAAAGGTTCCCCACCCCTGATATAGGAGGACCTGAGATGTTAGGACAGAAAAAAATCTTAAATTTGCAATCTTTACCACAATGAGATGTAATCTTCATAATGATTTATCCAAATCTGCTGGATAAGAACATTGAACACAGATAATTGCATGCACATAACTAAATGCGTCTAATGGTCCGTAGCGTAGTATACTGAGCTGCATGCATCTCTGTGGCCAGACCATTTCCGTACGCTTGGTTTCATAGTCACCGTTATTATCACTTACACCAGCCCTATCCATAGAGCGAAAGATCCATTTATCATAATTATGCATGTGCACAACCCTGCAAACAGTAGTCTACAATTCTGTAACCTATGTGTGAATGCTCTTTACCACCCAAATACACCCCTTCAGCCACTAATAGATATACAACTTTGTTGTCTGTTTAGTTGAATATGTTCGGCTCCAGAGAACGTGCAGTGCAAAAACAAGATGCGGCCACAAACTGATTTGCATTGAACTTTGCACCAGCCCCTAAATGAATGATAATGAAAAAAAACTCATCCAGGGCAGGATGTATCATGTATCACCTTTTCTATGCAATACATTCCGCCCCCTACCCCATTTATTAACGCCATATGCATGAATAATTACGCAATAGTTCTTCCAATAAGAGCTGTCCCTTGTGAAGAAAGGACTTCTGGGTTTATGACCTGCAGCGTCAGCACCAACCACGAGGGAACAGAAAGGGATCTGTTGGATTCCTGTCTGGGGATCCCTCTCCGAATCCCTCTCCCTATAGATGGAATTGCCTATCAGGATCAAGCTCCGGAAAGTTTTGCTTGATGCATACCGTCACACCGCAGCCCCATAGAATTCTATAAAGGAATTGCAGAGCAGGCGGTCCGCAACGGATATTTCTGATATCAACTGCAGACCACTTTAATGAATCTGGGGATGTGGCAAACCTCTAAAAATGGCATTTGGAAGTTTGACTGTATTTTTGTGCTTAGTACCATCCCATCTCCTGTATCTTAAATAACCCTGAGGTGGCCCTACATAGCGATAGCCAATAACCTGTAAGAGAAGCAGCCAGCTGATGATCACATTTGTGATTGCTCAGAGGGCCTAATTCAAACCTGCTCGAGAGCGCTGAGCGCTCGCAAGCGGGTCGATGTTGGCCAAGTGCGCATGCGCAGGACGGAGGCGGCTCCGTCGTGCGCATGCGCGAGACCCGAATAGCGACGGCCAAGCCGTCGCTATGTGTCTCGCTACAAAGGGGGGGTGTTGTCGATGGTGAGTGACAGCACGCCCCCTTTGGTGGGTGTGCCGGGGGCATTGCTGCCCAGATGGAGGTGTTCCTATGGAACGGCTGATAGAGCCGAAAGCACTCCAGGGCTTGCAGCAACGAGACCCTACCACAAGGGTCTGGTCGCAAGCCCGATGGTCTTGACCATCGCGACCATCTTTTTGGCCGCTCGCTATAGCTGTGGGTGGTCACCCACAGCTATACGAGCGGCCAGGAGGCCGCTCTAAAAACTAAGAGGGACGGCCCTGATTCAGAGTGAGCGCTCTGTCAGAGTGTCCGGCTCTGAATCAGGGCCAGAGTGCGGTATTTGGCTATCATGTAATAGCTAAATCCCATACTCCCACTTTGAGGGCCAAAGGCTGCTGCCCTAATGAAAACTAATATTTCTTGTTATGGAAACAAATAATAAAGCTCTGTCAGAGTCAGAGAGTGAGCCACTCATCACGGGAAAACAGTCATGTCTACCGTAGTAAAGTAGGGTACAGTAATTCTAAGGATGGCAGATGTTTCCTCATACTCACTGTCGAGCTCCGCTGTAGCCATAATATGGTTCCCTGTCAGTTGCTTTGCACTTTTGGTCTCCCTGTCCTGCACACTGTTTGCACAAGTTGCTCTCTTTGGCACCAGGAGCGCAGCTGGCTGAGAAAAATCCTGAAACAGCTGGATAATAGAAATACAATGTTAAAATAAGAATCTAACCTGTCTATCTATCTATCTATCTATCTATCTATCTATCTATCTATCTATCTATCTATCTATCTATCTATCTATCTATCTGTCTGTCTGTCTGTCTATCTAATCTATGACACACCTTATCTGAAAATATTTTTCTCATGAAGACATTTTGGATAAAAGAAAACTGCGCTAGCTAACCCGACTCACTCATTTATTGAGACAATGTAATGATAGAATCTATATATGTTATAAAGTACCAAACAAATGATACAATGTAAAAAATGCAAGTAATAAAAATATAGAAAAAATTGCTAGTAAAGTGAAAGATTGTAGTATCTATACATACAATAACTTAAAAGTACATTGTAACATATAAAATAAATTAAATTCAATTAATCAGCAAGTGATAATAAAACCTGGTGCATTTGAATAGTTCAAATATTTATCACATCTGCTGAAGGATAATGTCAAGCCCCCAAAAAGTCAAAAATTGATATCGGTCTCCAAACGAAGAGGTTTACCGGCCAGGAGTTACTGGTGCTGCACAGTATACATTTACTAGAAGCAACAGCCTCTGGAATCAAAAGTCAAATAAATGCTTCACTAAGTTCAAGCAGCAGCCCTATTTAGCTACCAGAGCTCTGAGCCTTGCTGTTTTGGTCAGAAGCTACAGTGGTTGGGGAGCCATTTTCTACATGTACACTGTTTTGTTCCAGAGTGGCGTATGGACAGAGGGACTCACAAAACACTTTAGATTTTGTCCAAGACAACCACAGCTCTGCAGAGAAGGAGGCTTTGCAATGCATATAAGAGTAATAGCAATTCATCATGACAGAAAATAAACCACTGTACCTTGCCTTCTAACATGTGAAAATTGTGATAATGATATGTGGTTATTTTATTCCTAAAATAAGTTATCCTCCTGTTTCATCCTTCACATGGCCCTCTTTCTTAGACCTCATGAGTAATAGAGAGTGCAATGCCACCATCAATTTCAATCTAAAGCCTATTAAATATGTGGTATGTATTATATCTAGAGATGAGCGGGTTCGGATCTCAGAGATCCGAACCCACCTGAATTTCGGGGATCCGGGGCGATCCGAGCGCCGAGTGGGCTTAACGCTGATTGGCTGAGAGAGCCATCTGCCATTGAAAACAGCACAAAAGAAGAAAAGAAGATGGCGCTCACCATCCCCCGCCGCTTGACACCGCCGACATCCCCCGCTGCCGACACCGCCGGCACCCCCACTGGCAGCATCCCCCGCTGCCGACACCACCGCTGCCGACACTCCTGCACTGCTGCCCAACGTACTGAGGACACCATTAGCGACCCCCACACTGCCGACACTCCCACACTGAGGACACCACCAGCACCCCAGCACTGCCGACACAGTCAGCAAACCTGCACTGAGGACACTGCTGGTACCCCCGCTCTGCCGGCACCGCCGGCACCCTGCATTAAGAACACCACTGCAATGCCGACACACTCGGCATCCCTGCAATGAGGACACCGCTGGCACCCCCGCTCTGCAGACACCACCGGTACCCTTCACTGAGAACACTGCCAGCACTGCCATTCCATGTACTGATGACACCGCCAGCAACCCCCGCACTGCTGACACAGTCAGTAAACCTGCAATGAGGACACCGCTGGCACCACCACACTGCCGACACAGCCAGCAAACCTGCACTAAAGACACCGCTGGCACCCCCGACACAGCCAGAAAACCTGCACTAAAGACACCGCTGGCACCCCCACACTGCCGACACCCTGCACTGAGAACACCCCTGCACTGCCGACACAGTCAGCATCCCTGTAATGAGGACACCGCTGGCAGCCCCGCTCTGCCGACACCACCGGTACCCTTCACTGAGAACACTGCCAGCACTCCTATTCCATGTACTGAGGACACCGCCAGCAACCCCCACACTGCCGACACAGTCAGCAAACCTGCAATGAGGACACCGCTGGCACCCCCACACTGCCGACATCACCGGTACCCTTCACTGAAGACACTGCCAGCACCGCAGCACTGCCATTCCATGTACTGAGGACACTGTCAGCAACCTTGCTCTGCCGACACTGCTGTCACAGTAAGTGCACTATTGGTGTATCCAACCCACACTGTATAACACACTGGAAATTAGAAACTGAACTGCCACATGTTAGTGCCGCCCACTGTGTCACTTAGCTTAGTCAGCCAGCAAGCTGGATGCAACCTTTTGGCCTTAACTAGATGAAGCAAATAATATTGTGAGGTGGTCAAAATTGATTGGAGATTACTGGAAATAAATGTTATTGAAGTTAATAATACTGTAGGAACAAAAACAGGCCCATTTTATGTGATTTTAGCTGTTTTTATGATTTTTAAAGAAAAAATCCAGATCCAAAACCAAAACACGAAAACAAAACATGGAGGTGAGGTTTTGACAAAACTAATCCAGATCCAAAACCAGGGTAATTCCAGTTCCAAAACCAAAACCAAAACACAGGGGTCGGCGGACATCTCTAATTATATCTATGTTTAACTTATACAAAATAGAAAAAAACTAGACTCAAGAGTGTGGCTAACTGGGCCTCCTGCTAACATATTGGCTGTGTTATGACCCCCATAATTCAAGGATTTGGGACTACAGCAGTTGGATCTTCATTCTGCCTTTATTATGGTCATTCACTTGTGGCTCAGTTTGGATACCAAAGGAGGATGCTCCATGTCATGACCTGGGCCCTATCTCTGTTGTATGCAAATGTATAAAGATCAGTTAAGACTCCATGTCACAAAATGGAGGCTTGCTCCAGCTTACTGGGTCTACTGGTAAGGGCTTTCCTCTCCACTGTGTATTCCACTACTGGTTTTACCCTCGGGATGGCCTTCGGAAACCGATGGTTGGCAACCATTGATGTTTGCAATCCAGTGGAGATGTTTTTTCCATTCGATATTAGGATTGCAATGTTTGCCACCATCACATGATTTTTTTCCGATTGCTGCTTTCTGTTGGCAGCTGACATCACTCCTGCTGTGTACATCAGAAAGGAGAAACTCTGTGTCTGTAGTTGAGCACCTCTGAGCATGCATAAACTTCAGCTGTCCACTGCGCATGCATACTAGCATACCATAGATGGTTAAACCATTGAATGGTTACCAGGCAATAGGTACATGGCATTGCCAGGCATGTTGCGATGAAAGCAATGGCACCACAGTTTAATGGCTCCTTCTGTTGGCCGTCCCTGTTCTCCCCTGCTTTGGTGTCTTCTTACTTTGACACCGGTACTTTCTACAGAGACAGGCATGCAGCTCTGTTCCGGAGTTAAATGGGCGGTCATGTGATTGGCAGGGCTAGTGGTGTTAAACTTGTTACCTATTCCATAGGTCCTGAAGTAGCCCACATCCATGCAGAAAAAAAATAGTCAAATATATGGCACCCAAAGCCTCTGACAGCTCAGTATCTGACACTGACATTAAAATGAATAAAAACACTGTGATTGGTCAGAACAGGGGAGCTCTGACCAATCACAGCACATACATTCATTCATTCTGATTGTAGCTTCTTTAAGTGAACACAATTCATGCTATTATCAGTGTATAATGCCATAATCAAAACATTTTATATGCTGATAATGACAGCCCGTAAGTAATAAAGTAAATCCCAAAGCTATGTCTTTGTTTTAAAAAATTGCTAATTTAATATGATATTGCTCTGTCTGTCCAACTGTATAGGCAGAAAGGGGTCTTGGAACATTCAAATCCACCTCCACACTCACATTTATCAGTGTTTAACAGTAATGATCTCACATACTAAGCAGAGCAGTACCCTGTGGCCACCTTGCAGTTGTGATATGCATTGCAGTTTTGAAAGTGGCGATAACATAGCAAGTCACTATATCCATTGTGGTGCAAGGTAGAGGGGTCTTCAGCTATGGACACATCTGTATTTAAACAACACTTTGGGAACTTCTCAGTGCCAAAATATTAGGGGGTCTATTTACTAAGCCTTGGATACAGATAAAGTGCAAGGAGATAAAGTACCAGCCAACCAGCTACTAACTGTCATTTTTCAAACACAGCTTGTGACATGGCAGTTAAGAGCTGATTGGCTGGTACTTTCTCTCCATTCACTTTATTTCCATCCAAGGCAGTAAATAGACCCCTAGGTCTCACAACCTTGCTATAGAGCACGTGACTTATATGAGGACTCATACCATATTTCCTGTGTACTGTACCAGGCTTCTACCTGTTTGGGACTGTGATCCTTGCCTGTGCCCCTGACCCTTGCTTACACAGTGTTTGCACACCTGAGCTTGTAACCCTGACCTTAGCCTTGTTCTGTGCTGAATATGAGCTTGTGACACCTATTTTGGCTACGTCTGAATACTCTTTTGTTTGCTGATTTTGTAACACATCTGTTCTTCCTGATACTTCCAATCGGCAGTTCCTGGTGAAGACCAGGGAGTCTGTTACACTCCACACCTCAACACTGCCAATGCAACATCCACTAGCCTGCAACATGACACGGCACAGACTTGCACTTTCTGGCTGAAAGTGATTGATATGATATGACCACCCATATCATGGCAATGTCTGTGACACTACAATATCCTTCAAATGTAGTGGCTAGCACCAATGGTCATGTTGTGCAGTTGATATGTCCTTAATGTACCAGATATATCTGCTTATGTGCATATTTCATATATGCTATGGCAATATTTGAATCTACATGGCTCATCTGTTCCATTGTTTGGCAGTCAGGACAAATGGGGCATGTCCTTATAATTTAGGGGTATGGTAAAGCTATTTCACATAGGTGGATCAGGGCATTGTTCCAATTGCTAAATGTGAATTGTGGCTGTTATGCAACTGAAATATATCCTATCTCTCATTATAGCCAAAGGAATAAGATTTACCTTTCTCAATAGATTGTTCCTCAGGTCCGCCCCACTGTAATTGACCCTTCAAATGTAAGTTTCCAACTGGTATAATCCAGCCTGTCCCTTTTCCTACCCCAGTGTGACAGGATCTCTTGCCCTTGAGTTCGTTAAACATAAATGTACTTGATATTTTCACAAGAGCCACTCCATAGTAGCAAGTATCTACATCTGCAAAAGAAAAGTTACAGTATTAATGATGTAATGCATTACAATTAGTCAATAGCTACTGCTGGGCCATTATTCCATTAACTAGGAACTAGTGATATCACTGAGACAAGATATAAATATGTTACTAGTACCTAGGTGATACTTAATGCTTGAAAA
This sequence comes from Taudactylus pleione, assembly GCA_031769625.1. Taxonomy (NCBI): domain Eukaryota; kingdom Metazoa; phylum Chordata; class Amphibia; order Anura; family Myobatrachidae; genus Taudactylus; species Taudactylus pleione. The sequence goes on from JAUIMM010000065.1 coordinate 9,334,555, forward strand.
TGTTTAACCAGTTCGAAATTAGGGCCTGATTCAGCAGAGAACGCAGGAGAAGAAACCTCGCAGCTTCCCGATGGCTGATAATCTGCGCATGCGCCAGACCTGTACTGCACAAGTGCAGCATGGATCTGTGATGTCGCATGGAGCTCGGCAGCAGGCTGTCAGTGACTGACATTCTGCTGCCGTTTCAGGGTGGGGACTGGGCGACGACAGCCTCCGTTTCCCTAAACGGAGGAGTTTAACCGCCATTGTGGGGGGGAGTGACAAGGCCAGGATCTGACAGAGATTTCCTGGCTTCTTTTGTGCCTCTGCGGTGGCTGGCTTGCTTGACCCCATGGGTCTCATAGTCGGCCTATGATCACGCAGATGATCCGATGTTGCATTATTGAATCTAGCCCTTAGATTGAATTTCACTGGTTTGATGGTACAAAATAAATAGTTCACTTTTGCTGTTTACAGTTCACGTCCAACATTAGTGTTTGTGTTTGCCCATTGCATTTGATACTCGCTGTTCATGTTAAAATTAGTGTTTTGAAATATTTTATAAACAATATGTTTATATAAGATGTAAACGATAGAAATAGAAACCAAGGGCGCTAACCTCTCTGGTGACAGTACAAACTACAATAGATCTGCTGCTCTCAAAAAGGTGTTGCACCCTTTAGTTTACGCAAATAAAAACACAATTTGAGGCTCTAAACCTCAAAAATGGAGAGCGCTGTTCAACTGATTGAGATTCAATTAGTTATATGTTTAATAATAATATGACATAAAAAACCTCTAATTCATACATAAATATGCAATTGTGCTGGCATAATTAATACACATAAAAAACAAAATACAATAAAATGATAATAATAATAATCCTAGGTTTTAAAAAATACAATAATTCATATAGGTATTAAACTATATTCCAAATAATATGGACCCATAAAAACTTCCTTTTCCTATTAGCAGCAAACAAAAATAGCTTATATCCCATGGAGTAGTTTTGTATTCCAGAATTCAGTGGACAATTCAATTGTTACTTGTGAATAAGTGGGTTTGTAACTTTGCATCCAACCAATAGCTAGCAATATTTCTTTAATGGCTGGTTAGTATCCCTGAAGCAGATAGCAAGGTAGCTTTTTATAGGAAGCGATTAGTCAATTTGTAATGTCCCAAAAGATAATAACAAGCAGTTCATGCCTTTATAGACGGTTAGTACAGCTTTAGAAGTGATTAGTAAGCACTTTTTCAACTTCAAAGTAATGTTAGTATTCGGAGTCATGCACTCTGTAACATGTAGCTTTTAAAAACCATGTCATTGGTTGGTACTTTATCACTCTCCATGTTATCACTCTCCAAGGCTTAGTGCATCTCCCCCATGGTGTATTGTTCATGAGGATACTTCATGCATTGTTACATTTGTGAAGCTGCATGAATCTGACAGACCACAATGATAGTCAAAAGTGGAATTTTATAAATCATCCAAGTTTCATCCAAGTTTCTTTAATTTCCCTTTGACATGTTAGACAAGATGACACAACATTGTACTAAGCCTTGGAGAAAGATAAAGTGGACGGATGTAAAGTACCAACCAATCAGCTACTAACTGTCATTTTCAAACACATCCTGTAAAGTGACCGTTAGGAGCTGATTGGTTGGTACTTTATCTCCGTCCACTTTATCTCTCTCCAAGGCTTAGTACCTTGAACCCTTTGTGAGGTAAGGGGGATAATAATGAAGAAGAAGGGGAAGAACACCCTAAAACATTGTCTTTTCTATCTAACATGTTGAAGTGGAAATAAAGCACCTGGGATAAGTGTAAAATATTGTAATGATAACTACAGTAAATAATAGGATACTATGGATATAGGAGCACCACTGACCCTTAACCCTTCTATATATATATAAAGTTAGTTACTTTATCTTTCTCCACTTAGTACATCTCCCCCATAATGCAGCAATATCACATTTCAATTACTGTACCTTTCTCAGTGCCATAGTTTTCCGCCAAGATTGGCTTTAATTTATAAGGATTCATATCAGCTTTATATATATAACCACTATCCAGAGTAATAGCATCTGCGTCTCCTTTCTGGAAAACAAATGGTTACTGTAAATCCAGTATTATTTAATATTTTTTTCTTTAGACATTGGTTTTACCCTACAGCAGTGGTTCCCAAACTTTTTTGAGTCATGGCACCCTAGAGTATCAGCATTGTTTTCAAGGCACCCTTAGGCCAAAAGTTTGTCAATGAGAAATAAAAAAAAATAAAAATAAAAAAATAAGTAAACTATGCTTACCGGTCATCCTTAGGTTCAGTTATGTGGTGGTGGACAGGTGTGCACTTCTGTTTGTCCACATATTTATATTACATTGACCATAAATAATTGACAATTGATTTGATGCTGGTCCACCTAGCTGAGGCACCCCTTCAAGTGTCCCGAGGCACCCTAGGGTGCCACGGCACACAGTTTGGGAACCACTGCCCTACAGTATTTCATATTTTATCCCTGACATCTATTACAGAATATATGAGCCTGACAATTGTTTTCCCTTAATATTCACATACACCTGAAACACCTAGAGGTAAATTTACTAAGAATCCTGTTTGGCCGAGTTTGCATTCCCGAGGGTTCCCCTGAATTTGCAACTGGAAGATTTATTAAAGGCAAACATGCATGCAAAAACATGATCCCGCACAGAAATTGATGGCAAAACAATCAAACAGAAGTCAATAGACCATCAAACCAACCCACGAGTACTTTCCATAGAAAAATACAACTCACGGATTTACTAAGAAACGTGTTTCAAAACATGTTAGAACATGGAGCAGAATAAAATAAATCAATAGACTTGCCTGGAAGCTGCGTGTTGTGCCTAAGGACTGTACAGATCAGTGTGATCTGTGTAGTGCTTTTGTGTATGACTGTGCAATTAAAGGGTTAGAAATTAGAAAAAAATTGGCGTAGGGTCCAGCCCCCAAAAGCATAACCAGCCCCGGACCTCTAAGCTCATTCTGGTACTGGAAATTAGTGGAGTTTCCTCATATTTCAAGTAACCAGCACCGGGTTCAACTAGCATAGGGGATAATGCAATAGCAGGGGGCACACATCATAGGGTCTCACACACCGGATATGTTAATTTTTTATTACCCACTCACGTGCACTCACACTCCATACTCCATGGCGCTTTTCAGTTCCTTTTTCCAGGTAGACATCTAGGAGGCTTGGCAAAATAACAAACCACAATCCCGATCCCACGGACTTGCAAGCACTGTATGTACATCCTGTACTTACAGTGTTTGCAAGAAGAATTACAATTCCCATGTAGTTTCCGGCATCTTAGCATTGTTGGCTAACAGTCAGACCTCTTTCAGCCAATCAGTGGCCACTGCCATAGAAACCGCCCGCAGATTGGCTGAGAGAGGTCTGACTCTTATGCTGGCCATACACTAGTACAATGTAGTAAGATGAGATTCATCTTACGATATCCCTTGAACTCCCCAGCAGCTCCCGACCGCACGATTGGTGCTTTTTACACACACGATCTGCATACGATTACGATCGATATTATGGGCTGCACATCTGATCATACGATACGATAGAACAGCAGCGGGAGCATGCATCGTATCCTACCAAAATACTACATGATTTTGACACGATTCATGGTACAACACGTCTAAAATAGGGCAATCGCCCTGAAATCGGACTAGTGTATGGCCAGCATTAGGTCTGACAAAGAGTCAGAACTATCTCAGCCAATCAGAGGCCACTGCCATAGAGACCACACACTGATGGACTGAGAGAGTTTGACTCTAAGCAAATCAGCTCTAAGGTACAGGAAACCATATGGGAAAATTAATTCTCGGGGTAAGCACTGTAAACGGACCTGGTTATGCTTTTGGGAGAAGGACCCCACGCCAATATGTTTTACATTTTTAACCCTTTCTTTGAACGGTAACACACAAAGGGTCTCATTCAGAGGCAGTCGTAGGATGCAAGCGGTCGTTCTGAAACAGGGCGGCCGCTTGCATCCTGAACGGCTGCCTCCATGTCGGACGTTAGGCTGTGGGTTAACACCCACAGCTCTAACGACCGCTAAGGGTGATGATCGGGGCTTACGACGAGACCCTAAAGTAGGGTCTCGTCAACCTTAAGTCCCAGGGAGCTTCCTGCTCTGTTTGAGCAGGAAGCTCCCCACTGAAAAAATGTTTAAGCGCTTGTGGTGATCTGAGCGGACAAACAAAACAAACGTACAAATAACACATATATGTTTATACTCTTTTGTGACTAATGAGAGTTGCAGCTTGCTGGTGTCTTATCAGCGTTGCTGTGAGTGGCAGTCCGTATGTCCGTTCCTCTCCTAACTGTCCCTTACTATACCTCAGAGTGTCCAGTGATAGCGACGATCTTCTCCCTTACACGGGGTGCCTTTTCACTCCGTGAAGCTCCCCACTGACATCACTGATGATGTCAGTGGGGCCGCCCCCAAACGGCAAGCGTTCCGACAGGAACGCCTCCGTTTGGCTGGGCACGCCCCTGGCCCGCCCAGCAAACGGAGCGAGCTGTCACTCAACATCGACAGCTCGCCCCGTCTGCTATGAGACCCCTAACGACGGATCACCCGTCGTTAGCTGGGTCTCGCGCATGTGCACGACGGAGCAACATCAACCTGGTTGCGAGCTCGTAGAGCTAACGACCGGGTCTGAATAAGCTCCAAAGACACTGAACCCACCACACTAATTAAGAAGGGGCCAAAATGACTTAACTCGCATACGATACAACACAATCAGTATCACAATCGGATCAAACGAGACAGACAAACACGATTCTAAGTAAATCTGGGATTTCAGTTGTAAAAATCACACGTAAATCCCAGCATGTTTATTATTGGCCAAACACGATTCTTAGTAAATTTACCCTCCAGAAAAACTTGCAATAAGAAAGATGGCTCCCATGTCTAAACACATTACTTATGTATGTATCCTGAAGGCACCCCTGGGTGATGAGGAAAAAGCTGCAGGGGTGGGTGATTTCAGGACATGTAAAGAGCAGTGCTTCTAGTTAACATTGTGTGATAGGTAATAAGAGTTGGGTGCCAGTATTTTATGATACTTTACTTTGCTCATATTTGTCAATACTCATATTGGATGTAAGATCAAGCCAGTTCTCTTGTTTCCTTTTTACAGCTCAGGTTTTCATAGAGTAGTAAGGATTTCTGGTTGGGCATAATGGACATGAACTACCACTGTTGGGCATTACTAGGTATGAATGAGCATGGGTCTCAATGGTACTGGGGTGTGTTCTATTTGGCTGAATTTAGATTTTTGGAATATAGAAAACTAGCGGAAAATGAAATAAGTGGCAAGCGCATAGGACCCCAGCAACTTATACCCAAAGCTTTGTTATAGAAATGGTCTGAGGCTGGCACAGCAGGCCAGTCTAGTCAAATCCTCTCAAAGATGCAGTAATTGATGCATACCTGCATATAATAATCTATAATAATCCTAGAAAATATGCCTATTGAATGTTCAATTAGTGTAAACTTACCGCAATGGTTTTTAAACATTCCTCAGTGCTGCCTTTGTTGATGCAGCTAAGGGAGATCTGTTGGGTTCCACAATTCTTTGCCAATTCTTTGCATTTCTTTAGTTCAGCTTCGGAGTTTGCACACCAGGTGACTTTCTTTGCTGGAGCAGCAAAGCACAGAGCTATACAGAAACAGTGAAAAAACAAGACCATGATCTGCTTAAAAATCTATGTTCTTTGGGGGTGTAATGCTAACATTTGAGGTGTACTTAGGCACACTGCCTCTCTGCAGCTGTTGTGGAATGGTGGCACTGTGTTAGTATTGCCACCCCATAATGCTGATGCTACGGGTTTATCTCTCTTCACTTTATCTCTCTCCAAGGCCTAGTGAATATCTATCTATCTATCTATCTATCTATCTCATACCTGTCCTTCTGATATACAGTGCCTTGTAAAAGTATTCACCTCCCTTGGCTTTTTACCTTTTTTCTTACATTACAACCTGTAATTTATTTATTTATTTTTTATCTGAATTTTATGTGATGGATCTGCACAAAATAGTCTAATTTGGTGAAGTGAAATGAGAAAAATATATATAAAAAAGAATCTTTATAAATACAATTCTGAAAATTGGCATGTGCATATGTAATCACCCCCTTTGCTATGAAGCCCCTCAAAAGTTCTGGTGCAACCTATTGCCTTCAGAAGTCACATAATTAGTGAAATGAAGTCCACCTGTGTGAAATCTAAGTGTCACATGATCTGTCAGTATAAACTCACCTTTTCTGAAAGGCCCCAGAGGCTGCAACACCACTAAGCAAGAGGCATCACACCATGAAGACCAAGGAGCTCTTCAAACAAGTCAGGGACACAGTTGTTGAGAAGTACAATTCTGGGTTGGGTAATAAAAACATACCCAAATCTTTGATGATCCCCCAGAGCACCATCAAATCCATCATCATCAAATGGAAACAACATGGTACCACAACAAACCTGCCAAGAGAGGGCCGCCCACCAAAACTCACAGACCAGGCAAGGAGGGCATTAATCAGAGAGGCAGCACAGAGACCAAAGGTAACCCTGAAGGAGCTGAAGAGTTCCACAGCAGAGACTGGTGTATCTGTGCATGTGACCACAATAAGCCGTACACTCCAAAGAGCTGGGCTTTATGGAAGAGTGGCCAGAAAAAAGCCAATACTTAGTGTTAAAAATAAGAAGACACGATTTTAGTTTGTCAAAAAGCATGTGGGTGGCTCCCCAAATGTATGGAAGAAGGTGCTCTAGTCAGATGAGACTAAACTTTAACTTTTCGGCAACCAAGCAAAATGCTATGTCTGGCGCAAACCCAACACATCCCATCACCCCAAGAACACCATCCCCACAGTGAAACATGGTGGTGGCAGCATCATGCTGTGGGGATGTTTTTCAGCAGCAGGGACTGGGACACTGATTTGAGTCGAGGGAAAGGTGGATGGTGCTAAATACAGGGATATTCTAGAGCAAAACCTGTTTCAGTCTGCCTGTGATTTGAGACTGGCACGGTGGTTCACCGTTCAGCAGGACAATGACCCGAAGCATACTGCTAAAGCAACACTCGAGTGGTTTAAGGGGAAACATTTAAATGTGTTGGAAAAGCCTAGTCAAAGCCCAGATCTCAATCCAATTGAGAATCTGAGGTCAGACTTGAAGATTGCTGTTCACAAGCGGAAACCATCCAACATGAAGGAGCTGGAGCAGTTTCGCCATGGGGAATTGGCAAAAATCCCAGGGGCAAGATATGGCAATCTCATACAGACTTATCCAAAGCGACTTGCAGCTGTAATTGCCGCAAAAGGTGGCTCGACAAAGTACTGACTTTAGGGGGGTGAATAGTTATGCACGCTGAAGTTTTCTGTAATGATGTCCTAAATGTTATTTGATTCACAATATAAAAAAACACAACTTCACAGTTGTAGGCATGTTCTGTGAATGAAATGATGCACACATTCAAACAATCCATTTTAATTCCAGGTTGCGAGGCAACAAAACATGAAAAATGCGAAGGGGGTGAATACTTTTGCAAGGCACTTGTATATCTATTTACATATCTATCTTTCTATCTACATATCTATTTGACTATCACATATCTATCTATCTATCTATCTATCTATCTATCTATCTATCTATCTATCTATCTATCTATCTCTCTCTATCTCTCTCTCTCTCTCTCTATGGGCTCTATTTACTACAATACGCATTAAAATGCAGATTGTAGTGTGATATTTCCGACTAAATTTGCATTGCGAATTCAGGCAATATCACAGGGATGTATTAAAAATCACTTGCAGGGACAGAGCTTGTGATAAAGCTCTGTCCCTGCGAATCCCCTCCACAGCCTTATCACTGTATTTTTGGGGAAAAATACAGTGACAAGGTTCTGCGCATGTGCCGACCGTCCGCTGCTACTTCCCCCTTCACGGCCAACCACCTCTTGCTTTTACTTACCTCCGGTCAGGTCATCGCTGCTCCGGTGATGTCCTTCCTCCGGGGCTATGGTCAGCTGGTCTCCCACCCTGCACTGTGACCCGGTTTAGTTATTTAATGCAGCAGCTGACCAGGGTCACAGTGCAAGAGCGGGGAGACCAGCTGACTGGAGGACCGATCACCGGCCCTGGACTCAGGTAAGTTTTTTTTTTTTACTTTTTTTTTTTTTGCAGGGACCAGCTTGTGGTCTGTTTAGACCACACAACTGATCACTGGGGCCGGCTCCGGGCTCTGCTCTTCCTGTTAGAGCAGAGCAGAAGTCCGGTAACCGGGGTAAAACCTGGTTATTATCACAGGGCTTCCCCCGGTATCTTATCACATTTTATTTTTAGTAAATCTTAGGCAGATCGCATTTCCCATAACAATTATGGGATATGCGACTGTTTACTAAAAATATGTGATAATTAGGGCTTGGAGGAGAATTTTACAAATTCTACTCCAATTGCCCTTTAGTAAATTTAGGTAAAACTAAAATAATGTGAAAAGGGTGTGAAAACACCCTTTTTCACTTTATTTTAGTAAAAATAATGTTAATAAATAGATCCCTATCTATTTAGTCTGTTCATTAAGCCTTGGGGCTCTATTTATTAACATTATTTTTATTAAAATAAAGTGAAAAAGGGTGTTTTCATACCCTTTTCACATTATTTTAGTATCACCTACAGTCACTAAAGGGCAATTGGAGTAGAATTCGTAAAATTCTACTCCAATCCCTAAGTATCACTTATTTTTAGTAAGCAGATCGCATTTCCCATGATTGTATTGGGAAATGTGATCTGGCCAACGTTACTAAAAATAAAATGTTAAAAAATACCGGGGAAAGCCCTGTGATAATAACGCCACCTGGAGGTGGTGTTATCCAGGGTCTTCCCAGGTTACCGGACTCCTGCTTCGCTCTGACGGGAAGAGCAGAGCCCGGCCCCAGTAATCAGCTGTGTGGTCTAAACAGACCACACGCTGATTCACTGTAAAAAAAAAGAAAAAAAAAAACTTACCTGACACCAGGGACCGGAGTTTGGGTCTCCGGTGATGTCCTCTCTCCGGTCAGCTGGTCTCCCATGCTGCACTGCGGCCCGGTCGTCTAACAGAGTGCCAGTGCAGTATGGGATGTCAGCTGACCGGAGGACATCACCGGAGCCCGGACCATGCAGGTAAGTGTAATTAAGGGAGAGGGGGGGAAGCGGGGGGACTGCGATCATGGGGGGCTGGGCTTGGCAATGGGGGCGGGGCTTAGCACTGGGGGTAGCAGCGGCGGCCGGTTGGCGCTTGCGCGGGGCACTTGTCACGGTATTTTTATGCGAAAATACCGTGCCTAGTGTGCGGAGGGGATTCGCAGGGACAGAGCTTTATCGCAAGCTCTGTCCCTGCAAGGGATTTGTAGTAATCCCTGTGATATTGCTTGAATTCGCAATGTGAATTCATTCGGTAATATCACACTACAATCTGCATTACCAATGCGGATTGTAGTATATAGAGCCCTTGGAGAGAGATAAAGTGGACGGAGATAAATACCAAACAATAAGCTCCTAACTGTCACTTTACAGACTGTGGGGTCAATTTACTAAGCAGTGTTAGGAGACAGAGTGAAAAGTGATAAGGAAGTGATAAGGTGCCGGCAGGGGTGTATCTAGGGATCCAAGCACCCCTGGCAATGTAATGTACTGGCGCCCCCCTTATGTAGTGCCCCCAGTAGTAATCCCCCATATGCTGCATTGCCCCCAGTAGTAGCCCCCCCTATACAGTGCCCCCAGTAATAATACCCAGTAGAAGCCCCACCCTATACAGTGCCCCCAGTAGTAATCCCCCTTATGCTGCATTGCCCCCAGTACTAGTCCTCCCTATACAGTGCCCCCAGTAGTAGCCCCCCTATACAGTGCCCCCTGTAGTAATCCCCCCTATGCTGCATTGCCCCCAGTAGTAGTCCCCCCTATACAGTGCCCCCAGTAATAGTACCCAGTAGTAGTCCCCCCTATACAGTGCCCCCAGTAACAGTACCCAGTAGTAGTCCCCCCATACAGTGCCCCCAGTTGTAGTCCCCCCTATACATTGCCCCCAGTAGTAGCCCCTTATACATTGCCCCCAGTAGTAGTCCCCTATATAGTGCCCCCAGTTGTAGACCCCTCTATACAGTTCCCCCAGTAGTGGCCACCCCCCCCCAATTGCCCCCAGTAGTGGCCACCCCTATACAGTGCTCCCAGTAATGGCCACCCACATAAATTGCCCCCACTAGTGGCCACCCCAATACAGTAGCGGGCACCCCCCCATAAAGTTGCCCCAGTAGCGGAACCCCCTATTTCAGTGCCCCCCCCGTGCCAGGCTTACACACACACACAAAGAACAAAAAAAAATTCAACTCACCTGATCCCCGCTCCTGACGCGACCGCCGCTGTCTGAGTCCAGGTCCGCTCTTCTGTATGGGAGAGACGTCATGACGTATGACGTCTCTCCCATCACATGCTGCAGGGGGAGCTGGAACATGGAGCTCATGAGCGCTGGCGGATGTGTGTTTGTAAACTGTGTAGGGCAGAACGCTCTCACTGTGGTCTGCCCTACATTTGTGGGGCCCGGGGGACTTGTCCACCCCTTGGCTACAGGTGGCACTGCTGGGCAGCGCCCCCCCTTTGGTCGGTGCCCCTGGCGAGTGCCATCCTGGCCAATGGGTAAATACGCCCCTGGGTGCCAGCCAATCAGCTCCTAACTTTCATCTCACAGGCTGTGTTTGAAAAATGACAGTTGGGAGTTGATTGGCTGGCACCTTATCACTTTCTTATCACTTTTCACTTTGTCTCCTATCACTGCTTAGTAAATAGACTCCTACCTTTGAAAAATGATAGTTAGGAACTGATTGGTTGGGAGTTTATCTCTCTTTACTTTATATGTCTCCAAGGCTTAGTGAAAAGAGCCCTATCTATCTATCTATCTATCTATCTATCTATCTATCTATCGCTTTATCTATCTATCTAGTCTGTTCAGTAAGCCTTGGAGAGAGATAAAGTGGACGGAGATAAAGTACCAACCAACAAGCTCCTAATTGTCACTTTACAGGCTGTGTTTGAAAAATTATAGTTACAGGTAGTAGCTGATTGGTTGGGAGTTTATCTCGCTCCACATTATCTCTCTCCAAGACTTTGTGAATATCTATCTATCTGTCTATCTGTCTATCTGTCTATCTGTCTATCTATCTATCTATCTATCTATCGTCTATCTCATATCTATCTATCTATCTATCTATCTATCTATCTATCTATCTATCTATCTATCTCATATCTCTCTATCTATCTATCTATATTTTTTATGTCAATCTATCTATCTATCTATCTATCTATCTATCTATCTATCTATCTATCGTCTATCTCATATTTATCTATCTCATATCTATCTATCTATCTATCTATCTATATCTAATATATGTCTCATATCTATCTATCTAGAAGAAAAGTATTGTATTATGCACTCACCTATCTATAGAAAATAGGATGTAATAATGTTGTCACATGACCCAGCAAACACACGCTGATCAGTAGCAGTAACGCTCTTGGCGCACAGCTCCACGCTGCCAATAGAGACAGGGTCACTTCATACCGCCACACTGCAGACCCAGACATCCGGCCGTCAGCTCCCGCCTTTGCCCCAGCCGGAGGGACGGACGACACCGGGTGAGTGTGGCTGCACCGTGTGGTTGATCACAGGGCACCACCGCTCATTTTCACCTCCGGATCGCCAGTGTCAGAGCACGGAGCCTATTGAAGACATCCACGGGTAAGCCTCACACGCGGGACGCCGCGGTTACACAGGCACACCCCCCATCAGACTGTCTCACAGCAATACACTATAGGAGACGTATGGGTCACATATGGAGAGGTGCCTAGAATTCTAGGTCTCCTCACATCCCTATCTACAGCGGGGTGAATATACTCAGGATTTCCTGAGGTGATAGATACCATACTACAGACTATTCCTCAAGGATACATGCTTCACCTAGTATTTATACCTACATCACCATTGACTATTATATACTAAGTTACTAACTATAGGGTGACGTAGTAAATTACGGAAGTTAACCTCCTCAAAGGGCACACCTATCACCCATATCCCACTCCTGGACTTTTTAATGTTATAGAGGAGACGTAGTTTGTTTGAGGGACACTACGGATAGAGACAACCTAAAGGAGTCTCTAATTTTCCCATATAACCATCTATATTCAGAACTTTTACAGCTACTATAGATATTGTAGCATTGTGTCTCCCAAAAATAAAAAACACGATATAGTTTATATATTCAATTCCTTTTCATTTTTTATAGAGAGTAATACCACAACATTATTACATCCTATTTTCTATAGATAGGTGAGCGCATAATACAATACTTTTCTTCTATATACTATTTTTAGAGATAGGACATCTCCAGTATTAAGCTGCTCTCTTACTACCTGTATAACGTTCCTCTGAGCGCTGTTCACACATTATATTTATAAAAGTATATTTATCTATCTACCTATCTCATATATATCTATCTCATATCTATCTATCTATCTATCTAATATATGTCTCATATCTATCTATCTATCTATCTATCTATCTATCTATCTATCTATCTATCTATATTTCTGATGTCAATCTATCTACTGTATCTATCTATCTATCTATCTATCTAATATTTATCTATCTATCTATCCAGGGGCTGGCTGGCAACTTTTAGCCTGGGGGGCAAATGCATGCAGGCGGCCCTGGCAGAGGAGTAGCGTGTAGCCAGGGTGCCCGAAAGAATGTGCGTGCTACGGCGCCCCCCCCCCCCTCAAGTGCTCTAGGGAGGAGGCGGGCCCATATGGGATTAATGTAAGGTAAAAATAAAGATTAGGGGCAGCCCCCTGTTGTAGTGCCCATATGCAGTGCCACCCTTTGCCACAGGTGAGGACACCCTTATACAGGCCTCGAGTAGTGCCCCCAGTAGTGATCACCCCTATGCAGTGCCCCTAGTGCCCCCAGTAGTAAGCCCCTTATATAGTGCCCCCAGTAGTGGTAACCCTTATTCAGTGCCCCTTAAATAGTGGCCCCAGTTGTAGTGTTCCCCCTATGCAGTACCCCCACTATTGTCCTTTATATAGAGCCCCCAGCAGTGGTCCCTCGATGCAGTGCCCCCAGTGGTAGTCCCCTCCCCCCTATGCAATGCCCCTAGTAGTAGTCCCCTCCCCTTGTAGTGCCCCTAGCAGTAGTCCCCCCCTTGTAGTGCCCCCAGTAGTAGTCCCCCCTTGTAGTGCCCCCAGTAGTAGTAGTCCCCCCCTTGTAGTGCCCCCAGTAGTAGTAGTCCCCCCCCTTGTAGCGCCCCCAGTAGTAGTAGTAGTCCCCCCCTTTGTAGTGCCCCCAGTAGTGGTCTCCTCCTTATAGTGCCAGACCCCCCGCAGTAGACACACATAATATAAAAAAAAAAAGAACACTTAACCTGACACCCGCTCCTGGTCCCGCCGCCGAGATCAGCTCCCCCTTCTGCCGCTTTGCATTATGGGAGTGACGCGTCACTCCCATCACCCACTGCGGGAGCCGGAAGAAGTCCGGCCCTGGCAGTGGGAGCAGCAGCCAATGAGAGTCTGTCTGACTCTCATCAGCTGTTAAAGCAAACACACAGCTGCCGGCTCCGGCTGTGTGTTTGTGCTGTGTAGCGCTGACCGAACTCCGTCCGGTCAGCGCTACACACGCGGTGCAGTCTGTGTCACAGTGACACAGACTGCCCGTGGCCCGCGGCCCACATGACGCTGCGGCCCGGGGGGCACATGGCACCCTGCCCCCCGGCCCAGCCCGCCATTGTATCTACAGTATCTATCTATCTCATATTTATCTATCTATCTATCTATCTATCTATCTCATATCTATCAATCTATCTATCTTTCTGATGTCTATCTATCTCATATCTATCACATATCTATCTATCTATCTATCTATCTATCTATCTATCTCATAGCTGTCTCATATATATATATGCCTCTCTCTCTCTCTCTCTCTCTCACACACACACACGAAAATTATCTATCTATCTATATCATATTTATCTATCTCATATATGTCTACACACACACTATCTATCTATCTATCTATCTATCTATCTATCTATCTATCGTCTATCTCATATCTATCTATCTATCTATGTATCTATCTATCTATCTATCTATCTATCTATCTATCTATCTATCTATCTATCTATCTCATATCTCTCTATCTATCTATCTATCTATATTTTTTATGTCAATCTATCTATCTATCTATCTATCTATCTATCTATCTATCTATCTATCTATCTATCTATCGTCTATCTCATATTTATCTATCTCATATCTATCTATCTATCTATCTATCTATATCTAATATATGTCTCATATCTATCTATCTAGAAGAAAAGTATTGTATTATGCACTCACCTATCTATAGAAAATAGGATGTAATAATGTTGTCACATGACCCAGCAAACACACGCTGATCAGTAGCAGTAACGCTCTTGGCGCACAGCTCCACGCTGCCAATAGAGACAGGGTCACTTCATACCGCCACACTGCAGACCCAGACATCCGGCCGTCAGCTCCCGCCTTTGCCCCAGCCGGAGGGACGGACGACACCGGGTGAGTGTGGCTGCACCGTGTGGTTGATCACAGGGCACCACCGCTCATTTTCACCTCCGGATCGCCAGTGTCAGAGCACGGAGCCTATTGAAGACATCCACGGGTAAGCCTCACACGCGGGACGCCGCGGTTACACAGGCACACCCCCCATCAGACTGTCTCACAGCAATACACTATAGGAGACGTATGGGTCACATATGGAGAGGTGCCTAGAATTCTAGGTCTCCTCACATCCCTATCTACAGCGGGGTGAATATACTCAGGATTTCCTGAGGTGATAGATACCATACTACAGACTATTCCTCAAGGATACATGCTTCACATAGTATTTATACCTACATCACCATTGACTATTATATACTAAGTTACTAACTATAGGGTGACGTAGTAAATTACGGAAGTTAACCTCCTCAAAGGGCACACCTATCACCCATATCCCACTCCTGGACTTTTTAATGTTATAGAGGAGACGTAGTTTGTTTGAGGGACACTACGGATAGAGACAACCTAAAGGAGTCTCTAATTTTCCCATATAACCATCTATATTCAGAACTTTTACAGCTACTATAGATATTGTAGCATTGTGTCTCCCAAAAATAAAAAACACGATATTGTTTATATATTCAATTCCTTTTCATTTTTTATAGAGAGTAATACCACAACATTATTACATCCTATTTTCTATAGATAGGTGAGCGCATAATACAATACTTTTCTTCTATATACTATTTTTAGAGATAGGACATCTCCAGTATTAAGCTGCTCTCTTACTACCTGTATAACGTTCCTCTGAGCGCTGTTCACACATTATATTTATAAAAGTATATTTATCTATCTACCTATCTCATATATATCTATCTCATATCTATCTATCTATCTATCTATCTATCTATCTATCTATCTATCTAATATATGTCTCATATCTATCTATCTATCTATCTATCTATCTATCTATCTATCTATCTATCTATCTATCTATCTATCTATCTATCTATATTTCTGATGTCAATCTATCTACTGTATCTATCTATCTATCTATCTATCTATCTATCTATCTATCTAATATTTATCTATCTATCTATCCAGGGGCTGGCTGGCAACTTTTAGCCTGGGGGGCAAATGCATGCAGGCGGCCCTGGCAGAGGAGTAGCGTGTAGCCAGGGTGCCCGAAAGAATGTGCGTGCTACGGCGCCCCCCCCCCCTCAAGTGCTCTAGGGAGGAGGCGGGCCCATATGGGATTAATGTAAGGTAAAAATAAAGATTAGGGGCAGCCCCCTGTTGTAGTGCCCATATGCAGTGCCACCCTTTGCCACAGGAGAGGACACCCTTATACAGGCCTCGAGTAGTGCCCCCAGTAGTGATCACCCCTATGCAGTGCCCCTTGTGCCCCCAGTAGTAAGCCCCTTATATAGTGCCCCCAGTAGTGGTAACCCTTATTCAGTGCCCCTTAAATAGTGGCCCCAGTTGTAGTGTTCCCCCTATGCAGTACCCCCACTATTGTCCTTTATATAGAGCCCCCAGCAGTGGTCCCTCGATGCAGTGCCCCCAGTGGTAGTCCCCTCCCCCCTATGCAATGCCCCTAGTAGTAGTCCCCTCCCCTTGTAGTGCCCCTAGCAGTAGTCCCCCCCTTGTAGTGCCCCCAGTAGTAGTCCCCCCTTGTAGTGCCCCCAGTAGTAGTAGTCCCCCCCCTTGTAGTGCCCCCAGTAGTAGTAGTCCCCCCCCTTGTAGCGCCCCCAGTAGTAGTAGTAGTCCCCCCCTTTGTAGTGCCCCCAGTAGTGGTCTCCTCCTTATAGTGCCAGACCCCCCGCAGTAGACACACATAATATAAAAAAAAAAGAACACTTAACCTGACACCCGCTCCTGGTCCCGCCGCCGAGATCAGCTCCCCCTTCTGCCGCTTTGCATTATGGGAGTGACGCGTCACTCCCATCACCCACTGCGGGAGCCGGAAGAAGTCCGGCCCTGGCAGTGGGAGCAGCAGCCAATGAGAGTCTGTCTGACTCTCATCAGCTGTTAAAGCAAACACACAGCTGCCGGCTCCGGCTGTGTGTTTCTGCTGTGTAGCGCTGACCGAACTCCGTCCGGTCAGCGCTACACACGCGGTGCAGTCTGTGTCACAGTGACACAGACTGCCCGTGGCCCGCGGCCCACATGACGCTGCGGCCCGGGGGGCACATGGCACCCTGCCCCCCGGCCCAGCCCGCCATTGTATCTACAGTATCTATCTATCTCATATTTATCTATCTATCTATCTATCTATCTATCTATCTCATATCTATCAATCTATCTATCTTTCTGATGTCTATCTATCTCATATCTATCACATATCTATCTATCTATCTATCTATCTCATAGCTGTCTCATATATATATATGCCTCTCTCTCTCTCTCTCTCTCTCTCTCTCACACACACACACACGAAAATTATCTATCTATCTATATCATATTTATCTATCTCATATATGTCTACACACACACTATCTGTCTATCTATCTATCTATCTATCTATCTATCTATCTATCTATCTATCTATCTATCTATCTATCTATCTATCTATATCATATTTATCTTTCTCATATGTCTACACAAACACACTATCTATCTATCTATCACCTGGAGGTCTATCTGATTATGAAATGGGGCACAATTGTGCTTTAACCCAAATAAATCACTCAGTGCATCATTTGTCAGACAGTATTAGAAATATGACAGCATCGGGATGGATCACACACAGCACAGTACACAATATCATTATATAAACCTTTAACTAGGGTTGTGAGCTGTCTACAATTGTGTAATGCATACAGCATGTCACACTCCCATGAAGAGGAGCATCTGTCACTTACCCAGGATGCCGAAGCAGAGAGTCCATTGGAAAGTAGGAGCCATTGTCACCGCAGTGTTCCTCCCAAACTGTCAGGTCTCAGTTTGTGGAGAGAAGTCAGGATAAAGCACATCCCTTTTATACACTCACAGGGAAGCTGACTGGGCACATTTTGTGTCCCTGTAATGTTTACTCAATAGTGTTTCACAACAGTGCCTCCTCTCCTCCGCCCTCTCACTAATCCCTATTGAGAGACATTCATTTTTGGGACAAAATCCTATTTGGTTTGAATAGCTTCCTAGACAGGGCTGGATTAACCCTTACACCTAAAGAGAGATTAGGTATGGGGAACAGAAGGGAAATTCCCGCTCATCAGTCTGCCATACTATCAGTTCCAGGTGAGGGTAAACAACAACCTGTGCATTACAGTATGTCCTATGCCACCTCCAGGAAATACATTGTACAGGATAGTCCCATGTAAGTAGCAGCAATCTATTCTTTTACATTTGACAAAACTATATCTTGTGTTTAGAGATGAGTGGTTCGGATTTGCTGAAAACCAAAAACATCCAATGTTTGAGGGCCTGGGTCGAACCGAGGACCCGATTCAGACCCGCTCGCTAGATGCGTTTGCACGCAGCCATCAGCTGTGAAAGTATGCAAATCCCACGATCGCACGGCAAGACATCAGCACACCCACTATGTCTTGGCGTGCGATCACAGTGTGTGTTTAGACGCCCACCAGTCTGTCATAAGACGCCCACTTTCCCTTAGTAATACACATCATCTCCAGGAAGTGTATTCAACAATCGGTAACATCGAGTAACATCGGATCCATACGCAGCACTTGTGGCTGACCATACCCTAATGTAAGCACTGCTGGAATTATGACACACAATAGACCACTTTGTATTATGCATATTAAAGCTGGTTAAGTTCTAATTATGAGCTCTTCATGGACTGGCCAGACTCACTCTAAAATGAAGCATTTCGAACCCCCCTTTTAGAAATCCTGCGTTTGCCCCTGGTCTCTATGGTGAATTGCAGACCATGCTCTGCAATCAGTTAATCTGCTTTTTCTTCATGGAATTTCAAGGTGTGTATGTTATTATTAACATGTCCACATTGTTCGTCCAGCGTTGGTTAGCAGTTTTGACAACTATTCATGTTCAGTTTTCAGTGTGAAGATTTTCAGTGACTTAGAAAACAGACACAATTTCAGCAAGTTGGCTAGCTCCTTTTCTCATCAGATGTCTGACAGTCTGTAACGATGGCTGAATTACTGTAGCAGAATCCCACACTTGCTCTTTAGCACAATCATTTGGGATGTAATACTGCTCTCTTTCTTCAGGTGATGAATTCTCTGACAATTATTATTATTATTATCCTTTATTTATATGGCGCCACAAGTGTTCCGCAGCGCCTTACATAGTACATAGAACTAATAGGTGAAAAAGAAACAAGTAACTTACAGTACATTACAGTGCAGGACAAGGACACAACTTATATACATTGCTGCAATAGTGATTAAAGCACTCACAATAAGCTGCCGGGAGTTGGCAGTCCCGTGTTAGGGGCCCTAATGGGGAGTAGAGAGTAGAAGAAAATGTAAAGAGAAGCACATGAGGGAAGAGGTCCCTGCTCGTGAGAGATTACATTCTGAGGGGAGGGGCAGACATACAGGCATGACACAGAAGGGGAAGATAGGAAGGAAAGAGCATGAGGTGGGTTAGGATGAGTGCTGAAAGGCCTTGAAGAAGTAGTGGGTCTTGAGAGCCCGTTTGAAGATTTGTAGAGAGGTGGAGAGTCTGATAGGGAGAGCATTCCAAAGGTAGGGAGCAGCACGGGCAAAATCTCGGATGCGGGAGTGGGAGAAAGTAATCAGTTGACAAGAGAGGCGGCATGCATTAGTTGAGCGAAGTGGACAGGCAGGAGTATGAAGGGAGAGAAGGTCAGAAATGTATGTGGGAGAGGATTTGGTGAGTCTTTGTAGGCGAATGTAAGAACCTTGAATTGGCATCTGAAGGGGAAGGGGAGCCAGTGTAGGGCTTGAAGGAGAGGGGAAGCAGATGTAGAACGTCTGGAGAGGAAGATGAGCCGAGCAGCAGCATTGAGAACAGATTGTAGTGGAGAGAGGTGAGATACTGGGAGGCCAGCTAGGAGAAGGTTACAGTAGTCCAATCTGGATATGACCAGTGAGTGGATGAGGGTTTTAGTGGCATCCTGGGTGAGGAAGGATCTAATCCTGGAGATATTTTTTAGGTGAAAATGGCAGGACTGCGAGAGGTGCTGAATGTGCGGTTTAAAGGAGAGGGAGGAGTCTAAGATAACTCCAAGACAGCGCACTTTGGGGCTAGAGGAGATAGTTGTGCCATCAATAGATAATGAAATTGTGGGAAGTGATGTAGTGGAAGAGGGTGGGAAGATGATCAGCTCGGTCTTAGACATGTTAAGTTTAACAAAGCGCTGGGACATCCACGAAGAGATAGCAGAGAGACAGTTGTAGATACGGGTAAGGAGCGAGGGGGAGAGCTCAGGGGTGGAAAGGTAAATTTGAGTATCATCTGCATAGAGATGATATTGGAGGTCAAAGGAGTTAACGAGTTCACCTAAAGAGGATGTATATAGGGAGAAAAGGAGAGGTCCAAGAACAGAACCTTGGGGAACTCCTACTGTTAGTGGAAGTGGAGGGGAAGAGGAGTCATGAGAGGACACAGCGAAGGAACGATCAGATAAGTAAGAGGAAAGCCAGGAGAGGGCAGTGCCACGTAAACCGAGAGAGTAAAGGATTTGCAGGAGGAGAGGGTGGTCTACAGTGTCAAATGCAGCAGAGAGGTCAAGGAGAATGAGCAGAGAGTACTGGCCCTTGGATTTGGCGGCAAGGAGGTGACAATGGAGCTTTGCTCACAGAGGAGTCCAATATGGACAGTTCTAGTATCTCTGGTAATATTGTTTTGAATTTGATGAACAATAGCTGAAGTACAATATAAGGGTCTTGCCTTTCATGCATCCTCTTTCATGTGAGTACCATCTTCCTTTCCTTAAAGTATGTGTTTATGCCATTCTAGAATCCAACTAACCTACTTGCTTTTGGATTGTGGGAGGAAATCAGCGCCCCCGGAGGAAACAGATGCAAACACAGAGAGAACATACAATCGGAACTGTATCCCTCAGCGTTGTGAGGCAGTAATGCTAACTACTATGCCACAGTGCTACAAACAATTTAAAAGATCATTGTGTTCATACTGTCTAACTTTAAAAAAACCCAAAAAGGGGCTCCTCTTGTGCACCTAAGGAGCTCATGTGAGCGCGACTCATTCACCTACGCTGCTATGCTCGCAGTGTCCCCTCCAACCTCCCGGCGGCCAGTGGGTCTTTGTGGCGTGAAAAGTGGGACAGTTGGCATGTATGCTGTGTATAGACAGCTGTAATTCAGGAGTAGAGGAGACTCCTTAGTGCCATATTAGGTGCGAAAGTCAGGTTTGGCGAAAAGCATTCGTATGGTGAAGTTACCGCCTCACTTGCCAGTTTTGATGTGTTCTTTTCACGTACTTTCTCAATGCATGCTCCCGCTTTTCGCCTGATCTAATTGAAAACGCATATGTGTGTGATAATTGCGCATGGCGAAACTAGCGAAAAGGACAGCATATTTTTGGGAAATCAGCCTGCACCCCATAAAAAGCCTAACTGACACTGGAAATCAATATAGAGGTGTATCAATTGCCCTAATAAAAGTATTTTGGATTCTAAAATTGAGTCAAATGGCTGTTATGGCTGTTATATGCATATTTGCGGAAAAATTATAAAAAGCTATTTTTTCAGGGAAAAATAATTGCTGTAGTTAAATTGGGGGTACATTAAAATGGGTGCTACAGTAGTATATTTATGTGTCTATAAAGTGCAGTTTTAAATTTTTCTAAAAAATACACCTGCTGCAGACACCTGCAATCCTAAAAACACCTGTCCCATCCATACAGCCACCCAAAATCCCTGACCCATCCATACAGCTCCCCAAATACCTGACCCAGTACTTTAAACCCATTTTCCAACACTTTTTACATTTTCACACACAAAATTAAATGTCATTATTAGGGGGAATTAAGTTAATTAATATCTTTTTTTTGCCTAATTAGTCATTAAGGGGGGTGTCCAAAGGGTTCTGAACCAGGGGCCTAATTCAGACCCGCTCGCGAGCGTCGATGTTGGGCCATTGCGCATGCACACGACGGAGGCGGCTCCGTCGTGCGCATGCGCGAGACCCGGATAGCAATGGGCAAACCGTCGCTATGGGTCTCGCTACAGAGGGGGCGTGCTGTCGATGGTGAGTGACAGCACGCCCCCTTTGGTGGGCGTGCCGGGGGCGTGGCTGGCCAGACAGAGGCGTTCCCATGGGAACGCCTACCGTCTGGGGCCGGCCCCACTGACATCACAAGTGATGTCAGTGGGAGTGCTTTCGGCTCTGATAGCGTCCGGCTCTGAATCAGGGCCCAAGTTCCCAAATTTTTGGCCAAAAATAGGGATTTTGCACATTTTATCACCTGCCTCTGAGATGGGAAAAACTTTTTGCCGGTTTCTGCCTATTGAGTTTTCGCACATGCGAACACTCCGGCAATTGTATAGCTATAGGCATGTCTGCGCGAAAAGTTTACACCCGCAAATGCTTTTTGCCAAACGTGACATTTTGCACCTAATTGAATACGGCCCTTAGTGGTGTGTGTGTGTCCTGTGGTCAGCCTCTCCGGTATCTTCCTCTGTCTGGTCCTGATCACAAGACAGTTGACATGTACAGTATGCAACACAAGTTTTTGGAACTTCCAGACTTGTGCAATCTGAACAAAACTGTTTGTCCTGAACTTTTACCATCTACAGAAATATGTGTTGACAAAAGATAAACCCAGCGGTTCGTACCTGGTGGACTAGAGCAAGGCCTCGCAGTACGTGTAGTATACCCATTGCGTGATACAAGAGAACATTAAATAGCCTGAGGTATACTTCAGTAGAGTGAACAGAACACATTTTTTCCCCTTTATCTCATGTTTATAAAATTAGATTTTATAAGTTTAAGTATTTTACTTGTTTAGGAATGTGAATGTTTTTACTGTGGATTCTTTCTGCAGGCAGTACTTAAAATTCTGACTACAGATGAGTCCAACTACATCATTGCTGTGAATGCAGCAAATCGCACCATGCATGGCGTGAGGTGTGTGCCCGCGAGCAGACATGCGCACTGCGTTCCCACCCGTGCCTCCATAGGATTGCATGGTGCGATCTCATGCTCGCCATAGCATACCGTAACATATTCTACTATGTGTAATTGCATGGCGCTATGTGTGTGCACGTTTGTAGCGTGATCGGCAACGATGTAGCTAGGCACATCTGTATTTGTATGTATTGTCAAATTAATCAAATATTATATACTGTATGTATATATATATATATATATATATATATATATATATACATATATTGTACTGTATGGCAATGCTATATATATATATATCAGTAACTATGGCATTATCTTGCACTTTGGGAGCCAGTTCAACTAGCTCACAATAGCCAGTCTGTGTTAGTGCGTGGTGTATATGTTTTTCCATTTTAAAAGGTTTTTTTTTGTTGTAATTATTTTTAATCTATTTTTTTTTTTACATTTTAGTTATTTAGTTATTTTAGTTAGCTCTTGAAAGTGGAACCAACTGGGAGCTCAAGTCAGGATTTTCAGTTCCACTGATTCTGTGTTATCTGGTAAAGCTGGGTCACACATGCGCAGATGCAGACAGAGCTGGCTGGTGAAGTGGCAAAGACTCTTATTAGTACCACAGCCAGACAGCGGGCTGATTCAGAGGTGAATGCAGTTTAGATTTGGTTGCTACTGTTTAGTGGACTGTGCATGTATTGAAGATACAATGCACATGTGCTCAAATACTGATGCAACACCATTTAAAATCAGAAGTAACTTGCAGTTTGATTGACAAACTACAACAGTTTAGAGGCAGAGATGGGGAGCATTGTTGAAAACGGTGGTGCTGTTCTGGCAGAGTGGTAAAACCAGCCACTGCGTCTATGGACGCATGTTTAATGGCCCGGGCAGTTTAGTTGAGATGGACATTCTGAGAAACCTTAGGGTTGTCCAGTGCTCGGCACGATGTTTCTACTGTGTTGTGTTTTCAGATGCATGCAGCGGATTTGAGAAGCCGCAGTTGGGTATCTCATTACACAGGGCACCACCTGCATCATTTGCATAACTTCTCTGCTCCGCTGCGTCCACCTCTTACTTAATGTGACCTAGGAGCTGCTCTGGCAACATTTTGTTGTGGCGATACAAGATTTTCCATTTAGCGGTGGTAGAAAATCAATTAGCTATTCATATTAATAAACAACTAACTCCCCATCTGAAAAAAATAAATAAAAAAATGTAAATCATTGTACATTCAGTATTATCCCTATATAGTTTATATAATATAGTATATTGATTTAAGAGAAATGAGTCAAACATTTTCTCCTATTCCGAACTGAAAACAGATACAACCATATTATAGAACCAGGACACTGGTAGCAAAACAAACATTGCATTCACTGATGCAGCAGGCAAGGAGTGAGGGGGTACACACACAACCCCCCCCCACACACACACACACACGTCTAACACATAAATATATGTATAGAGTAGACACTATAAACAAACACACAATCACCCACTGGCACCTTCCCCTGTTACCACCCACAAACGCCTCATCCTTTCACTCAAATTAGCAGGCATTCGCTATTTTGTGAGCACACGATTTCTGACCGCACTGACTGGTTGGAGCATGCGCATTACGATCCGTACGCATGCGCAGATGATGCGAACATCGCTCGGAGCGAACGAGCAGCCGCTAACGAGCGGCTCTGAATCAGGCCCACAGTTAGCAACTGTCTTATCTGACTGACAGAATTATATTACATTCATCTTAGTGAATGAGCCTTAAATAATCTTTTTTTTTTCCTCATGTGGGTTAACAGTGGAAACCCCCATTATAATACAGTGGTCATTCATTTCAGTAAGATGTATGCTGATGGGAATCTGTGTTGACTGAAACTCCTATTGAGTGAACTGCTGACCTGATTTGGGATTTTCCCCTCAGGATCTCAGAGCTGCCGGGATATCATTTCAGGGACGGCTGAGTGCAATAATTGTTTCTCCTCTAGGACACAGGATAACTATTCTGAGCATTGGAAGTTGCAACACTAGAATAAAAGCTGTAAAAGTATACATACACCGTCATTAACATTTGGTTCCTGGATCTGTGGTAAGATTTGTGTGTGCTGAATTTAAAATAATAATAATAATAATGTTAATTTTATAGAGATTCTCTTCTAGTAGGACTCACAGCACTATACACTTAAAGATTTTTTTTTTTAAAAAACATGACTCAAAATAAACCTAATTTAAGCAATAACAGAGTACAAAAAGGAGAGCTATGCAAGGCATAAAATGGTCCTGGAGAGGTGGTGGAAATCATCTCCCCCGCCGTCTACTCCCTCCCGCCATGCTAGGTGGATGACCGGGTCCTGGGGCTGCCTAGTCCCCCAGCAGCTTTGGGGGTCATCAGTGTTTGGGGGCTATGTCAGTGTGAAATACATTTAGATGCTTTTTTAGCACTCCTGCCAGCATCTGAGACTACAATGTTAGGTCACTTAAAAAGAAAAAAAATGTTCTATATCATCAATGTAACTCTGTTTTAATTGCATCATGTTTGCCATGCATGATGCCTATGCAGAGAACTGCCTGTATATCTATTCACAGTGAATGAGACCAGCAGGGGAAGAACACAGGCAGGAGGGCAGGCAGAGGCTTGGCAATGAGGAGAGGAGTGGGGCAAATGTTCCTTTCCCCTAAGATTTAATCTCAGTGCAGCATGATGCCAGCATCTTTCTCCGCCTCCTTCTCCCAGTGTGGAGCGTGGGAAATAGACATGGGTGGATGGCTCAGTGGGCAAAATTTACTAAGCAGCAGGTTCTAAACCCCAGCGGTTTGGTGGTGGTTTGGCTGCAGTTTTGCTATCTGCAGATTTACTAAGGCCAAAACTGCAACAAAACCGCAGTCAAATGTTAGAATAGAATAGAACAGGGCTGTCATTAGAAACTGTCGCCAAACCGGCGGACCAAATACCGACGCCAGAAGCCTGAAGGATGAAGATCCTGACAGGGGCACGTAAATACCGTAACCCTCTCCTCTCCCTTCAACCCTCCCTTATTGGTGCCTAACCTTAACCTCCCCTAAAGGTGCCTAACCTCCCCCCAGTGGTGCCTAACCGTATCCCCCCCTTCCCCTATCCTAACCCTCCCGAGGGGGGTGCCTAACACTAAGGACCTGATTCAGACCCGCTCGCTAGGATGCGTTCGCACGCAGCCAGCCGAATGTTTGCATTCTGCGCTTGCGTACACATCACAATGCGAGTGCGCAAGCCAGTGTGAGCAATCGGGAAGCGTACGTTCACTGCGCATAGACAGCCCTGCTGAATTAGTGACAGGAGAAGCTGTTTGTGATGGGCTGGCTGCTAGAAACGGGGGAGTGGAGGTGCAAATGCAGGCGTGCCTGAGAGTCTCAACAAAATTTCAGAGGTGTGCATAAGTAAGAGGCAGCGTCATGGTACACGTCACTTGGTTGTATTTCACACTGAAGCATTCACAGTGCTTGCGGCAGTGTATGGTCAGCCACAAGTGTTGCGAGTGCTTCCGATGATACTCGATGTACCAATGGTTGCATACACTTCCTGGAGATGACGTGTGCAAGTGGGCGTCTTAAGACAGGCTGGTGGGTGTCTGCATACAGAGGAGATCAGGTAAGTTAGATCACGTGGACTTGCATATATATGTGTAAAACCGTGGAAATGAACCATAGCACTTATAGAGATATCCAATTCAATTCAACCAATTACATTTCTATTCAACCAAATCAACAACACATCAGTGTTTGCCGAGATGGCTGGGCTCACTCACACACAGCAAGCAGAGTGAGTGGTCTCAGGGCCAGCCGCAATACATGCATGAAGGAAAGCTGCGGGTGAGGTCCTCCTGAGTCCTGATTTCAGTCATCATGGTGCTCATCAGACTCAGCATCAGCAGCCCATGGTGCCGCGCATGAACAAAAAATAACTGAAGCAGAAATATTATACCACCCTGACATTACAGCAATGCCCCCCAGCTCTCCCAAATTACTGCAAAAACCCTTGTGCATTACAGCAAAACCCCCGCCTAGCTCTTTTATATTGAAACAATGCCACTCCAAATTACAGCAATGTCCTAACCCCTCCAAATAAAGAAAATTTTTTAAATGATTAAGCCGCATTTGGTGGCTCCACTATGTGAACGCCCATAAAGTAACTTCCTGGTTATCTATTACCAATGGAATCGGTATGTAATGCCGCCGGGTTTAGAACCCGCCGTCAAACCGCCACCAAACTGCCCGGGTTTAGAACCTGCCGCTTTGTAAATTTTGCCCAGTGTCTCTTTCAACATGGCACCATACTGGCCGCAGGCTGAGCTGACTGAGGGTAGGCTGATGACTGTTATGGTGACTGTAGTACACACCAGGCACCTGGCTGTCAGTCCATCACTGGGGTGTGAGACCTCTATTTGAAATATGTGAACATGTCAGTCACCTTCAAAATAAGGTGAAGACAGGTTATGTGAACAGTGCATGATTGTATGAAAATATTACTACAGGTTGAGTCTCCCATATCCAAATATTCTGAAATACTGAATATTCCGAAATACGGAATAATTTTGGCATGACTGAGATAATGAAACCTTTGATTTTTGATGGTTCAATGTACACAAACTTTGTCTAAGGCACAAATTATTAACAATATTGTATAAAATTACCTTCAGGCTGTGTGTATAAAGTGTATATGAAATATAAATGAATTTCATTTCTTTACACAATCTTTGCTTGAGCCACAAAATTATTGAAAATATTGTATAACATTACCTGCAGGCTGTGTGTATAAGATGTATATAACACATAAATGCATTTTATGTGTACATTTGGGTCCCATTCCCAAGATATTTAATTATGATATGCAATTATTACAATATACGGAATATTCCGTTATCCAAAATACCCCTGGTCCCAAGCATTTTGAATATGGGAGACTCAACCTGTATTTAAATGTGGGTGCTGAGGGTTATGGATTTGAGAGGAAAGGGAGGGGTCAACCGTGGACTGGTAGTATGCTTTTATTAATTTGGTAAATTATATTATATAGTTATGATGTAGATTACACAGCATAGTATGTCTAATCTAGCTGGTCTAGTATAATAGTGTCTATGCTGTATATCTGAAGCAAATAAACTGGTCTAAAAGCAAATAATCTGGATTAAAGAGTCCCCTGTATGGTATGTTCTTGGTGCATACGATCCTGCATAACGTATGCTCTCTAGGCTAAATGCAGGATCATACACATAAAGAACATACAGGGGGCTCTTTAATCCAGATTATTTGCTTTAGTCCAGTTTAATCACATCAGCTATGCAGCACAGACACTATTATGTTAGACTAGCTACTGTATATTAGACATACTGTACTACACTGTGTAACCTACATCCTGCTACAGGCAAAATGATTATAGTTTATATTTTACCAGGAGAAGTCACGATATTATAGCAATTAACCATTTTAAGTACAAATATAAGATTTCTGTCATGTTTTTATAGAACTATATTTAGGGGGTGCCGGTTTTTAATTTGCCCTGGGCGCCATGAACCCTAGTTATGCCTCTGTTGGCAGACCTGTTTTTCCTAAAAAAAATTGCAAATCACTGAAAAAGACCTGTACTGTATGGTTGCAGATTGGTGGATTATGAAATCGTTAAATCAGGCAACAAAACGTCAAATCCTTCAATTGTGGTTTTCTGATTGCTTGTATGGGAGCCTTTAATCAACGCCTTCAGGTTTAAATTGTTGAAGACAGGTGCTTTGTGAATATCACAGACATCCGTTACTGATCTATTTGATTGGATAGAGCTATCCTGTGAATTACATCTAATAATTACCACCTTGATTTCTGCCCTTATTGCATATTTGTATTATTAGACCTATTTCTGCCTCCAATAAAACTTATCAAGTTTGGAATGTCAAAAGCTAAACCTGTCAGCAGACCAACTGACAAAAGCACACAAATAATAAAAGCTATGTGACAGTCCAGCAACAGAGACAGAGCTAGAAGAAATTAGAGGAGTTCCTTATCAAATTGCCATTGGAACTTTAATGTAAGTGTTGGCACATGTTCAAACAGGGCTATAACTAGGGGTGTGCGACATCATTTTGCTGGAAGAATGCTGTGTAAATCCGTTACTTGCAGAATAATTGACTCTGCTGACCTGGTGCATACACCTAATGTTGCCTACTTTAGATAAGGGCTCTTTCTTTAGATAAGTGACCACCTAAAAATACATACGTCATCGCAGTGACCGCCATACAGGACATTCAGCATACCAATGACCACTGTACTGCACAGACAGCAACCTAGTGACCGTGATACCACACAGAAAGCATCACAATGCATAGTAAAGATACTTAATATGCGGAATGTATTGGTTCAAAAACATCCACATCTACTGTATGTATTATCTTTTGTAGATCCAGCTGGACAACAGTCAACCACTTTCTTGTATAGATATTCAAGAATGGCCACCGTTGTTCAATTATCATCAAGATGTATATGTACCCATTTTTGGACAATTTCCATATGTTGGGAGAAAATAATGGCACCCATGGTCAGGGCCGCAACTAGGGGGGGGCTAGAGGTTCACGTGCACCGGGAGGGAATTGCAGGGGGGTGAAAATGCAGACTCTGCCATCTGAAAATGGCCGCTGCCGAAGAGGAGACTAATGCTAGAGGTCCTTACTGGACCTCTAGCGTCTGTCTCTTCCTTGGCGGCGGCCATTTTTGGATGGCCGTTTTCAGCAGATTCCATGCGGACTAGCCGTCCGCATGGACTCTGCTGAAAACGGCCATCAAAAAATGGCCGCCGCCAAGGAAGAGACAGATGCTAGAGGTCCTACTGGACCTCTAGTGTCTGTTAGCAGAGCGCAATGCACACAGCGTTCCCGTAAGTGCCGGGAACGCTGGCGCTGCAGGGAGAGGATGCTGAGAGCTGCATCTTCTCCCTTCAAACCCCCCTGGCAACGAGCATAAACCCCCCTGGAAACGAGCATGGAACCCCATGGCAACGAGCATGGAACCAGGGAAGTCTGAGTAATGCACTACCTTATGGAGGAGCAAGGACAAAATCCAGGTACGGGAAGGGAGGGGGGCGCAAAATTGCTGCCTTGCACCGGGTGACAGAAATCCTAGTTTCGGCCCTGCCATGGTGTAGTATTCACAAATTATTTATACAACACAAAAAGATAAAAAATCTTACATAAAAAAAATCGCTCATCCAGATGTCCAACCAACAGCAAGGTAACGTTAGAATGTCAGAGAGAGTCCCAGAGTCATACTGCCTCAACGCATTATGGGGCAGATGTACGAAGCTCTGGAAAGTGATAAAGTGCAGAGTGATAAACAACCAACCAATCAGCTCCCAACTGTCATGTTACAGGCTGTGTTTAAAAAATGACAGTTGGGAGCTAATTGGTTGGTCGTTTATCACTCTCCACTTTATCACTTCCCAGAGCTTTATACATTTGCACCTTTGTCTCTTAATAGCTGGACTTCATCAGGAAGCTTCCCTAACGTGCTCTTGTCTGTTGTTTATACTAGGGATAATTGATTAGCATTGCCATCTATGGCATTTCCGGCCTTTCCACAGTGCCACCATTTTGAATCCCACTGCACATGTGTGAATTTACAAAAAATCACGATATTTCACATAAAAATCTTTTTAGCCAGATATATGAATACCAGGACAGCCCTCTTTATCCTAAATACAAGCCATCGATATGCAGACTTAGACAACGGCTGTCTGTTTACCAATCTCCTCTACCTTTACCACCTGCACTGCACAAGTAATTGCTTTCCTTCTCATAGGACCATAATGAACCTCTCTGGCTTTGACAATGATTTACATGCTAATAAAAACACCTTCTATGTACTTTACATTTAATAGACTTTGATATTCCTGGATCTCCCTTATGTGGGCGATGAATGCCGCAGGATGACAAAACCAAATAAAGGGGCATTCAGATTACCTGCACTCAATGACCTCCTTACATTGACAAAACACAGTACATATACACACGGCCTGATCCAGAAAGGATCTCAAATGCTAATACACTCGCAATCGGCCGATTGTTGCGTTCTGTGCATGCGTATGCAGTGTGTGTGCGTGAACCAGCCACTGCGATAGGGACTGCAAAGTGCCGTTTGGGGGAGGTGACGGGGGGGGTGTTCGGCAAAACGCAGGCGTGCCAGTGAGTTTGAACGCCGTTGCATATGCGTGCATAAATTATCCCACTGCGATGCCTTATGTAGCCTGATTGTTCATAGCGTGCGAAGAGGTCGGCAATTTCCGAGTAAGGTCAGAGTTTGTGCAAGTGTGCGAGAGGCTGCGATGGTAGTTGATGTTACCGATGGTTTTGCAGTCTTGCTAAACATTATGGATGTGTGTAAGTGGCCGTCTTTATGTAGTGCTGCGGCGGCATAGCGATCGCAATGGGTTAGCATACTATCGCAGTGGAACTGCGTGCGTAATCACTATTGCATTCACAATTGCGATCCATAATGAATCAGGCCCACAGTGATCATTTGAGCAGCAGTTGAATTAATATTAATGGATGAAATTTTTCATCTCTACCATATCTACAATGCCCTGACTTTCACACCTACTGTATAATGTCATTGGCTATTATAAAGCATCACAATGACCTTTCAGACATTTAACTATAACTGTGCCAGGGAGTGTTTGTAGTTTGTTGTTTAGTTTATTTGCTGTGTAAAAGGAGAAGAATGCAGATAATCTACAGTATTAGATTATCTGCATTAATATCTGTATTTATTAATGCATGGTTACAAGAAAATATGATTTAGCAGACTATAAAACACATTTACACAGTTTGGGGGTGATGCTGAGTCAGACGCAGACGTGGCCGCAGCTTCTTCTTTTGAGGCAGAATCTTTACGCTAATGCACCGGCTGATGATACTAAGGGCCTGATTCAGAGCCGGACGCTATTTGCGGTCGTTCGTTCAGAAAATAGGGGTGGCTATTCAAATGAACCATTCGCTCTTTGCGTTCTGTTCACGCCTCTATGTCTGAACGAGCGAACAAACTTGCGGTCATTTTTTGGATAACTACGCCCCCCTGGCCGCTCGCATCCTATGTCATGTCCGCTATTTATTAGATTAATCGAGTACATCGACCAGCGTATGAACTGATCGCTATTCTTGTGGTTGGTTTTTCCTACCGCAATCTTGCGAGCAGTTCTGACTATAAAATAACCCAGTGACGTGGTCAATGACGCTGCTGTATTAATTATGCACACCCATAAAACGCCAGTTTTGACCTTTAAGCACGCCTGCGTTCGGATCTCCACTTCCCGTTTTCAAGCACCTTCCCATGTTACCACCCACATATGCCTCCTCATGTCACTCAAAATAGCAGGCATTCGCTATTTAGCGAACAAGCGATTTTCGGCCACACTGACTGGTTCGCGCATGCGTATTACGATCCGTACGTATGCGCAGTTGGGCAAACATCGCTCGGAACGAACGAGCGGCCGCTTACGAGCGGCTCTGAATCAGGCCCTAAGACCCCCACTTGCTGCGCATCTCAGTAACCATCTCAGTGCATATTTAGATGCACCATCGATCACACCATTGAATCTTGCATGAGCCCTATGGCAGGCGCAGTTTCTCCATCTGAATATGGCGTCCTCTGTGAGCGGTTCTGAGTCTTAAGATGTACCCACTGTAAGTGACTCCCCCGTGTCTGCATATGCTACTAAAACCTTAGCAGTACCCAGACACACTCTCCCTTTTCCTGCATTCACTGCCAACACCCCAGCAGCAGCACCCAGACACACACTCTCCCTCCACCCACTGCATTCACAATAACTCCTAAGCAGCAGCAACCAGACACACATTCTCTCCTCTCCTGCATTCATTCACTGCCAACACCCCAGCAGCAGCACCCAGACACACACTCTCCCTCTCCCCACTGCATTCGCTAATAACACCTTAGCAGCAGCACCCAGACACAAACTCTCTCCTCTGCTGTATTCATTGCCAACACCCCAGCAGTAGCACCCAGACACACAATTCTCCCCAATTAACAACCAGCACCACAGCAGATAAACACTACATGTTGAAGGTAAGGGTCTTCCATTTTTGCTATTTGCTGATCCCACAGCAACAGCAGGTCCCACATGTGTAAGGGGGAAGAATCAATAAAGGAGGGAGAGGCCATGCACTCCAGCCTCTGTCCCACCACTTTTATGTACACTAGTGCGGTTTCCTTCCTGGAGATATGTCCCTAGAAACCGGACTCCAGGGTGGGGCCCCTGGGAGAGGAGGGACCACAGCGAGGGCTGGATAAAGGGGGGACAGGGGCAGTAGCCCCAGGGCCCTCACACACAGAGGGGCCCACACACAAGATCAATGTGACCCTGTCGAGAACAGGTGTCCAGTGGCACCTGTTCTTGGGTGGAAGCTCAGCAGCCGAGGCTGTTCTACTGCATGCAGTGCAGAGTAGCTCTCGACTCCCCTCATCAGCATCACATAACATGTCTGTGATGCTCAGGAAGGGACTCAGAAGCAGCTCTGCCAGGTGAGTCATCGGTGGCGGGGACCTAGCAGTAGGTAGGGGTAGGCTCCATATACACATACAGGGGAGTTTTCTAACTACCTAGAAACCCCCCCTGACACACCGATTCCCCCCTACACTGTCCATATTGAGAGCAGAGCCAATATGGCAAGTCCGCCACCATATAACTGTAAATTGCTGCACTATATCACGTGGGTGGGGTCTAATGAATAGAGGTGACCGGCCCCTTTTAGAACCTATACCTGCAGCAGCTGCTGCATCAAGTGTAAGAATGTATGTGTACTGTTTTAGCATGTATGTATGCATGTATGTGTTACTGGGTATATATGTGCATGTGCTATTTTGTATATGTGTTATTGTGTGTATTCTGTATATATATATATATATATATATATATAAATATATATATATATATATATATAAAGTCCAGTATTAGTCCACACTCACGTCTGAAAATCCAATTGCTGGGGTAGCTACCCAAAAGGGATCACCTGTATCCCTGCATACAAAAAATGAACATTGAGTTTTTATTTCATCTTTTTAAAAAAATTTTTACAGCATCATAGTAAAGCTCCGACGTTTCGGTCCTAGCCATGGACCTTTGTCAAGGTATTTTAGAAGACTGGTGAGTGCACCCCCTTTGTTCATTTTTTATATATATATATATATATATATATATATATATATATGTATATATATGTATATTTACATCTAGAACCCCCCCCCAGAAAATCCTGCATTTTCCCCAGGCTTCATGTGGAATGGGGTGGCAGGCTCCATGGGGGGCTTTTGGTGGGGGGTTGGGGTAGGCTCTCTGTGGCTTGGAGGGGGCCCCCACAACTTAGTTGCCCTAGGGGCCCCGCAAGCCTTAATCCAGCCCTGACCACAGCACATGCACTCTGGGCTCCTTGCTTATTACTGCTCTTGGGCACATAAAAGTAGACCCTGAAGCAATAGAGGAGGTCAGCGTGCCCTCTTCAGAGCTGGTGAACGGAGGCAACAGCCTTCCATTGCCTCCTGTATTTCTGCCCCTGTCTCAGAGCATCTTTAGATCATCAGTGTATATATCTTCTAGCATTTAGAAGTTAACAATATTAATATAATTTTTTCAAAAAAATTTCCCCAAAATTGTTGATTTTTTTATTAGCACATTATGTAAATAAGACTTATTAAACCTTATTAAATAAAATGTTTTTAATGAAAATGTAAAATCACATTTAAATATTAATTACATAATGTGATAATAAAAAAATATTACCCTTTTGGTGACGTTTCTGAAAAAGTGTCTCCATACACTGGACTGTTGTTTGGTTTCCGGATCATAATGACAAATCCACGATTTGTCACACGTCACAAACAATGCCAGGAAATCGGGTATCCTCTCCGACATTCGAATGGTGTTCTTGCACGACTCAACTCATCGTTGCATCTGTTCTTCTGTAAGATATCTGGGTACCCACCTGGCACACACGTGATGTATTTTCAGTTCCTTTGTCACAATATGCTAAACCCATTCGAATGAGGTGTCAAATGAAGCCGAAAGTTAAACTTCTGTCATTTTGCAACATCTCTGCAGCTTTGGCAATGTTGACATCTAACCTCTGTCGAAGTCAAATAATTGGTTATGATCATTTGTAATTATTATCTGACGATCTAGTCGTTTATGGGCTGATAAAAAGTAAAATTGGAGGCTAATCTGCGTTGGAAGCAAGCCGATGCACACAAATGCGTATATATTAGGGGTGAGCGGGTTCGGATTTCTGAAATCCGAACCCCCCCGAGCCCCCCCGATCCGAGGCCGATCCGAGTCAGGCTCGACTTTTCCCGCCTGACTCGGATCTGAAAACGAGGCAAAACGTCATCATCCCGCCTTCCGGGTCTCGCGGGTTTTGGATCCTATATAAGGTACCCGCGTCGGTGCCATTTTTTCACTCGGCTGTGGACAGTGAAGAGGGAGGGTGGGAGTTAGGGCTGGCTGGGCTGTGCAGTGTAGTGTAGTGCAGAGTAGTGTTGTGCTGTGCTGCTGTTGTCCATAGGGGCTGTGTCCACTACTTCAAAGTCCATAGGGGCTGGCTGTGTTGTGCTGTGCTGCTGTTGTCAATAGGGGCTGTGTCCACTACTTCAAAGTCCATAGGGGCTGGCTGGACTGTGTTGTGCAATCAGTTGTCCATAGGGGCTGTGTCCACTCCAAAGTCCTGTGCAGTGTCCCAGTCCTAAAGGGGTGCTGTAGTGTTGTCCAGGGGGTGCTCTGTCCGTCAGGGGTGGTCCCCCCAAGTGCTAAAAAAAAAATTATTTTTTCTGTGTTTGTGAATTGTGTGCACAGTAGCCGCACGTGCATCAACAAAGTAGTGCCAAGCGTGCGCCTGTGTCATAAGTAAAGGGCCGGCTGGCTTGACCGTTAAAGGGTGCTGTAACCCCCAAAGTACACTCCAAACCAAATAAAAAAATATTTTCTGTGTTTGTGAATTGTGTGCGCAGTAGCCGCACATGCATCAACAAAGTAGTGCCAAGCGTGCGCCTGTGTCATAAGTAAAGGGCCGGCTGGCTTGACCGTTAAAGGGTGCTGTAACCCCCAAAGTACACTCCAAACCAAATAAAAAAATATTTTCTGTGTTTGTGAATTGTGTGCACAGTAGCCGCACGTGCATCAACAAAGTAGTGCCAAGCGTGCGCCTGTGTCATAAGTAAAGGGCCGGCTGGCTTGACCGTTAAAGGGTGCTGTAACCCCCAAAGTACACTCCAAACCAAATAAAAAAATATTTTCTGTGTTTGTGAATTGTGTGCGCAGTAGCCGCACGTGCATCAACAAAGGAGCAGCGCCAAGCGTGCGCCTGTGTCCCATAAGTAAAGAGCTGGCTGGCTCATTTCTTAAAGGGTGGTGTAACCCACAAAGTGCACTACTCTCCAGCAAAAATAGAAAAATATTTTCTGTGTTTGTGTGCGCCTTAGCCGCACGTATATATCAAATCGATATAACAAATGGCGACCAAACTTTCTCCGATAAAAATAAAATAGAGAAAGATCAAGAACCACTTCCTTCTAGTGCTGAAGCTGCTGCCACTAGTCATGACATAGACGATAACATGCCATCAACGTCGTCTGCCAAGGCCGATGCCCAATGTCATAGTAGAAGCCACATACAATCCCAAATGACAAAGTTCAGGAAAATGACCTTAAAAAAAACATTTAAATCATCTGAAGAGAAACGTAAACTTGCCAATATGCCATTTATGACACGGAGTGGCAAGGAACGGCTAAGGTCTTTCCCTATGACTAGTGTATGTCATACTAGTATGACTAGTATGTTCATGACTAGTGGTTCAGCTTCACGTGACGATGGAAGCCCTCCTCCCGCTAAAAAAATCAAACGAGTTAAGCTGGCAAAAGCACAGCAAAGAACTGTGCGTTCTAAGAAGATATCACAAATCCCCAAGGAGAGTCCAAGTGTGGTGGCGGTTGCGATGCCTGACCTTCCCAACACTGGACGGGAAGAGGTGGCTCTTTCCACCATTTGCACGCCCCCTGCAAGTGCTGAAAGGAGCACCCACAGTCCACTTGCTGATATGCAAATTGAAGATGTCACTGTTGAAGTACAACAGGATGAGGATACTGGTGTAGCTGGGGCTGAGGAGGAAGTTGGCGAGGAGGATTCTGATGGTGATGTGGTTTGTTTAAATCAGGCTCTGGGGGAGACAGTTGTTGTCCGTGGGATGAAAAAGCCCATCACGGTCATGCCTGGGCAGAAGACCAAACATTCAACCTCTTTGGTCTACCAATATTTTTATCCAAATCCGGACAACAACTGTCTTGCCATATGTACCATATGTAAAGGTGGAATAAGTAGGGGTAGGGACGTTAACCACCTAGGAACATCCTCCCTTATACGGCACCTGCAGCGCGTTCATAATAAGTTACTGTCAAGTTCAGAAACTTTGGCTAAGACCGTAAGCAGTCCAGGGATACCTAAATCCCGTTGTCCTGTTGTATCCAAGCGCCTGCAAACCACACCGTCTACTCCCTCCTCGTCAATTTCCTCCATAGTCAGGATCGGAAGTAGTCCTGCAGGCCATGTCACTGGCATGACTGACTCTCCTATCCGGGATTCCTCCGGAGGATCCTGCATTGCTACGCCTACTGCTGCCGCTGCTGCTGTTGCTGCTGCTGGGAGTCGTTCATCATCCCAGAGAAGAAGTAGGAACACCACTACTTTTACTAAACAATTGACCCTCCAACAGTCCTTAGCGAGGAGGATGAAGTACGACAGCAGTCATCCTGAAGCAAAACGTATATCTGAGGCCTTGACTGCTATGTTGGTGTTAGACGTGCGTCCGGTATCCGCTATTAGTGCAGTGGGATTTAGACAATTGATGGAGGTAGTGTGTCCCCGGTTCCAAATCCCGTCTAGATTCCACTTCACTAGGCAGGCGATACCGAGACTGTACAGAAACGTCAGAAAAAGTGTCCTCAGTGTCCTGAAAAATGCCATTGTACCCAATGTCCACTTAACCATGGACATGTGGACAAGTGGAACAGGGCAGACTAAGGACTATAAGACTGTGACAGCCCACTGGGTAGATGTATCATCTTACGCAGCAACAGCAGCAGCATCACCAGTAGTAGCATCTCAGAAACGCCAGCTCGTTCCAAGGCAGGCTACGCTGTGTATCACCGGTTTCAGTAAGAGGCACACCGCCGAAAACCTCTTAGAGAAACTGAGGGAAATCATCGCCCAGTGGCTTACCCCACTTAGACTCTCCTGGGGATTTGTGATATCTGACAACGCCACCAATATTGTGCGGGCATTACATCTGGGCAAATTCCAGCACGTCCCATGTTTTGCTCACACAATAAACTTGGTGGTGCAGAATTTTCTGAAAAGCGACAGGGGCATGCAGGAGACGCTTTGGGTGGCCCGAAAAATTTCTGGCCACTTTCGCCATTCAGCGACTGCGTGCCGAAGACTGGAGTGCCAGCAAACATTCTTGAACCTGCCCCGCTATCACCTGAAGCAAGAGGTTGTGATGCGGTGGAACTCAACTCTCTATATGCTTCAGAGGATGGAGGAGCAGCAAAAGGCCATTCAAGCCTATACCTATGACATAGGCAAAGGAGGGGGTATGCACCTGACTCAAGCGCAGTGGACAATGATTTCCGTGATGTGCAAGGTTCTCCAGCCCTTCGAACTTGCCACACGTGAAATCAGTTCAGACACTGCCAGCTTGAGTCAGGTCATTCCCCTCATCAGGCTTTTGCAGAAGCAGCTGGAGAAAGTGAAGGAGGAGCTAAGACGGAGCGATTCCGCTCGGCATGTGGGACTTGTGGATGAAGCCCTTCATTCGCTTTGCCAGGATTCCAGGGTGGTCAATCTGTTGAAATCAGACCACTACATTTTGGCCACCATGCTCGATCCTAGGTTTAAAGCTTATGTGGTGTCTCTCTTTCCGGCCGACACAAGCCTGCAGAGGTGCAAAGACCTGCTAGTGAACACACTGTCAGCTGAAGCGGAACATGACACGTCAACAGCTCCTTCATTTTCTCCCGCAACTGGGGCTGCCAGGAAAAAACTCAGCTATTCTAAGCAACCCGCTGGCGGTGATGCAGGGCAGGCAGGACCAAGTTTGGACATCTGGTCCGGACTGAAGGACCTGGCAACAATTTCTGACATGTCTACTGTCACTACATATGATACTGTCACCATTGACAGAATGGTGGAGGATTACATCGGTGACAGCATCCAAGTAGACATGTCAGACAGTCCATACCTGTACTGGCAGGAAAAAGAGGCAATTTGGAGGCCCCTGTACAAACTGGCTCTATTTTACCTGAGTTGCCCCCCCTCCAGTGTGTACTCCGAAAGAGTGTTTAGTGCAGCTGGGAACCTTGTCAGCGAAAGGCGTAGGAGGTTGCTTCCACAAAATGTGGAGAATATGATGTTCATCAAAATGAATTATCAACTCTTCCAGGGAGACCAGCCTCCAGAACGTACAGAGGGACCTGTGGTGGTGGATTCCAGTGGGGACGAGTTAATACTCTGTGAGGATGAGGATGTACACAACACTGAAGAGGGTGAGGAATCGGTGGATGAGGAGGATGAGGACGACATCTTGCCTCCGTAGAGCCAGTTTGTGCAGGGACAGATTAATTGCCAGCTTGTTTTGTGGGGGCCCAAACGAACCAATCATTTCAGCCACAGTCATGTGGCAGACCCTGGCGCTGAAATGATTGCTTTGTTAAAGTGTGCATGTCCTGTTTATACAACATAAGGGTGGGTGGGAGGGTCCAAGGACAATTCCATCTTGCACCTCTTTTTTTTCTTTGCATTATGTACAGTTTGGGGCCTAGTTTTTCAAACTGCCATCCTGTCTGCCACTGCAGTATCACTCCTAGATGGGTCACGTGTTTGTGCCACCCACTCGTGTCGCTTACTGTAGTCATCCAGCTACCTCGGTGCAACCTTTTGGACATTAAAACACTATTGTGAGGTGTGAAGTGTTCAGAATAGACTGGAAATTAAGGTTATTGAGGTTAATAATAGCATAGGAGCAGAAAAACCAACACATTCTGTGATTTTAGCTGTTTTTATGCTTTTTTTAAAAAAAAAATACAGATCCAAAACACAAAACCCAGAACCCAAAACACGGAAGGGTGGTTTTGGCAAAACTAATCCAGATCCAAAACACGAAGAAAGATCCAGATCCAAAACACGAAAAGTGGCCGGTGCACACCCCTAGTATATATATATATATATATATATATATATATATATATATATATATATATCATTCAAGGTTTAGCCAAGTGTGTGTGAGAAGCAGGAGTATGTCTGAGAAAAGTAATTAAAAATATACAAAGATACTGTGAGTGTTTTGCATATACAGTCAGGTCCATAAATATTGGGACATTGACAGAATTTTCAGATTTTGCCCTCTATTCACCACCACAATGGCTTTGAAATGAAACAGACAAGATGTGATTTAACTGCAGACTTTCAGATTTAATTTGAGGGTAATTACATCCAAATCAGGTGAACGGTGTAGGAATTACAACGGTTTCTATATATGCCTCCCACTTTTTAAGGGGCCAAAAGTAATGGGACAAACTAAACAATCCTAAATCTAACTTTCACTTTTTAATACTTTGTTGCAAATCCTTTGCAGGCAATTACAGCCTGAAGTCTGGAACGCATAGACATCACCAGACGCTGGGTTTGATCCCTGGTGATGCTCTGCCAGGCCTCTACTGCAAATGTCTTCAGTTCCTGCTTGTTCTTGGGACATTTTCCCTTCAGTTTTTTCTTCATCAAGTGAAATGCATGCTCAATCGGATTCAGGTCAGGGGATTGACTTGGCCATTGCATAACATTTTTAGCCTTAAAAAACTCTTTGGTTGCTTTTGCAGTATGCTTCGGGTCATTGTCCATCTGCACTGTGAAGCGCTGTCCAATGAGTTCTGAAGCATTTGACTGAATATGAGCAATATAATATTGCCCAAAACACTTCAGAATTCATTCTGCTGCTTTTGTCAGCAGTCACATCATCAATAAATATAAGGGAACCAGTTCCATTGGCAGCCATACATGTCCACGCCATGACACTACCACCACCATGCTTCACTGATGAGGTGGTATGTTTTGGATCATGAGCAGTTCCTTTCCTTCTCTTCTCTTCCAATCACTCTGGTACAGGTTGATCTTTGTCTCATCTGTCAATAGGATGTTGTTCCAGAACTGTAATGGCTTTTTTAGATGTTGTTTGGCAAACTGTAATCTGGTCTTCCTGTTTTTGTGGCTCACCAATGGTTTGCATCTTGTGGTGAACCCTCTATATTCACTCTTGTGAAGTCTTCTCTTGATTGTTGACTTTGACACATATACATCTACCTCCTGGAGAGTGCTCTTGATTTGGCCAACTGTTGTGAAGGGGTTTTTCTTCACCAGGGAAATAATTCTTTTGTCATCCACCACAGTTGTTTTCCGTGGTCTTCCGGGTCTTTTGGTGTTGCTAAGCTCTCCGGTGCATTCTTTCTTTTTAAGAATGTTCCAAACAGTTGATTTGGCCACACCTAATGTTTTTGCTATCTCTCTGATGGGTTTGTTTTGATTTTTCAACCTAATGATGGCTTGCTTCACTGATAGTGACAGCTCTTTGGATCTCATATTGAGAGTTGACAGCAACTGATTCCAATTGCAAATGTCACACCTAGAATCAACTCCAGACCTTTTACCTGCTTAATTGATAATGAAATAATGAGGGAATAGCCCACACCAGTCCATGAAATAGCTTTTGAGTTGATAGTCCCATTACTTTTGGCCCCTTAAAAAGTGGAATGCACATATTGAAACTGTTGTTATTCCAACACCGTTCACCCGATTTGGATGTAATTACCCTCAAATGAAATCTGAAAGTCTGCAGTTAAAGCACATCTTGTTTGTTTCATTTCAAAACCATTGTGGTGGTAAATAGAGGCCAAAATCTGAAAATTCTGTCAATGTCCCAATATTTATGGACCTGACTGTAGATTGAGAACCCCTGCATACAGTTACAGTATGTCTGTGGCAATTGAAATATAACACAGACACTGATATGCACAATTGAAGTGTTCTGAATGTAGAGTTAGAAACAATTGTCAGAAGTTTGAATATCATTAGCAATTGTTTGCCTTGTGTCCAATGCTGATGTGTTTAAGAAGAACTAACAATTGTATTCTAAATAAGCATAGGAAAGCCTTTGTTAAAATTATCAGACGTCTTGTCAAGGCCTGCTCCACCTGTGAGCAGGGTAAACTTCATTTTATATGACCTTTTGTAATTATCTTCAGATGGATATATTATAAAAAAAAACAGTTACTGGATGAAGCTATATATATATGTATATTAATATACTGCACATTAGCATACTTGCATCACAATTGCGAACGATAGTGGGAGTGCAATGGCACATACAAGTTAATGTAAAAAGAAAGTCAAGAGGCAGCACATCCATAATAAGGAAACATTTTATAACATCAAAAGGGACATCATAAAAATGTCAGCATTTCCATAAAAGTGTGCTTTCAGGATGACAGAGCACAAGTATATTGAACAGCAATGATCCAATAGATACTCATCGTATATATACAGTGCAGTGCCAGTAGCCATCACCAAATGACAGACTCGACGGCCATTTCGGTAATACACAACCACCTTCATCAGGCTCGAAACCTGCACCATCTGGTGTTGTGAAACCGAGAATCGTTGTTGTGTGATTTCAAGGAGTGCTGACTAGAACTCGGGAATGGGAGAGAAAAGTCTGTTTCTTTCATAATCTGTCCCAATGCTAAATGCGATTTGCACAATAGCGTATATGTGTTTCCAGTATTGCTGCCACATGTTCAAACAAATTGTTTAAGATTGCATTGTTGAATTGATGGCGTGATTACATTGTTTTGAGTCTCTTAATCATACTGCCATATCTGAGAAAAAGTTTAATTTCTTTTCTGCGCAGAAAAG
This sequence comes from Taudactylus pleione, assembly GCA_031769625.1. NCBI lineage: Eukaryota > Metazoa > Chordata > Amphibia > Anura > Myobatrachidae > Taudactylus > Taudactylus pleione. The sequence goes on from JAUIMM010000065.1 coordinate 9,377,256, forward strand.
GTGCATGATAGATGTATACTTGTGATGAGAATAGGGGTACTGTGTGTTCCCTGTTACTAGGGGTACTTCGTGTTCCCTAGAGCTAGGTTACTGTGTGTTTCCTAGGGTACACATAGGTGTTTTGCAGAATAGGTATACTGTCCATTCCCTATTACTAGGGGTACTATGTGTTCCCTAGAGTTAAAAATCGGCTCTCAGTGTGATCGCACAATCCATTGATCAGTTAGGTTCTTTGGGCATTGCGATTGAACCACACGGTTGGGGCAGACTGTGATTGTGAACAGAGTTGTGGTGGAGGAAATCACTGAAAAGGGTAAGGGTTATTGGAACTCTTAAATTCTAGCAGTAGAAAGTACTCGAAAAGGGATTTGGTTTGGGGTACTGTGTGTTCCCATTGGTTAGGGGTACTGTGTGTTCCCATTGGTTAGGGGTACTGTGTTTTCCCTATCCGGAAGGCAGGATATTGTATAGGCGGCATTCTGCTGCTCGTTGTGTAGGTTGACTGTAACGATTAGTGAGTTGGTTGTACACAGCGGGGGAAGGTGAGTGGACGCAGCCTGTGAATACATCCGCCGGTCTAAATCTCTATTGAAAAGTTCAGAGTTTTGAACATACAGTGGAAATGTTAGATGATGCACTGCTTTTGGAAGGGCCGACAGGCTCAGCATGGCATATAATGCATACAAAGTACGGTGCGTATGCAACTATGCACTGGGGGGTTAAGATGATGATGATGAGGAAGTGTGTGAAACCTTTTCCGAAGATTGGCAGTTTTGATTTGGAAATAATGAACAATGTTAGAGACAGCATCTGTGTGGTGAAATCTCTGAAGAAAAGAGTAAAATATAACGATTGCTTGAAGCTGTGGCAGCATGAGGGAAACATGTGGATTAGTGTTGCGCACGCGGCGCAAAATAGCATTGCACTCTCGACGCAAGGGAGCGCGCACGCAATGCTAAATAGCGTCATATGCGCGCCGCAAGGGAGCACATATGCATGGCAAGATAGCGTTGCCGAAAGTACAGTTAGTAGCACAGGTGCACCTCCACTGCCCTACGCAGTGGAAGGTGAAGATACGGCCCATACCAAAAATGATAAAAATCGTAACAAGTAACTGTAAAGAAAATTGTAACTGAAAAAAAAAAAAAAAAGTGTGTACAAGCCTTAGTCATTGCACCTCTAGGAAAAAAAATAAACAAAAATCAGGTGTCTTTGTTTACAGTAAATATTGAGATTGAGACCTGAGGCCAGAATAGCTACTATATGTGTTAATTTTTCCTTGATCTCCTTGAAAGTCTAGTCAATCTGCATTGAAACTTATGCATTCATAATTAGTCACAGCAAACCCAAATATGAAGGTTTTCTATGTATAAGCTTGTACATGCTGCATATGAGAATTTTCTGTCTGGAGTTTTGTATGTGCGCATGTGTATGTACTTCTGAAAAATCCTTGCAATACAGCAGTTAAGGAATTCACTTCTTAGTAAGGTAACAGATGGTGTATTATACTGTATTATCTGTGTATTAGATCGCATGTAAACCACATATAATATTGCAGTTTATGATTCGAGGGTTTGCTGAATATGTGTTGTACTCTAATTCATTTATGTCATGTTTGAATGATACTAAACTATTGTTGCTTCATCTCTCACAAACAGGACACAAGGTTGCAAAGGACAAATTACAGCTATGTCAGACTAAGGTTAAATACTTGAGACACTGTCTAACCCAGGAGCTACGACACTTGACCACTGACAGAATACAGGCCATACAGACCATGACACTGCTTCAAAACCAGCAGCAAATCCGTACCTTCTTGGGTGTGTGTGGATGCTGCAAATCATGGATCCCAGTTTTTTTTTTCTATTTTGGCATTACCATTGCAGGAATTGGTGTCATCCTCAAACCCCGACCGCATCACACATACTGAGGAAACAGAGCAGGCTTTCCTTAACCTTAAAGATAGTCAGACAAGACCACCTGCCCTGGGACTGCCAGATTATGAAAAAAACCTTTTGAGTTATATTATACGGAAACTGATGGCTGTGCAACAGGTGTCCTCACACAAAAACATGGTGATGCTAGCAGACCTGTAGCATACTACAGTGCACAATTGGACAATGTGGCAAGATCACTCTCAATGTGTTTAAGAAGTGTAGCAGCAACTGCTCTTCTGGTAAACAAGAGCGATAATGTAGTATTAGGCCATGACATGATTGTTTATTCACCACATGCTGTGTCTGCTTTGCTGAATTCTGCCCAAACCAGACACATCTCTTCAGCCAGGTAAACGGTGCAATACGTTAAATCCAGCGACGTGCTTGCCATGTGTGCCTCAAGATTCACAAAGGGTGGAGAGAGGTGAGTCGCTGGTTGAAGGTGAGTTTTGCAGGTACACTGATACACAGGATTGTATGGAGTATTTGAAACAGACCTTTACTGCAAGGCCTGACATATAGTGATACATCAGTAGAAAATGCAGATTTGATGGTTTTACATGGATGGGAGTTGTCATAGACAAACTGACACAGGAGAATATGCACAGGATTATGTTTTTATAAATGACGAAGAACAATCTCTTTATACCATCATGGCTACATTACCATGAGACCCCACACATGCACATACATGCACCAATAATTATTTTCTCTGATAGATTGTTTTCCACAATTTATCTATAGATGAGTAGTCGGGCCGGAAGTGCAAGTGTATAATTAAAAAAAAAAAATTCCCTTCCCCCCCATACACACATGCATGTACACTTCACACACATACATTCATGGTATATCATTCCATTTTTATTCTGTTCCATTTTTTTCTGTTTAAGAAATCCTGCAGTGATAACACTTATGTATGAAAAGTTACAAAAGGCAGTAGCTGTCATCAAATGTAAAGCCCATACATGTGAAGAAGACCCCGTGTCACTGGGCAATAGCAGGGCAGATGAAGCTGCCACGTGGGCAGCAGGGTTAAGAATTAACATGCCAGTTAATAAAATGATGGTTTTTCATGCAATTGATACGCAGAAATTAATTGAGATGCAAATTTGTGTTCCATTCAGGAAAAGGCAGTCTGGAGATCAAAGGGATGTGGACAAGAGTCCTCCGGACTCTGGAGAGATGGACAAGGTAAGCCAGTGGCACCCAAGGCATACTACCCAAGCTTGGCTGAGGCAGCGCATGGTCCTACTCACCTGGGAAAGCAAGGTATGTGCAAGTTGGTGAGGGCATATTTGTGTACACCAGGTTTCTTTTCCCAAGCCGAAAAGAGGGCAATGTCCTGCTTGACATGCTTGAGGAAGAACATTGGAAAAACAATACCAACTGAGCCATCCCATATCCCTCTGACAGACGGAACTTTTCAGGTAATACAAATTGACTTCATCCGATTACCACCCTGCAGGAACCTCAAATATGTATTAGTTTGTACAGATGTGTTTTCTAGTTGGGTAGAGGCATATCCAGCTGCCACTAATACTGCTGCGTTTACTGCTAAAAAGATTGTTCAGGAATTTGTATGCAGGTTCGGTATCCCTAGAATCATAGAAAGTGATAGGGGTACTCATTTCACTGGTGATGTCTTCCAGAACATGTGTAAGTTGATGGGTATTAATAGTAGACTTCACACCCCCTACTGACTGCAAGCCAGTGCCAAGATGGAGAGGGTAAATGGTACTATTAAGAACACTCTGAGTAAGATCATGGCTGAAACTGGATTAGGTTGGCCAGAAGCCTTACCCTTTGAGACACTGTTTGGGAGACAACCTCATCTGATTGTAAGTCCACAGGAAGATTTGAAGAGTAACAATGAGGTTACTGTAAAGTATCTTATAACAATGAGTAAACAGTTGAAACAGCAGCAGCAGAAATTTAAATTGTTGTCACCTGATATGCCAGAAACAAACTGTCATGATGTTGAACCTGGAGAATTTGTTATGATCAGAAATTTCTTACATTCAGGTTGTCTGACAGATCAGTGGGAAGGTCCGTATCAAGTGTTGCTGACAAGTACAACATCCTTGAAAGTGGCAGAGAGAGATACCTGGGTCCATTCCACTCACTGCAGAAAAGTCAATCAACTGGTGGAGATACAAGCCGGAGTTGAGGCAGATAATGTAGACCTGTCAATTGCAAGCTTGTTCCGGGAGAGTTAAAGACTGCAGTGAGATACCTGAGCTAGAGAAATTTGCAGTCCACTATTCCAGCAATGGAATTGCAGGCTGGGTTTGCATTCTTATTTTCTTCCAGAATTCTCATCATCCTTGTTTGGTTCGGGATGTCCTGTTTCTGTAACGGTGGGCAGATGATGGAGGGAGAGGTTGATGGTGATATTGATGGAGTGGAGTCGGGAGAAGGAGCCATACATTTCCAAGGGCGGTATCTGACCAAACTCAGTACAGTAATTGCTAAGAGATCTGTTAGCCTGGAAACTCGGAGACAGTGTGAAGGGTTATCGTCTGAGGAATATAGTATTTGTGAGTTTTGTGGGTCCCTAGTCGATGAGAGATGCATCCAACGGTGCCAGCCTAAGTATAACCAGTATTGGGGTGGGTATCCTTTAGAGGATTATCATACCATGGTGGGCAAAGTTTTAAACCAGATTGACTGTTGGGTGTGCTCTTACGTGCCTCAGGGACAACAAAATGTAGAGTTAGTGCCATTTCCATTAAATGTCTCTGAGGTTTTAGAATTGCAAATAGGGAAGACGCTGGATGGAAAATTTCTTATGTCCAAACCACCTCATTTTAAACTCCACCAGTACCAAGTAGATAGATCACTTTTTGTTTGAACATCACCAACTTCAACAAACCAGGAAGTTGGGAGGTGACTGGGAATAACCAGACGATCACCTTTTCACTAAGAGCTGATAATAAACCTATAAATTTTGAACTGTTATGCACAATTAGATTAAGTGGGAGACACTTCCGGTATCGGTATACACGTAGTGACACCAAAGAAATGGTTGGTAGGGTACCAGAAGGGTACTGTGCCAGGGTTATACAACCAGAAACGTGTGCTAGTCAGATGGGAGAACCTGAGATAGGATCATTTGCTAGGGAAATGTGTTTGATGATTATGGTGCATTCTATTCCTTACGTTCTCCCCGATGATGTGTATTTTATATGTGGAAGGAAAGCGTATAAGTGGCTGTCTCTGAGTTCAGAAGGTTTATGCTACCTGGGAAGGGTACTTCCAGAGGTTATGACCCTTACACATGGTGAAATCCTTGGTATCCATAAGAATATACCATCTCCATATCTTCATACACAGTATGAACACCAAGACAAAAGAAACATGATTCCTGGTGATGTACATAAAGCCACACAGTTGATTAGTGAAACAACTGGCTTTCAAGTTTTAGTAGCATTGGATCCCACCAGGATCGCTCGGGGTACTTTAAATTTTAGATATGTACAAGATCTTGCCAAATTGATACATAATATCACCGAGATGAATGATGACACGTTTAGGTACACAGGTAAGGAGTTACAGGCCTACAAGAAAGAACTTTTGCAACATAGGCTAGTGTTAAATTATTTAATGGAGGGTACTGTGTGACTTTATCCACCCAATTTGGTGTCAAGTGTTGCACGTACATCACAAATAACACTAGTGACCCCAAGGAGGTGATAGACCGGAAAATGGACGAAATTCTGCAGCTAAAATTGGAATTTTGGAAGAACCATAATGCTTCAGTGGCTGAAGTAGAGGAAAAGGTAGAAGAGTGGTTCTCTTGGTTGAACCCAGTGAAATGGTTCTCCGGTCTAGGAGAGTGGCTCCAGGAAATGGTTGTGAGCATTGGCAAGCTCCTGATCCTCATACTTCTTGTCATCCTAGTAATTGGCTTATGTGTCAGGTGTCATCCTAATGTCTTGAAGTGTGGAAAATGTACAAGGGCAAACAGAAACAGAGATGATGGTGGTAAGCAATGATATTATGGATACCAAGGTCAAGGAAGAACTGTAATACAACCCCGAATTAGAGTGTACCATCAGATGATGAAATATAAAATCATGTGGTCATGAATGAATGTATTGTTAAAGTTATTTTTAAACATCCGAGATAATGTAGTCTCAATCCCCCCAAACTTCCTTTATAGGTTTGATGAGATCCTACATCCCACCAATGATCCCTATTGATTCGCAGATGGCATATAAGGGTTGTTCTACCCTCTTGAAATGCATTATTTAACGGTTCAGTGACCTACTTGTGTCACACCATTTATAACCTTGAATAATACATTATTATGCATGACTACAGGGTGGGCTGTCAAAGTCAAATAATTGGTTATGATTGTTTTTAATTATTATCTGATGATCTAGTCATTAGTCATTTATGGGCTGATAAAGAGTAAAAGCGGACGCTACTCTGCGTTGGAAGCAAGATGATGCGCACAAATGCGTATATATATATATATATATATCCAAGGTTAAGCCAAGTGTGTGTGAGAAGCAGGTATATGTCTGAGAAAAGTAATTCAAAATACACAAAGATATTGTGAGTGTTTTGCATATAGATTGAGAAGCTCTGCATACAGTTACAGTATGTCTGTGGCAATTGAAATATAACACAGACACTGATATGCACAATTGAAATGTTCTGAATGTAGAGTTAGAAACAATTGTCAGAAGTTTGAATATCATTAGCAACTAAAATAAGACTGCGGACTGTCAATGTAACTAATTCTATTAGGGTTGTGGTAATATCAAAAACCTAATTCTCACTTTAGCTCAGTTTTTAAACAATAATCCTGACATTATAACATGGGGAATAATTTGCATCTATGAGTGGGAAGCTTTTGGTAATTCCATATTTATTACATTATATCTTGTACCAGATATGGTCGCATATCATCTATTCAAATAATTATAGTATATAGGGCCCAATTCAGACCTGCACACAAGGCTGCGTTCGCACATAGGCCCTCATTCAGAGCCGCTCGCTATTTGCGGTCGTTCGTTCTAAAACAAGGGGTGGCTATTCAAATGAACCGTTCGCTAATTGCTGTCTGTTCACGCCTCTAAGTCTGAACGAGCGAGCAAAACTTGCGGTTGTAATTTTGAAATATACGCCCCCTTGCCGCTCGCAGTATACGTCATATCCGCTATTTATTAGACTAATCGAGTACATCGAACAGCGTATGAACTGCTCGCTATTCTTGTGGCTGGTTTTTTCAACCGCTACTTTGCGAGCAGTTCTGAGTAAAAAAAAAACAAGTGACGTGGTCAATGACGCTGCTGTATTAATTATGCACTCCCTTAAAACGCCCATTTTGACCTTTAAGCATGCCTGCGTTCGAATTCCACACCCCCGTTTTCAAGCACCTTCCCCTGTTACCACCTACATACGCCTCCTTCTGTCACTCAAAATAGCAGGCATTCGCTATATAGCGAACAAACGATTTTCGGCCGCACTGACTGGTTCGCGCATGCGTATTAAAATCCGTACGCATGCGCAGATGTGCGAACATCGGTCAGAACGAACGAGCGGCCGCTTACGAGCGGCTCTGAATGAGGGCCATAGTCTGCCGATGTTTATAATGTGCGCATGTGTGCGCGAGCTAATCCATGTGATCGGAAAGCATTCGCATGCTGCACATAACTGCCTCGCTAGAATGAGTGACAGGATGAGCCGTTTGTGGGTGGTGACAGGGGATGGTCAATGGAAATGGGGGTGTGGTGGTGCAAACGCTGGCATGTTTGTGCGTCCTTACGCTGTTATAGAGGTGTACATAATTGAGACACAGCATTATAATACACATTGTCGAAGTCAAATAATTGGTTATGATCATTTTTAATTATTATCTGATGATCTAGTTGTTTATGGGCTGATAAAGAGTGAAATCGGACGCTACTCTGCATCGGAAGCAAGCGATGTGCACAAATGCATATATATATATCATTCAAGGTTTAGCCAAGTGTGTGAGAAGCAGGAGTATGTCTGTGAAAAGTAAAGATACTGTGAGTGTTTGCATATAAATTGAGAAGCTCTGCATACTGATACAGTATGTCCGTGGCAATTGAAATGTAACACAGACACTGATATGCACAATTGAAGTGTTCTGAATGTAGAGTTAGAAACAATTGTCAGAAGTTTGCATATCGTTAGCAATTGTATGCCTTGTGTCCAATGCTGATGTGGTTAAGAAGAACTAACAATTGTATTATAAATAAGCATAGGAAAGCCTTTGTTAAAATTATCAGATGTCTTGCCAAGGCCTGCTCCACCTGTGAGCAGGGTAAACTTCATTTTATATGACCTTTTGTAATTATCTTCAGATGGATATAATATAAAAAAAAAACAGTTACTGGATGAAGCTATATATATGTATATTAAGATATTAAGATATTAAGAGCAACAACCAATGGAATTATGTTTGTCTGTCTACATTTTTGTTATCTGTGATCTGTAAAGTATATAGCCTGCTTGCTGATCCCAACATACAGCCATTCTCCTTGGATGACCACAGGCTTCTGGACTGATGACTGTATGCTGGGACCAGTGCGCATGCATATGTATTGAGCTGTATCTTATTTTCTGTATTTAATTGTCTTTGCGCTAATTGTGCTAGATCAAAGCATGTACCTTTCTTTTTGAATGCAATAAGAATTTTTGTGCTTTGGAACCACAATTATTGTCTGGACAGCGATTATTTCTCTCTAGCAATTTAGGGGTATTCATACCGCAGTGGATGGTCTCCCAAAACACGTTTCATCAGGCACTCGCGTATTACCCTCTTTGAAGTGCTTCCACCACCGAAATACTGCAGCACGGCTAATTGTTTCTCCACCGTATGCTTGCCGTAACATTTCATATGTTTCATTTACGCTTTTTTCAAGTTTAACACAAAATTCAAGCACACATTTCTGACATTATCTCACAGACACGTATTCCTCATCCGCCATGACAAAACGTACGAAGAACTTCCACTCGCTGTGACCAAACAAAGAAGAATACGGCAGTCCAACCACAGGTTCAGACACATTAATGTATGAGCTTCACAATAACCAGCATAGGGTTGCTACGTCTACCTATGGGACAGAAAAACGTAGGCAGTATCATTACTTTTCAATCAGCCCTCGTATATATATATATATATACATTTTAGGGACTTTAAAATATGCTTGCACCCATTTCCATGTACCCCAAATTTGATGGAACATGTTATTTTTTTTTAAAAAAACCTAAGTGCTATTCTTCACCACTTCTTCAATAGCCGCATTTATGCACCTGCCGCGGCTATTACAATCCCCAACTTCCTTGAGCAGGCTAAAATGGTGGGTCTATATATACCACACATGTCAATCACACCACACCCCCATTTACCAAACCAGGAAGTGTGGGTGAATGATTACAAGGCTATATTGACATTGTCACATACCCTGATCAAATTGTATAGATAATTGTTCAACAAGACTATAGTTATAAACAATTTAGACGGTAGTAAGATAATAACCACAGTGCTTGTGTCCGATTCAGAGGAACATATTCTTATGGGAATCAATCAGCCAAAAATCAAATGCGGTAGCTCATAAAGGCTCATCCACACATACAAAATGTACATGCAAAATGTTACATATATTACCGTTAATAGCCACATCATAACCTGGATCGCGGACTTCACCAGGCTGTCTCCAAATGGTAACCGGCGGAAATGACGTCATGCTTTCCACCCTCGTGGAACGCAACCCGGAAGCTCAGTCATGGGCTGCTGCTATGCTCTCTACAGCAAATAGCCAGCATAACGTCATGCGTTCCAGATACATGGAGCGCAAGTCGGAAATCCCATCATGATCACAACAATCCCTTGTTTATTTTGAAAGACTGCATGAGAGAACCAATTTAGATAGTGATTGGATCTATATCTAGATCCTACATACTCCAACACAAAGACATGTCTGGTATAACACTGACCCAAGTGATAGTGTACAGTACAAATTCCTTATTTAAAAGTACATATATGCAAAAATATATCCCAACTGTTAAGTGTTAGAAAAATGACAGTTGGGAGCTGATTGGCTGGAGCACCATTTATCATACACAGTGACATTTATCACTCGTTTTGGTGATAAAACTCGTTAGTAAATGGGGGCCATAATGTGAATTCAAATCCAAAACAACAACCTAATTTTCTGTTCAGATAAAACTTTTAACCTTGTCACATACAATAAGGTGGAATAGTTAGATTAAAGAGGATGAAATGCCAAAATGCCAGATGGATGCCAAGAAATATAGCCAATCCCCTTTTTCATGCCCAGTCATGTCATTATTTAAGATAATCAAGACTGTGATTTTGTCCACCCAAGTATTTAGAGATTTTAATTGTTGGATAAGCATGGAACTAATTTAAATGCATTACACAATGAAGTATTTGTAATTTTGATTTTCCAAGTCAAATCAACATGAAGAAAAAACATAATGGTGTCCAATATTATACACAAGTGGTATATAACACATAATATTTGGTACACTCCAGTATAAAGCGCACTGATAAAACGGCATGAGGAAATGATAAATACAATGTCTTAATTGTTCTTTCTTTAAAAGCATGTCTGATCTTGTTCTAGGACAATCCTGTCTTTATGTATTCAGTGTGCCAAACTTCAATAACAGTTTGTATTGTGATTTATTTAGTTATAACAAGGAAATGGCACAGACCAGGCACTTTAGTATATTTACAATAGAAGTTAAGTAAATTAAGCAGTATGGTCTCTAAGACTACCAAATAGAGATGTAGTGAAAACACATGGTTCTGGAAAGAGTTAATCAAATCTTTAAATATTTATTTGGCTGTAGAGGAATGGCTAGGAGGTGGTGCAAAAGCCTGCTGCAGTGCAGGTGTAGTCTGGTACTTACCTTAAGCCACTCATAGTAGCAAGGTTAGTGACCACACTAGTCTAGTACACTGTTCCCTGCTACATTTCTCCCTCTGTTTGCCTTTGTAGTCCCTGCAAAGACAGAGATTACCTTTTTCCATGAGTTGGGGGCTTCATATCTGGTTCCAACTGTTGGGCCATGTTCGCGAGTCAATTCTGAAGAAACAGTGACCACCCCTGTTTCTCTTGTCTGCTCTGTTCACCTCTTCTTTGTACCCCATGACCTCTGTCTGCAGTCTCACTTTCGGACTGACAACTCATCAGGGCCCCATGATTTGAGCCATCATGGGGTCTCCTCTTCTGCAACTGTAGCCATTGTCCACTTTTTGTCCTCCAGATCACCTGGAGTAGTTGCCCCATCCTCTGGGGTTGGGAATATCCACCCTACAATTGTAGGTTCTTCTAAGGCATCCTCTTCCTCCCAGTTGTTTGTTGCCATATGCATAACATCCTCATGGGGCATCCTTGTCGGTTCAGCGTCTCCTACTGGATCCTGTCCTCCCACGATACACAGACCATCCTTTCCCCTGATGGTCATCTGCTTCACCTCCTCTTTCTGGTGAGATGCACTCAACCAGCCCACCTCTGCTAAGATGGCAATCATCTGTGAGCCATGTTCCAACAGGCCTTCAAGATTCCACTGTCGAGCATTCATCTTTAACATATCCATCCTCTCTAGATGGACTGGCCAATCTTCGAATGTGGCAAACTTCTTCTTCTGGGCCCCCTGAGGAAAAGTGCTCTGCTGGCCAGAGTCCGGTCTCATCTCAGATCTCTGCATCAAGGAATCTCAATATGTCATGGCGTACTCCTTTCCTTCTGCCGACATCTCCTCTACCACTTTATCCGCAATCATCCGGTCATCAGTCCAGGGACAGTTCAGTAGCTCATGCTTGGGGTCTGCACATCTCTTACACCAGAGCTATCCTTCCTCATGGCTCCATTCTTTGTCCCTTGGACAATTATCTTACTCATGACTTTCTTTTCAGTGCACGTCATTGTATCTTTGTGCTGCTTGTCGGTGGGGAGCTTGTGCATTTTTTATCTCAGCCCCCTGGCCTCATCCACAATCATCTGGTCTTCACCCCATGGAGAACCCGGTAGCTCACACCCCATAGTTTAACAGAGCTCACACCAGGGCTCTTTCTTCACCTGGTCCTTCTCAACATATGTTCGCACCACTTGTTGGACCAGCTGTATGATCTCTGCATGGGTCATCTCCTCAGTCAATTCCTTAGAGCCCTTTTTCGCACGCTGCAGCATTGCATGCAGAAACTGGACCACGTAGTCTGTCTTCTTGGGGTCTTGGTTATGTTGGAGCATTTCAAACTGTGGATCTCCATGTCTTTGGCCTTCATCTTGCCTGTTATCTTGATCCTGCCAATTACACCAAATATAAAGGGGTATCTAGGATGGTGCAAAAGCAGGTGTAGTTGGGCACTTATCTCAGGCCACCAATGATGCTCCAGACAATGGTTGTGGAACCAAGGTCGGATGCATAGATTTCAGGCTAAACCACCTGCTCATGAACCCTGCAGACAAAAACCTGCTGAACTGGGATAACATCCACATGGTCATCATTGGCACTTCTGGCCTCAGACTGCTTACACCTCAGTGCAGAGCTCCGGGGTGCAACCCAAATGTAAATACCCTAAGGGGAAGGGGGTGACACAAAAGACACACATACACGCAGAACACAAATCACACTCACTGGATGTACTCTTGCCCCTTTGATGGACAAATGGTCCTGATCTTGGCACCTGCAAATGAGAACAAAGAAACAGCCCAACCCCACGGCTGCAATACACTGACCTCTTAGCATGTGCCACCCACAACAACTTGGCTACTCCGTCACACATCAGGCCCTAACTCTAGCATCCCAATGGACAACAACAATATCCCAGGTGGTGTGTAGTGCACTGCCTTAACACACTATTCCTACACTTTTCCAATAATGCATTTACCCAATAATTTAGTGCAGTTATGAAACAATGCAAAAGTACAGTTACAGAACCAAATACACATGCAGGTACTTTACCAACAGCCTACCTTTAATGGGGCCCTGAGTGTGTGAGATTCAGTCACTTACTACAGCCTACCTTTAATGGGTGTCCAGCTGTGAGGGGCACAATGACTTAGTTGCCTACCTTTCATAGTGGCCTGACTGTCTAAGCAACGGTGCTTCTAACCATACAATTTATACAACCCTATAGGGCCTACTGCCATCTGTGGCTCGGCCTAGTGCCACCTACGAGGTGACCCAACCAGTACCTATGGGCCTAGTACCCTCTGTGCCATGGCCTAGTGCCACCTACAATGAGGACTAAAGTAAAAGAGACATAACTAGAGGCTTGGAGGCCCCTGGCATTAGAAATTTACAGTGAAACTAGAATTCATTGATTAACACACACACATGGCTGGCGCTACCATTAGGCAACTATAGGCAGCTGCCCAAGGGCTCCGGTGCCTGGAGGGCACTGCTGAGTCTACCAAACAAAAAAGAAGGATGCCTCTGAAAGAGAGACATCCTTCTTTTACACTGCACTGGTGGTGGCTGCTGGTCTAATCAGCGGCAGCCACCGATATCTGTCCTGACAACACTGTCTCTCTGTCATGGCTCCCGGGCTGTCAGCATCAGAGGCTCAGAGCTGATGTGCTGTCACCGTGTGCTGAGGAGACCTGAGGAGAGGGAAGGGGTGGCCACCAGACTGCCTGTTCTCTGTCACTGACTGAAGACTGTGAAGTGCAAGGATGTGTCGTGGGGGAGGGTGGAGGGGGGGAGAGGTTTGGAGGGTCATATCAGAAGAACCTTCCTGGCTGTCATGTATCTGAATTCAGTGACATGGCACAAGCAGGCAGTGTGGTGGCCAACCCTTCCCTCTCCTCTGGTCTTCTCCTAACCTGGGAGTTTCAGCCTGTCAATCACAAATGGAGCTCCGCCCCTCCAGACTACACGAGGAGCTGCTGTCAGTATGTGTGTTGAGTGCATGCATGTGTGTGTATATGTGTGCTGTGTGTATGCATGTGTGTGTGTATATATGCACGTGTGTATGTATGTATGTTTGTGTATATACTATATAGGTGTGTGTCTGTGTATGTGTGTGTATATACTGTAGGTGTGTGTCTGTGTATGTGTGTGTGAGGGAAGGTGAATGAATGCTTTAATGGATGCTGAGATGTGTGTGACATGATAGCTTAATAGGTGGATGGAGTGAAGTTATTAGGTGCTCAGTGGGGGTGGTAATGAGTAAATAGGTTGATGGGTGCTGTATGGGGAGATCTTTATATGCGTTGATAGAGGGGATGAAAGTGTTACTGGATACTGGATGGGTGAAATGATGATGGAATGAAGAGGAATAGGTTAATGGATTCTCAGTGGAGATTGGTGGGTTTATGAGGGAAAGGCTTAATAGGGGGTTAATATATTCATGGATTCTTGAGGGGAAGGGTGATGGATGGGGGGAATGTAATGGTTGATAAAAGAGTTAATGGGTGCTGACAGGATGGGTGAATTGGTTGCTGGGGGTAAATGGGGGTTGTGAATCGGGCAAATTAGGTTCTCTGAGTATACAACAGTTTAATAGATTTAAAGACAGGATATGTAGGTTCATGCCCGGTTGGTTCAGCAGGGCGCTGCTCACTGCCCATCTTCAGATGGAAAAATGCATCCTGGCTCCTTTTGGAATGCCACGCTGAGCTCCAAACCAGAGTGCTTTGGATTGGAGGAAGGTAGTGCCACGCTGCCTCCTATACTGAGACATCTCTGTTTTCTGCCTCCATGGCTATTTTGGAGTCTACATTCCACAGCCAGCACCAATTTACAGCCTCTGTCTGCCTCTGAATCAACCTGGCCAGAGGTAAAAATATGTATTTACATGTGTCATGGTATCATTATTGGATTGCATTGTGGCATTGATGTGTGGCAAAATTATGTATTGCGGCACTCATGTCGGGCATATATATGTACTGTTGCGCTTATGTGTGGCATAATTACATATTAGGCACTTATGTGACATTTTGTGAATGTGACACTGATGCCTGACATAAGCATGTATTAAGGGCAGAGCTATCTGGCATATTATGTTTTGGGGGCACTGATGTGTGGCATATTACTATCCAGAGCGTACACACAAATGTTGTTCCCAAAGTTCAGTTTAAAAGCATATGAGTGAGGTTTTATCTAGATTGCTGGGGGGAGCAGGGGTGGTAAGGTGAATCTTTGCTTAGGGCGCCCAGAACCCTTCACCGACCCTGCACACACAACACAATATATATAAACCCCTTAGTCCAAGAACATTCTAAAGAATAGGATGTTTTACTGTATATGCAAAATAAATAATAATCAGAATTGATTATTACTATAAACCGTTTCCTACCTTAACATTCCTTCCTTCTGGTTTTGACCTTGGCAAAGTCATCTATGACTTTTTTGAAATTCATCTTCCTAGCCACGTACTGCTCAATGGATAGAACTACTAAACCTTTCAATCTGTGCTGAATCATGGTGCTTCTAAGATAGTTTTTTTTATGATTTTAAGTGTGGAAAAAGAATGCGCAGTTGTGACTGGAACAATCAAAAATAACATCAAAGGTGTACAAACTTCAGGAAAACTGGATGAAAGAAAGTGATTATTTTACAAAGACAGACGAGTTCACTGATTGTTATCACTTTTGTGATCTCATCGCCAAATGCCAAACACATACTTAGGGGTAAATTTACTAACATTCGAGGACCTTGGATGCCTACAGGAGAAGGGGACCACTCCAGGTAATGTAGGTGAGTATGTGTGAGTGTGTATGTATGGAATAAAACTTTACTGTCACAGTGTGTGTGTCTTGTGTTTATTTAAACATTTATTTACAGGTGAACTACAGGTCCCAGCGGGCCCTTAATGCCCCGCATGCTGGTACTTGTGGTTCTCCAAGTACCAGCATGCGGGGGAGACTTGCTTGGACCTGCAGTTCTACTGTAAAGACAATGTTTTTAATAATCTATTTTTACACAACACCTACACTATCAACCCGCCACCAACTACCCAGGGGTGGCAGGGACAGCCCCAGGCTATCAGCCTAGGCTAAGGGTGCCCTGGAGAGGGGGACCCCTTTATTGGGGGGGTCCCCAACTCCCCAGGGATCCCTGGCCTGGGCTGACTAAACAAAAAGGACTAGCTCTATAAAGTCCGGAGCTGGTTATGTCTATCTATAAGCTATTTACAGTAAGATACATGCAGGCATCTCACTGATGTCTGCATTTATTAGTGTGAAAACAGGAAGTAGTTTGAGTCAGTCAGGTATTTGCAGTTCGGTTTGAAGTGGGATTTGCTGCTCGATTTGTACATGAACATGTCAAATCGAACAGCAAATCACTGTTCCAAACCGAACCAAAATCAAATTTGATTTGAGAAATGCTTCTCAAATAGAATATTAGTAAATGAGGGATTTGAAGAGGGATTTGAACTTTCGATTTGAGTCGGTTTGAGGTGAGCCAAATCGAACTACAAAATGAAAGTCAAATCGACCCTCAGTAAATTTACCCCTTAGAATCTTTCACAAAATGCTGGAGAAATGCCCTTGCTGTATATATCTGTGAACTCTTTGGCTTTATGCAGGAGATCAGTGTCACTTAAATTTTACAGTCTTAGGTTCCAGAACACTTAAGTTTGACACCTCATTCATCATCTTCATCCACATCAGCAGCAGCAACAGCATCCTATATATACAAATTGTGAAGAACTAGAGTGCGCAAAAAGTGATGGAAGCAGCTAGGATAATCAGTGTCTAAAGGAGTTCCTCCTAACCTCCACCAAACAGAATATGTAAAGAAATAGGATAGACACAGCTCACCAGCGCAATCACATAAAAAAATATAGTTATAACATTCCAAACCACAATGATAAGGTAAGTGATCTTTTTAGATAACAAAATCAAATCCGTCTGTGGTGGTCCTCAATGAAAAAGGAAGGGGTTCTTGATTCAATCCTTTTCAGTAATAAATCATCATAATCCCCCCCCCCCCAAAAGGGTATATATATAGTGTAACACAGTTTTTAATAGAATTAAAACATAACACGATTCAAACAGCAAAGAATTGCATGGACTTCACAATCCCCTAATAGCTGAATAGGTAACAATTACCAAGTCTCAGAAAGAGCTGACAGCGATCAGTTCTTTAGGAGCAGTTAATGGTTAATTCACCAACAGGTATCCCCAGGATCTACAGCCGGCCGGGATTCCTTTCCAATGGATCTGTCACCGTATTCAATCAGCGGGGTCCTCCGTCCATAAACACTAACGCGTTTCCACCCTTTTACTAGGATCTTTTTCAAGGTGTAGCAGCAAGCAGAATGATAAGACTGCTTAAAATCATCCTATATATACTCAAACTAGCCTATCGTATCGGCACTAGCACAGCTGGTTCCTATACATAAATCGACTACAAGTCCCATGAAATACTGCTGTGCTAGGCCTTTCAATATGAAACCAATCCTTGCCTCCTACGTCAAAGTGGAAACCTCCGCAATCACTCCATTTGTCTGGATTGGCTCCGTCATTCGTTTGTTCCATTGTTATGGGAACCATCTCCTTGACACCCTGGACGCTAAGGCTTTGCATCATGCGGAACGTCAGTTCCGGGTAGTTGCCAAAGTAACCGGGGTCTTTTTTGTAATCAAGCCCTGCGTCCTAATGTAGTTGATTCTTAGATATCATATATAGTCCAGTCATTCATCGTAATGGAGTTTTTATATATTTGAGGCATCCCTTTTCATTATATTACGTAGGGCATAGAATACAGGCTTAGAGCCTGATTCAGAGCCGGACGCAATTAGCGCTTGCTCGTTCAGAAAAAGGGGGTGGCTATTCTAATGAACCGTTCGCTCTTTGCGGTCTGTTGACGCCTCCATGTCCGAACAAGCGAACAAAACTTACTAATTGACTAGCTAAATCCCTTTGTCTCCAGTGGCCCTTTACCCATGCCATCCCCACAAATCTTTTTATACCAGAGTAATCCCTCCTGGTAGTGCCCCCAGTGGTAATCCCCCCTTTCAGTGCCTCCAGTAGTAATCCCCCCCTGGTAGTACCCCCAGTAGTAATCCCCCCTTTTAGTGCCCCCTGTAGTAATCGCCCCCTGATAATGCCCCCTGTAGTAATCCTCCCCTGGTAGTTCCCCCAGTGGTAATCCCCCCTTTTAGTGCCCCCTGTAGTAATCCCCCCTTTTAGTGCCCCCTGTAGTAATCCCCCCCTGGTAGTGCCCCCTGTAGTAATCCCCCCCTTGTAGTTCCCCCAGTGGTAATCCCCCCTTTTAGTGCCCCCTGTAGTAATCGCCCCCTGACAATGCCCCTTGGTAGTGCCCCCTGTAGTAATCACCCCCTGTAGTCATCGCCCCCTGGTAGTGCCCCCTGTAGTCCCCCCCCCCCCCCTAGTAGAGAGAGACATGAAAAGAATAAAAAAAATTAACACTTACCTTAAACTCCCGCTCCTGGTCCCGCCGCTGTCCGCTCCTCCGGCCGCTTTGCATGGGAGAGACGTCGTCATGACGACGTGTCTCCCATCACCCACTGCGGGAGCCGGAAGATGGCTCCCGCAGTGGGAGCAGCAGCAGCCGCTGAGAGTCTGACAGACTCTCAGCGGCTGCTGATTACACCAAACACGCAGCTGCCAGCTCCGGCGGCTGTGTGTTTGGCAGCGTGTAGCGCTGACCGAACTCCGTCCGGTCAGCGCTACACTTGACTCGAGTATAAGCCGAGGGGGTACTTTTTCAGCACATTTTTTGTGCTGAAAAACTCGGCTTATACGGTAGTATATACGGTAATAGAAAATTCTCTTAAAAAACACTGGAAGATTCTCCAAAAAGATCCAGTTATCGGTGCATTATTACCAGTTGCACCTAAATGTATTTATAGAAATGCACCTACCATTTAGATCGTCCTTAGTTAGAAGTGCCTTACCCAAGAAGAAAACTGTCTCGACTATAAAATCAAAGGGTTTTTATCGTTGTGGGTTATGCTTAGGGTGTAGGCATATTCCTGGGAATGGAACCATGAAAATGACTGAAATTGAGATAAATGGGAAAAACAACCCAATTAGAGAATTTATAACATGCAATACCAGCAATGTAATCTATGCTATTGAATGTGTCTGCGGGCTATTTTATATAGGTCGTACCAGTAGGCCACTTAAGGTGCGAATTAGTGAGCACCTTAGAAATATTAAAGAAGGGTTAGAGATGCATGCATTGTGTAACCACTTTAAAACACATCATAACTGCTCCCCCTTTGTTATAAAAAGATTTGTGGGGTTGGCATGGGTAAAGGGCCACTGGAGACAAAGGGATTTAGCTAGTCAATTAGCAAAGCCGGAGATGCAAATAAAATATGAGTTTAATACTCTGAAACCTGGAGGTTTAAACCTCGATTTCGAAGTAAAATGGTTCCTATGAGTTTTTATTTTTATCTTTCATTTTACCACATACTCACTTGCACTGTGCACTTTAAATTCATTTTTATGTCCCGATTTTATTGTGTGTTATTTACATTGTCCCTTTTTTTAATTGTAGTGATCTAAGCCTGTATTCTATGCCCTACGTCATGTAATGAAAAGGGATGCTTCAAATATATAAAAACTCCATTACGATGAATGTCTGGACTATGGCCCTCATTCAGAGCCACTCGCTATTTCCGGTCGTTCGTTCTAAAACTAGGGGTGGCTATTCAAATGAACCGTTCGCTGTTTGCGGTCTGTTCACGCCTCTATGTCTGAACGAGCGAACAAAACTTGCATTCGTTTTTTGGAAAAATACGCCCCCTGGCCGCTCGCATCTTACGTCATGTCCGCTATTTATTAGATTAATCGAGTACATCGACAAGGGTATGAACTGCTCGCTATTCTTGGGGTTGGTGTTTGCTACCACAATTTTGCGAGCAGTTCTGACTATAAAATAACCCAGTGACGTGGTCCATGACGCTGCTGTTTTAAATATGCACACCCATAAAACGCCCGTTTTGACCTTTAAGCACGCCTGCATTCTGATTTCCACTCCCCATTTTCAAGCACCTTCCCCTGTTACCACCCACATACGCCTCTTTCTGTCACTCAAAATAGCAGGCATTCGCTATTTTGCGAGCACATGAATTTTGGCCGCACTGACTGGTTAGCGCATGCGTATAACAATCCGTGCGCATGCGCAGTTGGGCTAACATCGCTCGGAACGAACGAGCGGCCGCTTACGAGCGGCTCTAAAGCAGGCCCTATATCTGATATCTAAGAATCAACTACGTTATGACGCAGGACTTGATTACAAAAAAGCCCCCGGTTACTTTGGCAACTACCCGGAAGTGACGTTCCGCATGATGCAAAGCGTTAGCGTCCAGGGCGTCAAGGAGATGGTTTCCATAACAACGAAACAAACGAATGATGGAGCCAATCCAGACAAATGGAGTGATTGTGGAGGTTTCCACTTTGACGTAGGACCCAAGGATTGGTTTCATATTGAAAGGCCTAGCACAGCAGGGGTTCATGGGACTTGTAGTCGATTTGTGTATAGGAACCGCAGTGCTAGTGCCGATACGATAGGCTAGTTTGAGTATATATAGGATGATTTTAAGCAGTCTTATCATTCTGCTTGCTGCTACACCTTGAAAAAGACCCTAGTAAAAGGGTGGAAACGCGTTGGAGTTTAAGGACGGAGGACCCCGCTGATTGAATACGGTAACAGATCCATTGGAAAGGAATCCCGGCCGGCTGTAGATCCTGGATACCTGTTTGTGAATTAACCATTTACTGCTCCTAAAGAACTGATCGGTGTCAGCTCTTTCTGAGACTTGGTAATTGTTACCTATTCAGCTACTAGGGGATTCTGAAGTCCATGCAAATCTTTGCTGTTTGAATCGTGTTATGTTTTAATTCTATTAAAAACTGTGTTACACTATATATACCCTTTTTTTCCTTTTTGGGGGGCATATGATGTTTTACTACTGAAAAGGATTGAATCAAGAACCCCTTCCTTTTTTATTGAGGACCACCACAGAAGGATTTGATTTTGTTATCTAAAAAGATCACTTACCTTATCATTGTGGTTTGGAATGTTACAGCATCCTATATGCCCAGACTCATCTCCTCCTCATGCGGTGGCCGGCCAATCACTTCTCTCTGTGCTCACCTTGCATTCCCCTGTGTTCACATTGGTGGCGGTGCACACTGTTGCATTCCGGCCACTCACAGCAGCAGGTGTCGCGGGTGTCAGGTGCACTATGAATACCCCTAAATCTATACACCCTAAATGTCGCTGTTTAGCGATACAAGTTGTATAAGAAATAATTGCTTTCCAATCCAATAATTGTGTTTCCAATGCACAGGAGTTCTTATTGTAATAAAAGAAAGTCACACGCTTTCATCTAGCACAATTAGTGCAAAGGCATTGAAATACATAATACGATACAAACCGATACTTACGCATGCGCACTGACCCAATATGCAGTATTTCAGTCCTGAATCTGCGGTCACCGTCACCCAAGGATATGGAAGAAATGACTGCCTACTGCCCCAGCTCACAAGCCTATATTCGGTACAGGTTTCAGAGACAACAAAGGCACAGAATAACAGATGCTCATTGGTTCTTGCATCAGGTCACTCCGTTCATTGGTTAGTTCATATGGTGTCATCAGAGGTATGGATCAGCTTTCCAACTGCTTTTTTGTGTAGGTTTCCCTCCGAAGAACTAATAAAAAACACTACATACAGAGATACTTTCTAACCTATAATTCAAATCTTGCAGACGCATGATGCGATTTCCTTGTAGATGGAACCAATGATCTGCAAATAAACAGGGATTTAGAATGGTACCAAACATGACATGTCTAATAGTTCTGTACCTTAAGTATCATATACATACATTTCACAACATAATTATATGCTAATAAAACCTCTAATATCACGTTTACTGTGAAGGAACCTTTTTATCAGTACGTGCATATGTGAGTGTAAGATAATTGTGTAAATTCGCTAGTATGCGTTGTGTGTATAATATATGTGGGTGCGTGTGCACTTAAAGGTGCATGCATATAGTTACACATTCGAGATGTGTAACCATGTAAGTCTAAGTGTGTGTGCTATGCAATTCAGTGTATTTGTGATGGATTAATATATATATATATATATATATATATATATATATATATATATATTCCTAGCTTTATCTATTTACTGGCATTATTTTAATATTTAGACATTGCCTGAACCAAATTCTAAGTTGTAAATAAAGGTTTATTTCTAAGCAGGGGGGGACCCCCAGCTGTTTGCCGTTGCCACTCTGTCTGGTAGCTTGCGACAGGCCCCTCTCCACTTAATTAGAGTACAGGTGTCAGTTCCTATGAACCAAAACAGCACCGAACAAAAAGGTATTTAATTGCTAATGACCTGCAGGCCTCTGACAATGATTCCCAACCTTGCATTCAGACTGTGCTACATTTTTAATTATTTGTCACAGGCATACAGTATCAGTATGCAGAGTCTCTCAAACAATATGCAAACACCCACAGACATACACACCAAACCTGTCTTCCACACTCTGACCAAATTCTGTAGTGATATAAATATATATTTGGGCATATCTGAATTGCGCTGACTCAGGGTAGCGTCCAAGCAATTCGTCATCAGGCCATAGACGACTAAATTGTCAGATAATAATTGCAAGTGATCATATCCAATTATCTGACTTCGACAGTGCACTCACAGGTGAGTTTGGGGACTGACAACTCTGGATCACTACTGCACTGCTCCAAGTGTCCTTAGGGCACTTGAAGCGGCTGTACAGCCTGCGGGAGATTCAATGACTTAATATATGCTACTTTTAATGGGGGCCTGGTTGTGGGGGAAACATACGCACGTAATCGGCCGATTGTTGTGTTCTGCGCATGTGTGCGCAAACTAGCCACTGTGATTGCGATTGCAGAGGATATGCAGATCCATGGTGATTGAAAGGAAGTGCAATATGTGGGTGGTGATGGGAGGGTGGCCGGCCGAACGTAGGCGTGCCAGTGCGTTGAGATGGCATTACAGGGGTGTGCATAAATTAGCCACTGCAATACCATGCGCAGCCTGAGGTCTCATAGTGTGCGCTGAAGTAAGCAATTCCTGAGTGAGGTCTGACCTGCCTTAACTGTGATTATAGGTCCGATGTTACTCGATGTTACTGATTGTTTCACTATGTTACCAATGTATACGGATGTGAGTAAGGGAAGTGGGCGTCCTTATGTTAGGCTGCGATCGCAATGCGATTGAAAACATTAACGTATCCCCACTGATATTAGCAACTGCATTGTGTGCATATAAGCAGAATAGCGATCCATGCTGAATCAGGCCCACAATGATTTAGCACAGCCTACCTTTCATGGGGGTCTGACTGTCTAACCAATGGTGCTTCTAACCATACAATTTTTACAACCCTATAGAGCCTACTACTCATTGTGGCTCAGCCTAGCACCACCTACAAGGTGGCCCAACCAGTACCTATGGGCCTAGTGCCCTCTGTGCCACAGCCTAGTACATGGGGCAAAAGCAATATCTATAGGGCCTAATGCCTTCTCTATACCCTTGGGTCTAGTGTCCATCTTAAAAAGAGCAGGGGGGGACCCAATATATACATGGGCCTAGTGACCTTCCTTATAGAGCCTAGTGCCCTTTATGTCTCCTTGGCCTAGT
The DNA here is from genome assembly GCA_031769625.1 of Taudactylus pleione. NCBI lineage: Eukaryota > Metazoa > Chordata > Amphibia > Anura > Myobatrachidae > Taudactylus > Taudactylus pleione. The sequence continues at coordinate 9,400,828 of JAUIMM010000065.1, forward strand.
GCCCTCCTATGCTGCCTGGGCCTATTGTCCTATTACTGCCCATAGGCAGGGCCAGAAAATAGGTGGGGCGGATTGGGTGGTTGTCCAGGGGCCCACACACATTGCCCACTCTGCCCATTCCACCACCTTCCTGGCTTGGCTGGCTCCCATCAGCATCGCTGACTCGCCAACTGCAAAGTCCTCTCCCTTACTCACCTTCCAGTCCAGTGTCTCTGTTTCCCTGTGCTGGTGCCAGGGTGGATGTGCTCAGTGCTCTGCTTGCTCGTCTGGCTTCCTGCTCCCAGCCCATGACTCAGGGAGTTGCGATCGGTTTTGAAATGCCGTCCCGTGAATGAAGGAACCTGGATCCTTGTAGATTCAGGCTCGCCACCATTCTCCATGCTGAGCGACGATGGCAGAGACCCATATTAGCTGCCCCTGGAATTGCTGTGGCGCTCTTCTGGAGTGGACGGTGGAGACTGGATCTTCCAAGATTCAGACCTGTCACCATGCCAGAGGTTGCCGCCAGTCCCCAGCACTTTGGCAGCCAGGATCTAAGCTTGCAGCTGTGCCTAGGACCCCTGCCAGGCTCCACCACATTAGCAAACCACGCCAGGATCCTAAGCTCAAAATAGTGAAAAGTAGTCGCTAAATAGAGTGCACATGGATGTTGCATAGATTCAGCAGGCCATATTTAAAAATTAACTTGTATTAAAATGCATTAATAACCATTTTAAATGACAGTATATATTAAAAATCAGCTAAATAAAATTATAGAACAAAGGAGTGAAAACTAAAATAAGACTGCGGACTGTCAATGTAACTAATTCTATTAGGGTTGCAGTAATATCAAAAACCTAATTCTCACTAACTCAGTTTTTAAATAATAATCCTGACATTATAACATGGGGAATAATTTGCATCTATGAGTGGGAAGCTTTTGGTAATTCCATATTCCATACATTATATCTTGTACCAGATATGGTCGCATATCATCTATTCAAATAATTATAGTATATAGGGCCCAATTCAGACCCGCACGCAAGGCTGCGTTCGCACATAGTCTGCCGATGTTTACAATGTGCGCATGTGTGCGCGAGCTAGTCCATGCGATCGGGAAGCATTCGCATGCTGCACATAACTGCCTCGCTAGAATGAGTGACAGGACGAGCCGTTTGTGGGTGGTGACAGGGGATGGTCAATGGAAATGGGGGAGTGGTGGTGCGAACGCTGGCATGTCTGTGCATCCTTACGCTGTTATAGAGGCGTACATAATTGAGACGCAGCATTATAATACACATCGTCGAAGTCAAATAATTGGTTATGATCGTTTTTAATTATTATCTGATGATCTAGTCGTTTATGGGCTGATAAAGAGTAAAATCGGACGCTACTCTGCATCGGAAGCAAGCGATGCGCACAAATGCGTATATATATATATATTTATATAATTCAAGGTTTAGCCAAGTGTGTGAGAAGCAGGAGTATGTCTGTGAAAAGTAATTAAAAATACACAAATATACTGTGAGTGTTTGCATATAAATTGAGAAGCTCCACATACAGATACAGTATGTCCGTGGCAATTGAAATGTAACACAGACACTGATATGCACAATTGAAGTGTTCTGAGTGTAGAGTTAGAAACAATTGTCAGAAGTTTGAATATCGTTAGCAATTGTATGCCTTGTGTCCAGTGCTTATGTGGTTAAGAAGAACTAACAATTGTATTCTAAATAAGCATAGGAAAGCCTTTGTTAAAATTATCAGACTTCTTGCCAAGGCTTGCTCCACCCGTGAGCAGGGCAAACTTAATTTTATATGACCTTTTGTAATTAGATTCAGACAGATATAATATAAAAAAAAATTACTGGATAAAGCTATATATATATATAATATAATAAAATACATACAGCACATGTTTGTATGATACACGACACATGCACGCAGCGCAGCGTTTGCGCTGCATTCAGAAACACAAGACACACTGAAGAATTCCTGTAAAAATCTCAGTATATCTTATGCAAGCACATGTATAAAAGGTTCCCTAGCATTAAGAAAAGGTTTTGTTAGACAATCATTATGGTATAAAGTGTGCATATGTGATATGTAAGGTATACAACATGGTAGACATGGCATGTTTGGTACTTTACTGACACCCTGTTTATTTCCAGTTATTCGAGTCTATCAGCGAGGGAGTCACATCTTGCGTTCGATGGTTATGGATTATAGGAAATTATTGGTTAGAATGTATACTCTGTATGTAGTGTCTTAAACCAGTTAAAGAAAAACAATGTAATCTCAAGACATTGTTGGAGAATTGGGACATACACCTAGTGACAACATATGAACTGTCCTATGAACTACAGCGTACTACATAGACCAAGAGCAAGAACCAATGGAATTATGTTTGTCTGTCTACATTGTTGTTATCATGATCTGTAGGGTATATAACCTGCTCACCGGTCCCAGTCAGTAGCCATTCTTCTTGGATGACCACAGGCTTCTGGAATGACGACTGTTTACTGGGACCAGTGTGCATGCGTATCAAGTATCAAGCTGTACCTTTTGTATTTAATTGTCTTTGCGCTAATTGTGATAGATCAAAGCGTGTAACTTACTTTTTGTTGCAATAAGAACTTTTTGTGCTTTGGAAACACAGTTGGGCTGGAAAGCAATTATTTCTTATGCGACTTGCAGCGCTAAAAGCGACTAGCGATTAAGGGGTATTCATAACATGACATGGCTGAATTACACACTGAAGCACTCGCAGTGCTTGCGGTAGGGTATGGTCAGCCACAAGTGCTGCGTATGGGTTCGATGTTACTCGATGTTACCGATTGTTAATTGAAATGTAGCTATTCCTCAGGCTTTCCCTGCTGTAAGCTGAAACACAGGGTCTCATTCAGACCCGCTCGCGAGCGCTGTACGCTCGCAAGCGGGTCGATGGTGCCCAAGTGCGCATGCGCACGATGGAGGGAGCTCCGTCGTGTGCGTGCACGAGACCCGGCGAGCGACGGGGAAGCCGTCGCTCGGGGTCTTGCACCAAAGGGGGCATGCTGTCGATGGTGAGTGACAGCACGCCCCCTTTGGTGGGCGTGCCGGGGGCGTGGCTGCCAGACGTGGCTACCAACGCCTACCATCTGGGTCCTGCCCCACTGACATCACTAGTGATGCCAGTGGGAGTGATTTTGGCTCTGATAGAGCCAAAATCACTCCAGGGCTTGCGGCAACGAGACCCTACCGCAAGGGTCTCGTCGCAAGCCCGATGGTCGCGATGATCTTGACCATCGCGACCATCATCATGGACGCTCGCATAAGCTGTGGGTGGTAACCCACAGCTATGCGAGCGTCCAAGAGGCTGCTCCAATTTTAGGTAGACCGGCCCTGATTCAGAGCGAGCGCTCTTGTCAGAGAGGTCGGCTCTGAATCAGGCCCACTGTACAGTCTCTCCTGTAGTGCAGAATGATCACTGTGGGTGCAATCACGTACAGACACTGGACCTCATTCAGAGTCAGTCGGAAGTGCTGAGCGCTCGCAACCGGCTTGATGTTTTGGTTCTGTGCACGTGCAGTGGCCGCACTGCGCGTGCGCAAGCCCCGGAGCGAGAGAGAAACTCTCTCGCTCCGGAGCTCACTACAAAAGGGCCGGCTGTCGATGTTGATAGACAGCTCGGCCCATTTTGTAGGCAGGGCAGGGGGGTGGCTACACAAACACTGGTGTTCCTGACAGAACGCTTGCCGTTTTGTGGGCGGCTGCACTGACATCAGTAGTGATGTCAGTGGGGAGTTTCCTGCTCGATCAGAGCAGGAAGCTCCCTGGGGCTTGCGGTTGGCGAGACCCAACCTTAGGGTCTCGTTGCAAGCCTTGATGGTCGCGATGGTCTTGAACATTTGACATTTGTGCCTGCACCACCAACTACAACAACACCCACGTGCCAAAGTAGTGAGGGAGGAGTACATGACCTATTTCAATGGGCCAGGTGCTGTACAGGAGGACTGTCTGTGAACTACTGACTAAATTGGACATTTGGGATTTAACAACAAAAACATTAAGGATTTTGCTTTAAACTGTGTCACTACTTACCAAGACTTCTGCAACCTCCTCATCTCCCTCACACTCAGACATCAAGATGATTGATTCCCTTTGAGGCTCTTGTTCACTGATGAATGACATCATTTGGTAGTACCACAGCGCAGGAGTGTATATTTCATCTGTAGCCGCTCCTGATTTTTTGGAGTCATCCACCTTCTTTTTTTCTTTGATGTACACTGTCCTGAGATTTTGAATCTTTTGCCGTACAGTTTTCAGGTCTGCATCAGATATGTATTTTTTCGTATATGCCAACAGTTCCTCGAGTGCGGACAACTTGTGCGACTTATTGTGGTACTTCCGAGAACTGATCTTCCACAGTCTTTAGAGTGCAGGATTTCAATGCATCCTGTAACGAATTCACGTTCTGAATCCATGGACATTATCTATGAATAAGAAAAAAAAGGACATTTAAATATTTGTGTATATAGTTTTGTTAAATGTAATGTTGTTATAGTTCACATTTTTAATGTTTTAATATTTTCTTTTTTACAGGTTTTTAAAGGTTTGTTATGGTATTCTAATCATGTTTTCTTTTACAGGAATGTTATGTGTTTATTGCTTGGTAATATAATGTTTTTCTTTGTTTGACAGTATGGGTTTTCCACCTTTGGGCCTGTCGTTGTGGTAGAACTACAGACCCCAGGATGCCCTAAAAACAGTTTCAAAGGTGGGTGGCAGGTCATCCTGGGATCTGTAGTTCCACAACAGCTGGAGACCGAAAGGTAGAAGACCCCCAGCTTTAAATAATGTGTGTTTTTAAATGTAATGTATGGTGATTTTTTTGTAAAAGATGTGTTTATTTATTTATTTTTTGGATGTATTACACACATTGTCGGGCAGTGGGAGCTTAATGCATGACCCAGCCACCGCCCGCCTCAATACGGCGGGTGGTGGCTGGGTCATGCATTTATTACCTGGGGGCACACATTGGTGGGCAGTGGGAGCTTAATGCATGACCCAGACACCGTCCGCCTCAATACGGCGGGCGGTGGCTGGGTCATGCATTTATTACCTGGGGGCACACATTGGTGGGCAGTGGGGAGAACATATTGGTGGTCAGTGTGCTTGTATTTAAACTGTACCAATACTCACCAAAAATGATCCAAAACAAGAATCCAGTGTGCAGGCTCCTCAATGTGCGACTGTCTTGCTCCATACACGATGCTGCACAAGATGGCGATGGGGCGTGTCCAGGCTTCTGTCAGTCAAATTCCGCATTGTGTGATGAATCGTACGATTCATCATGAGGGAAAAAACCCTCACGATCGGCTTCCATCGTGTTCATGGTTGGCTAATCTGCCCTACAGCACGGCAGATCAGAAGATGCGATATACGACGAGCGGGGACATGCATCGGCATCGTGCTCGTGAGTATAAACTCACGATTTGTACTTTTTTTACCCGATTCGTCGTCACGATTCGTCGAAATCGGCCAAATCGAGTAAAATGTCGCTATATGTGTGGGCACCTTTAGGGGCTGCATCAGCTGCAATCCCTATGAGCCAAATAGGGCTGCCATAATAGCAGGGGAGTGGCTTTCCATTGGAAGCACTCTCTTGTATTGCAGTCCGGACTGGAAGTCCCAGGAGGAGAAAACACCTCCCCCTGGGACTTCCTGTCTGGCTGTGATCAGCACGGACTGATTTCCAATGAGAAGTCACTACTACTGCTAGCCTAGGCAGTCCCTGTGGGTGGTTGATTTTACTGGGGGGGCTGCAGTCAGACAGCCCCTAGGTAAAATTCGCTAATGCATATCACCATCACAATTCTGGAGCACAACGGTCAATACTGTGCTTAGATGCACCTGCAGACTGACTTTGTACATTATTTTAAAAGGTTGATCACCACAGTACATGACTGGTCAGCTAGAAGACTCCAGTACCAGCGTCGTCTTCAATTCTTGTTAACACATTATAACTACTGTGAATGGGAGATAAGGAGGGTGTTTGCTAGTATTAAGGGGCTGATTCTATGTTGCACACAAAGTGGCAGTAGTTGTGGGCAGATGCGGGGGCCTGTGTTACTGCTCTGTGTAAAAGAATGTATCCATTGAATTAATGCAGTGGATTGTGCATGTGAAAGCAGAAACCTGTTCAGCCCACTCATTTTACAAAAGCCACAGCATCCATCATCATAAGTATCTGCACTTACACCAGCCCCATGCTGGGTGCTAGAGATTATCAGACACGGGCTCCCCTTTCCTGTATGCACGACTCAGAATCTCATGGAGCATTAGATACACAACCACAATACTCCTATGGCACTACCACAGCTCAGGGTGATTACGTGCGATCTCATTGTTAATACTCCCATGGCACTACCGCAACTCAGTGTTGTTACGTACCATCTCATTGTTAATACTCTTATGGCACTACCACAACTCAGGGTGATTACGTGTGATCTCATTGTTAATACTCTTATGGCACTACCACAACTCAGGTTGATTACGTGCGATCTCATTGATAATATTCCTATGGCACTACCACAACTCAGTGTGGTTACATGCGATCTCATTGTTAGTACTCCTATGGCACTACCACAACTCAGGGTGGTTACATGCAATCTCATTGTTAGTACTCCTATGGCGCTACCACAACTCAGGGTCATTACGTGCGATCTCATTGTTAATACTCTTATGGCCCTACCGCAACTCAGGGTGGTTACATGCAATCTCATTGTTAGTACTCCTATGGCACTACCACAACTCAGGGTGGTTACATGCGATCTCATTGTTAATACTCTTATGGCACTACCACAACTCAGGGTGATTATGTGCGATCTCATTGTTAATACTCTTATGGCACTACCACAACTCAGGGTGATTACGTGCGATCTCATTGTTAATACTCTTATGGCACTACCACAACTCAGGGTGGTTACGTGTGATCTAATTGTTAATGCTCCTATGGCACTACCACAACTCAGGGTCATTACGGCAAACTCATTGTTAATATTCCTATGGCACTACCACAACTCAGGGTCATTACGTGCGATCTCATTGTTAATATTCCTATGGCACTACCACAACTCAGGGTGATTACGTGCGATCTCATTGTTAATACTCTTATGGCCCTACCACAACTCAGGGTGGTTACGTGTGATCTCATTGTTAGTACTCCTATGGCACTACCACAACTCAGGGTCATTACGTACGATCTCATTGTTAATACTCATGGCCCTACCGCAACTCAGGGTGGTTACATGCGATCTCATTGTTAGTACTCCTATGGCACTACCACAACTCAGGGTCATTACGTGCGATCTCATTGTTAATACTCTTATGGCACTACCACAACTCATGGTGATTACGTGCGATCTCATTGTTAATACTCTTATGGCCCTACCACAACTCAGGGTGGTTACGTGTGATCTCATTGTTAATACTTCTGTGGCACTACCACAACTCAGGGTCATTACGTGCGATCTCATTGTTAATACTCTTATGGCACTACCACAACTCATGGTGATTACGTGCGATCTCATTGTTAATACTCTTATGGCCCTACCACAACTCAGGGTGGTTACGTGTGATCTCATTGTTAATACTTCTGTGGCACTACCACAACTCAGGGTGATTATGTGTGATCTCATTGTTAATACTCCTATGGCACTACCACAACTCAGGGTGGTTATGTGCGATCTCATTGTTAATACTCCTATGGCACTACCACAACTCAGGGTCATTACGGCAAACTCATTGTTAATATTCCTATGGCACTACCGCAACTCATGGTGCTTACTTGCAATCTCATTGTTAATATTACTATGGCCCTATTTCACGGAGTTGTGTCCAGCTCAAAATAGGATGGAGATATGCAAAAATCATAAACTCGCATCCGTGCATGTACTGTAAGCTAAAACGCGCCATTTGTGCCTGCGCACAGAGATCAGTAAGATGCACTATCAGCCCCTACCTGTCAGCATTCGTTTTATTTTAGGACTCATACATTCATCGGCTCATTTTGAACTTCCCAAATATTAATAAACACATGAAAAACACAATAAAATATGACAGAATAGAGAAAATGGTGCCATTCCCGCAATTACCTTCTAAAATGTTAAATGTTACAATGCCATATGACCTATTTGCCGTGCATTATCGTGTAGTCCTATAAAAATAGATCCTATTGACAAAGAATGGAGTTGAAAATTCATTAAAAATATATGATTAAAATATATGTTAATGTTTAGACATTTTTACTCATATTTTTCTACAGGAAATACATTCACAAGCCCTTAGTTGTAGCTCTTTTGTTTACAACAAGTGTTTGTAAAATGACAGTTAGGAGCTGATTGGTTGGTACTTAATCTCTCTCCACTTTATCCCTATCCAAGGATTAGTAAAAATACCCCATCATTTTAACTATTTTTTTCTTTCCCTATTTTAACTTTTTTTTTTTAGGAACCTGCACTCACATCCTGTAGCCAATTATAATACAGTATTTACAGTGTAGACAGTACTAAAAAAATGTCTCTAGTTCATGACTACAATGGCTTTGTAGTACAAAACTACCTACATAAGAGAACACTGCCACCTCCTGGTGATGGCAAGTTTGGAAGAAATATATTAGTCTACAAAACCAAGAGGCAATAAAGACCTGTTCTGTGTCAAACTCAGGGCCTGATTCACTACAGATCGCATACTGTGTACGCACACAGTTCAACTGCGATAGCAAGCCAAACCACTGCAATCGCAATGCAAACTCAGCACCACATAAGGATGCCCACTTTACCATACGCATGGAATACATACGACAGCAGCATCCCGGCAGTGGAGGAAATCCCGATCGTCAAAGGTAAGTATTTCCTAACCTAATTCTACCCCCTAACCCTCCCTTAGGGGTGCCTAACCCTAAAATCCCTCCCAAGTTCCTAACCCTAATCCCCCCTCTAAGTGCCTAAACCTATCCCCTCCTTCTCCGCCGCCTAAACCTAAGTCACCCGGGGGGGTGCCTATCCCTAACTTCTCCCCCGGGGGTGCCTAACCCTAACACCCCTTCCCCTAGCCTAACCCTAACCTCCCGAGGTGGTGCCTAACCCTAAGTCCCCCCCCCCCCCGGGAACCCTAAACCGCTGGGTTTTAAACCCCGGCGGTTTGTTGGCGGTTTGACGGCGGGTTCTATTCTGTTCTAAACCCCGGGGGTTTGGCGGCGGTTTCTAAATGACAACCCTGTTCTATTCTATTCTAAAATGTGTTTTGACGGCGGTTTTGCAGTGGTTTTGGCCTTAGTATATCTGCAGATAGCAAAACCGCTGCCAAACCACCACCAAACTGACATGGTTAGTAAATTTTGCCCATAATGTCTATACTTGTACTTTTTATCCAGTTATCTATATAATGAACCTTAATAGGAATAATTTGCAAGGAAGCTGTTTTCTTCTTCTCTGCCTGAGAAATGTTGTACAGGTATTTACAATATCAGTTCTAAGTGCTGGAAATTATGTTACGATTAATGTGTTACAACATCCGTGATTAGTATGCAGAAGTCAAGGTGGTTCCCAAGAGCAACAGGAAGTTTCTCAAGTTGTCTATATTTTATCTCAAGTGAGCTCTCATCTATTCTAATTCAAACAATTATTATGTACATCAGTGCTGTTGTAGTGAAGGGTGTGTTCATCCAATTAGCATCACTCCCAGCCTCTGCAAGTATAACCTGTATATGTGTGCTACACAATGTCAATCTACAGTAGATTAAGAGCATCATCTCTTTTCACAGTTGAAACACATGGTTTTATCTACCCATCAAAACATCTTGATATTTTGTAACTATAGAAGGTCACTAAAAATATCTTTGAAAACACTTTATTACCATTTATATCAGCAAGTAATTAATCACAGATGTCTGAAATGTTTCAACATCCATGATTATTATAAAGCAGTCAGGGTGGTTGCCTAGGGCAACACAAAGTTGTTAATTACCGGTTATTTATCACAATTGAGCTCTTATCCATTCCATTTCAAATGCTTGTTCTTAGAGTAAAGGGTGTGTAATCCCTTCCAATTGGCATCACTTCCAGCCCCTGCAGATATCCCCCTAGATGTCTAACATTCATGCAAACATCCAATGTTTTTTGTCTGTGCATGCGTTTGAATTGCACCACGCATTCTTCAAAGTTTTGATTGTAATGTCCCATTTTTACCAGGAACCAGGCTTGAATATATCAGAGAAGCAAGCAATGTGTTTCCCTTTTTAACAGACACAATGACAGACACAAAGAGGAGGGTTCAACGCTATTTTATTTTATAAGAGAAAAACAACTGACAGTTCACAACAGTCATTGCAATGTAATACAGCTTTCAAGTAGAAGGCTAACAAAATCAGATCACAAGGAACAGCTAAGGCCCTGGCCTCTGTTAATGACTAGTGGTTCAGCTCACATGATGATGGAAGCCCTTCTCCTCTCGATAGAAAAATGAAAAGATTTAAGCTGGCAAAAGCACAGCAAAAAACTTTGCTTTCTAAGAAGATATCACAAATCCCCAAGGAGAGTCCAAATATGTGGCGGCGGTTGCGATGCCTGACCTTCCCAATACTGGACGGGAAGAGGTGGCTCCTTCCACCAATTGCGCGCCCTCTGCAAGTGCTGGAAGGGCACCCACAGTCCAGTTGCTGATATTCAAATTGAAGATGTCACTGTTGAAGTACAACAGGATGAGGATATTGGTGTAGCTGGCACTGAGAAGGAAGTTGATGAGGAGGATTCTGATGGTGATGTGGTTTGTTTAAATCAGGCACCGGGGGAGACAGTTGTTGTCCGTGGGATGAAAAAGCCCATCACGGTCATGCCTGGGCAGCAGACCAAACAATCCACCTCTTTGGTCTGGAAATATTTCTATCCAATATGTAGCGTATGTAAAAGTGGAATAAGTAGGGGTAGGGAAGTTAACCACCTAGGAACATCCTCCCTTATATGTCACCTGCAGCGAGTTCATAAAAAGTTACTGTCAAGTTCAGAAACTGTGGCTAAGACTGCAAGCTGTCCAGGGACACCTAAATCCCTTTTTCCTGTTGTATCCAAGTGCCTGCAAAACACACCGCCAACTCCCTCCTCGTCAATTTCCTCCTCAGTCAGGATCGGAAGTAGTCCTGCAGGCCATGTCACTAGCATGACTGACTCCTCTCCTATCCGGGATTCCTCCGGAGGTTCCTGAATTGCTACGCCTACTGCTGCCGCTGCTGCTGTTGCTGCTGGGAGTCGTTCATCATCCCAGAGAGGAAGTTGGAACACCACTACTTCTTTTATTAAGCAATTGACCCTCAAACAGTCCATAGCGAGGAGGATGAAGTATGACAGCAGTCATCATGTTGCAAAGCAGATTACTGAGCCCTTGTCAGCTATGTTGGTGTTAGACTTGCGTCCGGTATCCGCCATTAGTGCAGTGGGATTCAGACAATTGATGGAGGTAGTGTGTCCCCAGTACCAAATCCTGTCTAGATTCCACTTCACTAGGCAGGCGATACCAAGACTGTACAGAAACGTCAGAAAAAGTGTCCTCAGTGTTCTAAAAAATGCGGTTGTACCCAATGTCCTCTTAACCACGGACATATGGACAATTGGAACAGGGCAAACTAAGGACTATATGACTGTGATGGCCCACTGGTATAGATGTATCGCCTTACGCAGCAACAACAGCAGTGTCACCAGTAGCAGCATCTCAGAAACGCCAGCTCGTTCCAAGGCAGGCTACGCTGTGCATCACTGATTTCAGTAAGAGGCACACCGCCGACAACCTCTTAGAGAAACAGGGAAATCATTGCCCAATGGCTTACACCACTTAGACTCTCCTGGTGATTTGTGATATCTGACAATGCCACCAATATTGTGCGGGCACTACAGCTGGGAAAATTCCAGCACGTCCCATGTTTTGCTCACATAATAAATTTGGTGGTGCAGAATTTTTTCAAAATGACAGGGGCGTTCAGGAGACACTTTAGGTGGCCTGAAAAATTTCGGGCCACTTTCGCCATTCAGCGACTGCGTGCCGAAGACTGAAGCACCAGCAAACACTTTTGAACCTGCCCTACCATCAACTGAAGCAAGAATTTGTAATGCAGTGGAACTCAACCTTCTATATGCATCAGAGGATGGAGGAGCAGCAAAAGGCCATTCAAGCCTATACATCCACCTATGACATAGGCAAAGGAGGGGGTATGCACCTGACTCAAGCACAGTGGAGAATGATCTCCGTGTTGTGCAAGGTTCTCCAGCCCTTCGAACTTGCCACACGTGAAGTCAGTTCAGACACTGCCAGCTTGAGTCAGGTCATTCCCCTCATCAGGCTTTTGAGGAAGCAGCTGGAGAAAGTGAAGGAGGAGCTAAGATAGAGCGATTCCGCTCGGTATGTGGGACTTGTGGATGAAGCTTTCCCAGGATTTGCTTTCCCAGGATTTCATTTGCTTTCATTTGCTTTCCCAGGATTTGAGGGTGGTCAATCTATTGCAATCAGACCACTAAATTTTGGCCACCGTGCTCGATCCTAGGTTTAAAGCCTACGTGGTGTCTCTCTTTCTGGCAGACACAAGCCTGCAGAGGTGCAAAGACCTGCTGGTGAAAACACTGTCAGCTGAAGTGAAACGTGACATGGCAACAGCTCCTTCTTCATTTCTCCCACAACTGGGCTAACCAACCCGCTGGTGGTGATGAAGGGCAGGCAGGACCAAGTTTGGACATCTGGTCCAGACTGAAGGACCTGCCAACAATTTCTGACATGTCTACTGTCACTGCATATGATGCTGTCACCATTGAAAGAATGGTGGAGGATTACATCGGTGACAGCATCCAAGTGGGCATGTCAGACAGTCCGTACCTGTACTGGCAGGAAAAAGAGGCAATTTGGAGGCCCCTGTAGAAACTGGCTCTATTTTACCTAAGTTGCCCCCGCCCTCCAGTGTGTACCCTGAAAGAGTTTTTAGTGCAGCCGGGAACCTTGTCAGCAAAAGGCATCGGAGCTTGCTTCCACAAAATGTGGAGAAGATAATGTTCATCAAAATGAATGATGAATTCTTCCGGGAAGACCAGCCTTCAGAAAGTACAGAGGGACCTGTGGTGGTGGATTCCAGAGGGGACGAATTAATACTCTGTGAGGATGAGGATGTACACAACACTGAAGAGGGTGGATGAGGATGAGGATGACATCTTGCCTCTGTAGAGCCAGTTTGTGCAGGGACAAATTAATTGCCAACTTGTTTTGTGGGGGCCCAAATGAACCAATCGTGTGGCAGACCCTTGCGCTGAAACGATTGGTTTGTTAAAGTGTGCATGTCCTGTTTATACAACATAAGGGTGGCTGGGAGGGCCCAAGGACAATTCCATCTTGCACCTCTTTTTTTTCTTTGAATTATGTACTCTTTGGGACCTAGTTTTTCAAACTGCCATCCTGTCTGCCACTGCAGTGCCACTCCTAGGATGGGCCACGTATTTGTGCCGCCCACTTGTGTCGCTTAGCATAGTCATCCAGCTACCTCAGTGCAACCTTTTTCCCCTAAAAACAATATTGTGAGGTGTGAGGTGTTCAGAATACACTGGAAATTAGTGGAAATTAATGTTATTGAGGTTAATAATAGCGCAGGAACAAAAAGAAACCAATTCTTTGATCTTAGCTGATTTTATGCTTTTTTCCCAAAAAATACAGATCCAAAACCAAAACACAAAACCCAGAAGGGTGGTTTTGGCAAAACCAATCCAGATCCAAAACACAAAGAAAGATCCAAATCAAAAAAACAAATAAAAAAACATGAAAAGTGGCCGATGCACACCCCTAATATATATACAAGGGTTGTCCAAAAAGTAATGCCTAAATTCTCATAACTCTAAAATAATATGCAACATTTATTTGAAACTTTGTCAGTTTGTAGTTTAATATGTCTGCTAGCTATATATTTATTTTTGTTTAGGTAGTCCAAGAAATACCATGGAATCCAAGATGAAACAAAGAGCCATCATTGAATTTCTGGAAAAAAAGGCTGCAGTGCTACAGAAATCCACAGAAGACTGAAAAAAGTGTATGGTGAGCATACAATTGACTATAGCAATGTCAGAAGGTGGATGAAGTTTTTTCAATCGGGAGAATCGTCTATGTGCGACAAACCTCGTGGTGGCAGACCATCAACTGCAGTGACAGCAGAGAATCAACACAAAGTCGATGCCATGATTCAGAAAGACCATCGTGTGACCATCAGAGATATCAGTGATGAACTTGAATGTAGCCATGGCACTGTAGAAACACTAATCAATGATTTGGGATATCGTAAAGTGTGTGCTAAATGGGTTCCAAAGCAATTAACTAGGGATCATAAGGCCCAGAGGGTAGAAGTGTGCAAAGACCTTTTGACCAACTTTGAAGCCAACCCTGAGACGTTTTTGGAAAATGTCATTACTGGAGATGAGACCTGGGTATTCCCTTATGATCCAGAAACAAAGGTCCAATCAAAACAATGGAAACCCCCAAGTTCACCTAGGCCAAAAAAGTTTAAATCACAGCGATCCGTAAACAAAGTTATGACCACATTCTTCTGGGATTGCCGAGGTGTTATTCTCATCGATTACTTGGAACCAAACCAATCAATCAACAGTTATCGATACATTATTACACTTAAGAAGCTGAAAGAAGCCATCCGCAAAAAAAGGTCAACAATTCCACTGTCAAATGTCATATTACACCACAACAATGCCAGACCTCACACTTCGATGGCAACATCTGCGGCCTTTGCCAAATTGGGGTGGGCATTAATGCCACATCCACCATAGAGTCCTGATTTGGCCCCTTCTGACTTTCATCTGTTTGGTCCTGTCAAATACTGTCTCCGGGGTCAACATTTTGAAGACATAGAGGTTGTTAAAATCGTCATATGTTCCTGGGTCAAACACCAACCACTGGAATTTTTCCAAAGTGGATTCACAGCTTGGGTTGAGAGGTGGAGAAAATATTTGAGGGCAGATGGTGAATAGTTTGAGTAGAGTCATTCTGTTACTAAGACTTCAAAGTATTTTACTGCCAATTTTCAAATCTGTTTCTGTAATAAAATTTTAGTTGTGAGCATTTAGGCATTACTTTTTGAACAACCCTCGTATATACATATATATATTTAGGGGTGAGCGGGTTCGGTTTTACTAGCTTTTACCCGGATCTTTTTATTGGCTATCGCCGAACATGTGTTTTGGATAGCGAATAAAATCGAGCCAAATTTGCGGTAAAGTGGTGATAAGAACCGAGTAAAACTGAGTAAAACCGAACCCGCTCACCCCTAATATATATATATATATATATATATATATATATATATTATATATACATATATTTATATATATATATATATATATATATATATAATTTTATATATGTATATATATATATATATATATATACATATATATATGTATATATATATATATATATATATATATGCAGACAGTATTCAGGCGGCACTTGGAGACTGGTGAAAAAAATACCCTCAACGGAGGGAATTTATTGGTGAGTCGACGTTTTGGGGTATTGCTCCCCTTCCTTAGTACAACATAGTAACCAAATGTGACAACAAACAGTGTATAAATACATAAAGTATAATCACTTACCCCTCTGTATGACCATGTCCACATGGGCTAGCTCCAGCAGCCGCACTTCCGGTCGCAGCAGCTCCACAAAAACTGGAAATGACGCCACCCGGCAGAGTCCCGGTGTCATGGAAACCTAACAAGCAAAATTAATTCCAAAAACATAATTCAGCAGTGGCAATCACAGTGCATCTATGCCTAAAGTGCAATGTGCAGCAGCTTACCATCTAAACAAATAAATGAAAAATACACTAGAACATGCATTAAAAACAAACATCAGTGTTAAAACAGGCTCATGTAAAATCTATGGCCCTGATTCAGAGCCGGACGCTCTGACCAGAGCGCTCGCTCTGAATCAGGGCCCACCTCCATTAAAATGGAGCATCCTCCTGGATGCTCGTATAGCTGTGGGTCACCACCCACAGCATATACGAGCGTCCAACAAGATGGTCGCGATGGTCTTGACCATCGCGACCATCGGACTTGCGAGTGAAACCCTGTGGTCGGGTTTCTCAACCGCAAGGCCAGGAGTGATTTTGGCTCTATCAGATGTCAGTGGGGCCGGCTTCAGACGGTAGGCGTTCCCATGGGAACGCCTCCGTCTGGCAGGCACACCCCCGGAACTCCCCACCAAAGGGGGTGTGCTGTCAATCAACATCGACAGCACGCCCCCTTTGGTGCGAGACCCGGAGCGACAGAAATTCCTTCGCTCGCCGGGTCTCGCGCATGCGCACGAAGGAGCTCCCTCCGTCGTGCGCATGCGCAGTGGGGAACATCAACCCACTTGCGAGCGTACTGCCACTCGCGAGTGGGTCTGAATGACCCCCCTATGTCTCATAACCTGTATGTAAAAGTGCTAAAAAAAACATAGAAATATGCAAAATCCATATAATATATAAGGAAACCCAGCAAACTTTACTATTTGTAATACCCAATATGTGGATCTGGCAGGCAGGCAGGCAGCTGCCAGTCGTCTGGATCAGCTCTGGATGTCTCCACTAGCCGTGTGTCACAATGAGCCTCTGTATAACTACTACACGGTAATGCTGCCATCTGGTGGTAAAACTACTCAAATGTATGAATTGGTCAAATGTTAATCTGAATATAGAAACACTCTGGACCTCATTCGCTCACAAGCAGCCCGATAGTTTGCATATGTGCATGCGCACGCTTCATTATGCGTGTGCGCGAACTACTCTGTGCGATCGCAGGCCGCTCGCTCGCCCAGCAAAGACAGCCCACTGAAATGAGTGACAGGAGAGGCCGTTTGTGGGTGGTAACAGGGGCAGGACACTAATAACGGGGGTGTGAATGTGCGAACGCAGGCGTGCCTGAGTGTTTCAACGCCGTTTTAGAGGCGTGCATAATTAACAGCCAGCGTCATAGTACACATCACCTGCCTGTTTTTTACACTGAAGTCCTCGCAGTGCTTGCGGTAGGGTAAGGCAACCACAAGCGATGCGATCGCTTCCGATTGTACTCGATGTACCAATGTTTTAATACACTTCCTGGAGATGACGTGTGCTGGTGGGCGGCTCTGCCTGTGCAATTGGGCGTAGGCTGGCTGCTCGGTAAGACATGGTGGGCGTGCTTATGCCTTGGCGAGCGATCGCTTCCCGTGGCGTCACTTTGACAAATTTGCATACGCTGGGGGCGAGCGATCGCATCTAGCGAGAGACTCTGAATGAGGTCCTCTGTCTCACATGTCCCATTGTACTGCAAACATAAATGTCACAAAAAATCAGTTTATATATACTCAGGACTGCTTGAACATAAAATAGCTCTAAAAAATGTAGCTGTAAAAATTTTTTATATACACCATGTTTAAGTTAGGGAGTACCTATAAACTCCATGATGTCAAAATGCACCACGTAAAATAATTACTACGATGTATAATGTGAGAAAAGATAAGATATACTCACAAACAAAATATATTTACAAGAAATTAATTAAACCAAGGGATATCATTAAGGCCTCGGGTTATAACTCATCTAGTCTTACACTTTTGGCCAGTCAAGTATTATTACTTTTTAACTAGATTTGTTACTTAGTAAAATATAGGAGTAAAGTGACTTTTTGATGAATGTATCCACTCTATAGAGGTTGCTGACTTGTCACTGTTGTTGCTTTTGTATAATTGCACTAGGGTGTTGCAACCGTTGCTAGGCAACCCCCCATGAACAGGAGGCACTAGGGAGCACACGTTGCCAGCTGGGTCCAGCGCGGCATGGTGATGGGATCACTATAAAGGTAAGCTTTTATGTGTTATAGAACTTGATTCTGAGGAAAGATGAAAATACAATTGAAACGTTAATCTGCATTAGGAGTAGCGTCTCCTTATTTCTTTTCACTACCTGAAGTGAAGCCCTGTGAGTGCCATCTGACATTTCTTCTTATATATATATAAATATAGGAGGAGAAGGGGGAGGTCGCTGGGCACATTGCAGCCGACCCTGGGCTGGAAGGAAAAGGAGATGGTGGGCACACATCAGCAACAGCTGCCGGGCCAGGAGAAGGTGGACAATCAGCAGCTGCCGTCGTGTAGCTTAAACTTAGTTGTGCTAAAGAGTGCGAGAAAAGGATTGCAGAGGACACTGGGCTATAGGTAAATTGTGGGAATTGGGGGGTAATTTCCTGAATATATAATGTCAAACTTGCAGGTACAAGAAAAATTGAGGATTAGGAATATTATGCACATCTCTAAATTGCTAGAAGGAATAGAGTCTACCTCTGGGATCGAAAACATCTCTACTAGCTGCTATCTCCAAGTGTTCCAAATGTTATAACGGGAAATAGTAAGAGAGGGAGTGAAGCTGGATGACTTCTATTTTATTTTTAAACTGGAATTAAGATTTCACTTTGGACACACCCCTCCCAAATCTAAATTTCCCTGCACATTTTAAATCTGCCCCACCTGAATTGCAGCATGGTTTTACCAAGATGCACGGTTACTTGCTTTTTCTTACTCTATTCCTAAATCTGAATCAGGCCCTCTGTCTGCCTTAGACATGAACCTGCTCAGTACCTGACTCTCTCCTCTCTCTATGCTGCTGTTAAGCAACAGGACACGTTGCTAGCTCTGATTGGCTCTCACTTTGCTGTTTCAGCACAATGAGCAGCTACACTACTTCAACTTGGTGGAAAATTTTATTTTTTTCTGTAACTGCTTCACTAAAATAGTCACTGATTGGCTCACGGGTAGGAAGTCTAGAGGAGAGTACAGAGTTCCACCTGGACGAAACGCGATGGGTACTGTGCTGTATGCTGATTCTCAGATAAGCTAAGTCTTATGATCTCTAATGTACGAGTGGTATACTATGTATGTTTATTTTTATGTTTTTATGGATTGTGGATTCCTATTAAAACTGTGAAAAATGCTACTGATGTCAGTGACCCTATGAGGATCTTCACAAAGGACTTGAGATAAATGGTTATAATGTTATACACATGGTAAAGGTTCACTTATAGTCCTCTTCACACATTTTTGGTGTGTTTTCATGGTTATTGCAGTAGGAGGCGCCCTTGTTTTTTTAATTATTTTTTAGATTGAAGTAGTTGGCGTGCTTGACAACAAGTGTAAAATAAGTATTGAACACCTCAAAATTTTTCTCAGTAAATATATTTGTAATGGGGCTATTGTAATGAAATGTCAGCAACATTGCAATCCACACATGCAAAGAAATCAAACCATAGATGTCCATAAATTAAGTTATTTGTAATAATATGAAATGACAAAGGGAAAAAGAATTGAACACGCTTACTGAAATTTATTTAGTACTTCGTACAAAAGCCTTTGTTGGTAATGACAGCTTCAAGACGCCTCCTGTAAGGAGAAACTAGTCGCATGCATTGCTCAGGTGTGATTTTGGCCCATTCTTCCACACAAACAGTCTTCACATCTTGAAGGTTCCATTGGCTTCTTCTATGAACTCTGGGCCTGATTCAGACCCGCTAGCAAGCGCTATGCGCTCGCAAGCGGGTCAATGGTGGGGCACTGCGCACATGCCACATGCGCATGCGCAAGCCCCAGAGTGAGTGAGAAATTCAGTCGCTTCGGGGCTCACTACAAACGGGGCGGCTGTCGATGTTGATCAACAGCTCGCCTTGTTTTGTAGGCGGGGAGGGGGGGTGGCTGGCCAAATGGAGGCATTCCCGAAGAAACGCCTGCCGTTTGAAGGCGGCCCTATTGACATCACTCTTGATGTCAGTAGTGAGCATCTTGCTCTATTAGAGCAGGAAGCTCACTGGCGCTTGCAGCAGATGAGACTCTACCATAAGGGTCTCGTCGCATCGCGACCATCACCTGGCCACTTGCAAAAGCTGTGGGTGGTCACCCACAGCTTAGCGAGTGGCCAGAAGGCCGGTTTAAAAAAAAAAAGGGCCGCCCTGATTCAGAGCGAGCACTCGCTTTTTGCGAGCGGCTCTGAATCAGGCCCTCTGATCTTTAGTTCTTTCCATAGATTTTCAAGCCAGGTGATTGGCTGGGCCATTCTAGCAGCTTTATTTTCTTTCTCTGAAACCAATTGAGAGTGTCCTCGGCTGTGTGTTTAGGATCATTGACTTGCTGAAACGTCCACCCTCGTTTCATCTTCAGCATCCTGGTAGATGGCAGTAGATTATCAAGAATGTCTCTGTAAATTTTTCCATTCATCCTTCCTTCAATCACATTATGTATGCCAGTAACGTATGCTGAAAAACAGTCCCACACCATGATGTTCCCACCTGGAAACTTCACTGTTGGTGTGGTGTTTCTGGGGTGAGTTATGTGTAATAATGTGAAATGACACTGGGAAAAAGTACTTGACACATGAAGAAAGGGAGTTGCAAAAAGGCATGGAAATCCAAGACACCAGCTGAAATCTATCAGTTTTTAGAAAGCAATCCTGACCCTTTTCAGTGCAAATTAATATAAGCTGGTTCAGTCCCAACTGATGGCCTATAAAAAGGTGTCTCATTATCAACCTTATTGTTGCAAAACATACAGATGGCATTGGTTACAGAAGGATTTCTAAACTTCTGAATGTTCCAGTGAGCACTGTTGGGGCCATAACCCAGAAGTAGAAAGAACATCATTTCACCATAAACCGGCCAAGACCAGGAACTCCTCGCAAGATTTCTGACAGAGGAGTGAAAATAATTATCAGAAGAGTTGTCCAAGAGCCAAGGAACACTTGTGGAGAGCTTCAGAAAGACCTGGAATTATCAGGTAGAATTGTTTCAAAGAAAACAATAAGTAATGCACTCAACCGGCATGGCCTGTATTCACGCTCACCAAGCAAGATGCCATTGCTGAACCCCTGATGAAGTCCCAATAGTGACAAAATGCGTTGGAAGTGGCTTACCTTACTGTGGACGCGGCGACATCAGACGCAGGTCCCAGCATTGATTTTCCTGCTGGAAAAGTAAAGTGTTTTTAGAAATTACTTATAAGTGTGCTCTCCTTTTCCATTAACTGAATTCTGTTGCCCATAGTTACGAGTGTACGCTATTTTGGGACTGGACTATTGTTTTGGAAAAAAACAGTGAACTATTTGCGCATGAACAAATATCCTATATATATATATATATATATATATATATATATATATATTGTGATGACTTGGGGTAATTAGCTGGTGGATGGGTATCAGTGGTGCAGTGTCTAAGGTGCTCAATCGGGGTCCACACATCTTTTTAAGTGTAAATAAAAGAAAGGTGCTTTACTGTCAGCCTACTGTAGAAAAAAACAACAAACGCCTGGCCCCCATTCAGGCATTGACTCACTTCTTTGCCTCGACTACATTTGGGCTGCTAGTCTGCAAATAAAGTCTCTATTTGCTTCTTTGCAGGTCTATCGCCAGGTCCAGCCTGGCTTTGCTGCCACAGCTTCACAAAACACAGTTCAGCCTTAGTGGCTGGTATATGTGGCTTCCTCAGCCTGCAGAATATCTGCTTCAATGTCCTGCAGTCCTCCATGCCTCTTGCAGGTCTGAGCTCAGGACCCCTGGCCCCCAATGGCCTCCAGGCACACTTGGCTCTGTAGTTTCCAGTCCTCCTTGGACTGATTCCACAATGCAGCCTGACTGTAGGTCTGCCTCATTAGCCCTCACACTTACTTTAACTACTCTGTGTGGGCAGATCCCTCCAAGCCCACACAGAATCCATGACTCACTATCGCCGTCTTTGGTTAAACTAACACAATATATATAAAAAGAGAGAGAGAAAGAGGTTATTAACTCTAATCAGTTAATCAATCAATTAATCAATCAATTAACCTCATTGGGATTTTGGATGCTTGTTTTGTAACAACGCTTTCAATTTCTCTGATTTGCTTTTTGATTTTTTAATAGTTAAATTTTTAACACCAATGAATGAATAAATCAATCAATCAACCTCATTGGGATTTTGGATGCTTGTTTTAAAGTAATGCTTTCCATTTTTCTGATTTGCTTTTTCATAGTTAATTTAATCAATTAATCAATCAAATCAGTCAATTGTATTTTTTACCTGGTTTCCACACTACATGTTTGCGAAGCCCATGTCTGTTTTTCTGCTTCTCTGATTGTATAATCAATCAATCAATCAATCAATCCTTTACCTGGCTTCCATTACATGAATAGTATTAAATATTATACCTGAATCTCCCTGTACTGGCCTTGAGCCTCTGATCTAGTTCTTGATTAATGAAAACATTCTATAGCATTGTATAGTTTTATATTAAACTGCCATCCAATCTGCCACTGCAGTATGTTTTCTAGATGTGCTATATTCTTTTAAAATGCTGTGCGTCTAACCCCACAGCGTAATCCTAATCTCTTTCCACAGCCGAATTGCAGCCTAAGCCTATAAACCTATTGTGCACCGGTCGACATTGTGAGAATGTCAACACATCACCTGTCGATAGTGTGAGAATGTCAACATGTCACCTGTTGACATTTGAACAATGTCAACAGTCTAATTGTCGACATTGTTTTGTAGACATTATGAATGTTGATATTGTCAATGTTTTGACTACATCCTACAGTGCAGTGTTTCCTGAGTATGATAATGTGCTGATAATTACATATAACCCAGCAGTGCCTTTCAAAATGTCATTATTAGCTCTGTTATTAATTAAAATAAAAAACACAGGGGGTCATTCAGACCCGCTCGCGAGCGAAGGTCGCTCGCTAGCGGGTCGATGTTGGGCGAATGCGCATGCGCACGATGGAGGGAGCTCCGTCGTGCGCATGCATGAGACCCGGCGAGCGACGAGGAATACGTCGCTCGGGGTCTCGCACCAAAGGGGGCGTGCTGTCGATGGTGAGTGACAGCACGCCCCCTTTGGTGGGCGTTCGGGGGGCATGGGTGCCAGACGGAGGCGTTCCCATGGGAACGCCTACCGTCTGAGTCCGGCCCCACTGACATCACTAGTGATGTCAGTGGGAGTGATTTTGGCTCTGATAGAGCCAAAATCACTCCTGGGCTTGCGGCAGTGAGACCGTACCGCAGGGTCTCGTCGCAAGCCCGATGGTCGCGATGGTCTTGACCATCGCGACCATCATCATGGACGCTCGCTATAGCTGTGGGTGGTAACCCACAGCTATGCGAGCGTCCATGAGGACGCTCCAAAAACAGGTAGGAGGGCCCTGATTCAGAGCGAGCGCTCTGGTCAGAGCGTTCAGCTCTGAATCAGGCCCACTGTATATGTAGATTTGATGTTTTTTAGTGACTTGCAAGGAAGGAATAAAATAGGGTCTATGTCTGCAGAATGGATCTCCTCTGACTCCCTGGGCTCTCCTGTGGACCCGGCAATTTCTGACCAGTTTTGTAAAAAAAAAAATTGCCTGTTAAGTGACAATTCAGCTAGTTAAGTCAGCTAGTCACCAAAGCCTACGTAATGGCACCACTATTGGAGGGGGGAGTTGGTATGGGAACAATTTGTTCAGGGTCAGACTTGGGGGATCAATTCTAAGTTGAAGCCTGGACCTGAATTCCTGCTGTGCCCCTCCCCTCACACCCAGAATAAGCCATGGTTAATGCTGTGTAAGTTTTTACATTTTATTTTGAAAGGTCATCACATGTTTGTTTATGTAATCTGTAACCCTTTCTATTTCCATCATTTATGTACAGTAGCCAAGCATCGTACTCCCTCTTTGTAAATAAAGTGTTCCATTATTAGTCTATTTTCATATATTCTCCAGAACTCAGTGTTTGAGGAAGCACTAAGGTTACTCTATAACTACTATTGTATGCAAGATGCAGGGGGAGACCAAGTAACTGAGTGCTAGTTTGTGTCGCAGAGACTGCACAATTGTGATAGAGTGCTGTGACTCCTTGGTAACTTCTACTGGTGGAGGCAGTAGAGCGGTGTTTGGTACTGTACAACAGGCAGAGTGATAGAATATTCATTATGAATATTATATTCACCTCTGCCCTCATTACATCAGGACTTGGCGATCTGGGTGATCACATTCCTGACGCTAGTGTAGTACCAGTCAGGGTGATACTGGTACCAGTCAGGGTGATTCAGAGCTAATTCAGGGGTACCTATTGGTACATTCCTCCCAACATAAACCATTCCAGGAGGGACAAAATGGACTTCTCTCTTAATTTATGATTGCCGTCACCTGTGTTGAACTACTGTAGTTAATTGATAAGAAAGGTGTCTCACCACAGGTGAAGATAATTATAACTTAAGAGGGAAGTCCAGGTAAAAAACATTTGTCCCTCCTTGAATGGGTATGCTGGCATCATATAAATATAAGGAAGTCTGAACATCTGTAAAGATTGGAAAGGTGACATATTTGTACAGTATTAACAATGAAAAACATTGAGGTGTGTTTTTTTAGCTTATCATAAAATATACTTCTTTCACTTTCAGTTGCAGCACTACATCATTCCTCAACTTGAACTCAGAACAGTAAGTACTGTTTAACATATGCCGTATTAGTTTTAATATTTTAATGACTTATTACAATTCATATGCTAATTATCACTTATATATTGAGAATGTCTCTTTATTTATATGTTGGATTAGATGTCTTTGGGGTCTAGTTAGTAATCAGTGTTATGAGACAGAGTGAAAAATCTGTGATAAGGTGCCAGCCAATCAGCTCCCTACTGCCATCTCACAGGCTCTGCTTGAAAAATGACAGTTGGGAGCTGATTGGCTGGCACCTTATCACAGACTTATCACTTCTCACTCTGGGGTCTATTTACTAAGCAGTGTTAGGAGACAGAGTGAAAAGTGATAAGAAAGTAATAAGGTGCCAGCTAATCAGCTCCCAACTGTTATTTTACAGCCTGTGAGATGACAGTTGGGAGCTGATTGGCTGGCACTATATCACTTTCTTCTCACTTTTCACTCTGTCTCCTAACACTGCTTAGTAAATAGACCCCTTTATTACTTCTTTTTGTTAGTTTAGAATGAGGTTTCTGGTTGGATGGCTGTCAGAATAGTCATTTGGACTAATTTAATGTACATTGGGTAATTGTGGAATAATACAGCATCTACTTGTTCACAACAGAAAATGCAACAAA
Source organism: Taudactylus pleione (assembly GCA_031769625.1). Classification (NCBI taxonomy): domain Eukaryota; kingdom Metazoa; phylum Chordata; class Amphibia; order Anura; family Myobatrachidae; genus Taudactylus; species Taudactylus pleione. The sequence goes on from JAUIMM010000065.1 coordinate 9,425,952, forward strand.
CTCATTGGCTGCGATTCAATTCAATGCGATGAGGAATAGCCCCGAGAGGGAGCTCCCAGAGCCATTCAATTCAGCGCGATGTTTGGTCCGACTAAATGATTTCTTCTCGCATCCCCCTGCGAGGAGAAATCCAACAAAAGTGCCGGCCGTGTGACTGTTTGCCCGTTTAGCATGGCTCTAACAACTTCGCGGCCGGCACCTATTCAGAGAATGCCGGTTCTCGCGACTAAACACCCATGTTAAGTAGCGAGAACCAGCATTCTCTGACGTAACAGCGTGCTGAATTGAATCACCCTAGGAGCTCCCTCCTGGAGCTATTTAGATTTGCGCTGAATTGTATCGCGGCCACTGATGCATATTGCAAATGTGCAGATATTTTTTCTACAAAATTCTTCACTAACATAAAAGAATGAAGCAGCAATTAGCTTTTACAGTACCATGTAAAAGTGAAAGCATATAAATAAATAGTGTTATAGTATCTGCACTAAACATATAATAAAAAAATGGATGTTGCCTATTTAAGTAAAAAAAGAATTGCAGTCCTTTATAACACAGTAAGGTAGATAAGAGATCTACTGCTCAAATGAAATCAATTAAATTAAAGAAACAGGGTTTGCATAAGATTCTAAAGAGACCCTGATAAAGAAAGAAATTATTGTGAGTGGGTGGAGGGCATGGAAATAACATGTAAGATCAGATACTTTTTACTGTAGTGTATAAATTATAATTTACAGGATTACTGAAATAGATCTGAAACTCTTCTTGCCAATTTTGTCTAAAAGTATTTTATGATGTTTATAGAGTCTGTGGCCGCTTTTTCTTATGGCCACGGAAGATCTGTGCATCTGCATATGGAAGCCTACCCCCCACCACAAGTGGGAGAACTAGTGAGTGGTGGGCCCAATATGTTTTGGGCCCCCAACCCAAAAAACAAGATACGGTTATTCCCAACACAGTACAGTCACATAACACACACTATACCCTGACTGTATACTATACACTTCTATATGTACTGTGCTAATACAGTATATACCCCTGACCAGGGACATAAGTTCATCACAGTCGCCCGGAGGCAAGTTAGAGTTTGGCACCTCCCCCCAAAATATATATATATATATATATATATATATATATATATATACACAGTATGTAGTAGTCACAGTTTGCACAGGAGGCATCAGACACACAGCAGGACAATGACGTGCGTTTCGCTGTGGCTGTTAGAAGGTTAGCCTTGGTAGCACTGAATCAGGCAGAGACGCTCTGTTGACTCTGAACAATAACTATGATTACTGAATTAGTCCTTTCTTGGTCACCCCAGGGTCTTGTTTGCTAAAGGCTACATATGATCATGTGTGAAAAGAGACACGGACACGAATGTGTATATGTAACCACAAGCATCTCCTCTCCGCTTTATTTAACAGAGCAACTTACATTTATAGGTGTAACACATCTATTGTTCATTATGTGCAGTGAGACTATAGTGCTGTTTAAACATTGGAATTGCATATCTTACCATATATGTACATATGCTTTTCTGTGCACATATGACAGGATCTGTACAATGAATTAACTCCATCCTGTCCTGCGCACCCACCCTCCATGCATACATGGCATACAAAATGGATTCTTATTCCAAAATGGCTTCTACACTTCCACATATTCTCTCCTTTCGATTCAAATTTTACATAGTATTGTCTTTCTAGCTTACCTAACCATGGCCCACCCCCTACGTTTCTGGTCCCTACTTCACACAACAAGCTATCCCTCCTAACGAGGTAGCTGCATGGGGCAGTGCCCATTCAAGACCACATAGGCGATGAGTCCCTCAGTTCCTATAGTCCTGTATCTTCTTTTCATCCAGTGGCGTAACTATGGAGGGTTCAGGGGGTGCGGTTGCTATGGGGCCCGGCAGCTTAAGGTGCCCGCCGGCCAGCGATTGCACCCCCTGCACCCTCCATATGCCGGGTGCCCACTGAGATTGTGTTACCAGTGGACGCCCGGCTCCTATTCAAACGCCCGACGGCAGCCGGAGGACGGAGCTCACTCCATCTTCCGGGTCCCGCAGTGCACTATGGGAGTGACGTCATGACGTCACTCCCATGGTGACGAGGAGCGGACGCCGGGGACGGAGCTTGGGAGTGAGCTCTGTCTTCTGGGTCCCGCAGAGCACTATGGGAGTGACATCATGACGTCACTCCCATAGTGCCGAGGAGCGGGCGCCGGGGTGAACGGCGGTTTCACAGGAGCGGGGATAAGGTAAATGGTTTTTGTGTGCATGTGTGTGTACGCGTGCGCGGGATTAGAGGCAGCTACTGGGATCTCACTACTGGGGCAGCTACAGGGGGCTCATTACAGGGGGCAGCTACAGGGGGCTCACTATTGGGGGCAGCTACAGGGGGCTCACTACTGGGGGCAGCTACTGGGATCTCGCTACTGGGGGCAGCTACAGGGGGGTCACTACTGGGGGCATTACAGGGGGCTCACTACTGGGGGCAGCTACTGGGGGCTCACTACTGTGGGCAGCTACTGGGGGCTCACTACTGGGGGCAGCTACTGAGGGCTCACTACTGGGGGCATTACAGGGGGCTCACTACTGGGGCATTACAGGGGGCTCACTACTGGGGGCATTACAGGGGGCTCACTACTGGGGGCAGCTACAAGGGGCCCACTACTGGGGGCATTGCAGGGGGCTCACTACTGGGGGCAACTACAAGGGGCTCACTACTGGGGGCAACTACAGGGGGCTTACTACTGGGGGCACTGCGTAAGGGGCACCATTACAGTGGGCATTGCATAAGGGGCACCATTACAGTGGGCATTTAATGTTTTAGGGGAACTACTGTGGTTATTGTGTAAGACCTAAGTTAGGGGGGCCCCTTAAAAATGTTGCTATGGGGCCCAAAAAGTTCTAGTTACGCCCCTGTTTTCATCTGTATTCTTGCAAAAGCCTTCAGTTATTGCCATACATTGTTCACATAAGTCTCTGCCAAGCAATGGTTCTCTTGTCTTTCAAACTGCACAAAAGTTCTGGGTATGTCCATGTAGCAGGATCATAGTTGTCTTTGATATTTCTTTAGACGCTTTAAACCTAGAACAGTAATCAAGTGTAAGTATTTTCCTTATCAGCCATATATCTATCCCGACAATCAGGTAAATGATTACTAGTAATGTCAATCCTTTAGCTATTTACATGAAAATACCTGAAAACTATTCTTCTGTTCCCTTGAACCAACTTGACATATTCAACCGTGTAAACCATCCATTACTAGCAATATTATACTCTGGATCATTATGCATCTTCCTAAACTGGTCATTCAATTTGTTAACTTTCTCTAAGTGTACATATATTGGGTCAGATAAATTATCAGCTATATAATTACAGCAAACAGGGCTCACTATTTTACACATACTTCCCTGTGTATCTGTGAGATACTGAAGGATCAGCCTAAACTGTCCCAAAACCTTCACCTGGAATTTCAATTCATTAGTAATTATTTAAAACACATCAAATATTTTATCTGTAACAGTATTAAATAGTCTGGCTAAAGCTTCTATATTGTGACCATTCTTTACACGGTCTGGATATTGATAAAACTAGCATCAAAACTATAACAAGAACGAAGCATAGTATACAGTACATGCTCACAAGCCTTTGTCTGGCTTAGGGCCTAGCAACATATATATCAATTCATAAATTACGCCAACTCCCCTTATATAAAGTTCTTGCAGTGTGAGGCGAATCCAAATTTTCTTTTCTGCCACCTTTACTGCCATCAGAGTAGTTAGGAGAACTTGATAAGGACCTTGTATCTGGGTCCTAGGACTTTTCCTTAGATGCTTCTTTATCATGACCCAATCACCTGGTTGCAGTTTGTAGGTGGTGCAATCTGAATTGGGATCTAGATTCTAGAATATAAGAACACCTAGTGGTGGACTTTGGTTAATTTCTATTATATATGCATCACATATTGAATCAAGTTACCATGCTCATATTGTAACTGTTGTAGGAAATCACATCTTGTTCTAACAGCTATACTAAATAGTATTCCATAAGCTATCATCCTACGTTTCACACTGGGACTGTTCTTGACTATCAATCATATTAAAAAATAAACATTCTAACAAACTTTTCATTGTTCAATTTGACTGTATAGTTCAGTCTTTACACTCAATCATTGCTTGGGGGGCCAATTTATTCTCAGATTCTCCAAGATACATTCTAAAAATGTTTTTAGTAAAATGTGTACCTTTGTCACTCTCTATACCTCAAGTACTTCACATGTACGAATTACTTCTGTAATTTATTTTCCTTTTTCCTATTGTTCTGATTGTTTCTATTGTGTATTTGTGTTTGCTACCTTTCAAAACCATAGTCAATTTGAAACAGGTCTGAGCACAGAACATACCTAACACTTAACCAACTATATAAAATCAATCTTTAGTTTCTGGAAGGAATAACATCTGTCAGGTACTCCTTTCTTTCTTCTTCTAGTACCTTGATCACTTTTCCTGGGCTGTGCAATGATTAGGGGTAGGCTTATGCACTGGAGCCTGGGACTTCTTGGCTATTTTTGCCATAGCATGTCTAAACTGACGAGTGCTTCCATGAAGTATTTGGGCTCAGACTGAGTACAGTGCACGTGGCAAACAGAGGTGGTGCTTAACCATCCATCACCCGAAGTAGCGCACCTAAGACCTCATTCGGAGGCGGTCGCAAGAGCGATCGCTCTCTCTGAATGAGGGCAGGTGCTTCTGGTTTTTTGGTGCGGTCTCCTGATTGCAAGCTAGCGACCAGGGTGATGGTCACGATGGTGATCACCATCGCGACCATCGGGGCTTGCGACCAGTCCCTAAGGTTGGGTCTGGGCACGCGCAAGCCCCAGGGAGCTTCCTGCTCTGATGGAGCAGGAAACTCCCCACTGACATCACTGATGATGTCAGTGTGGCCGCCCACAAACCGGTAGGCGTTCCTAAAGGAAAGTCTCCATTTTGGAAACCACCCCCGCGGCCCGCCTACAAAAAAGGGTGAGCTGTCGATCAACATCGACAGCTGTCCCTTTTGTAGAGAGCTTCTCTCTCGCTCCAGGGCTTGCGCACGCGCAGTGCGGCCGCTGTGCGTGCGCAGGGCCACCCATTGACCCGGTTGCGAGCACATCGGTGCTTGCGACCGGGTCTGAATGACCCTCCTAGTCTTTCTAATTTATTACTTCTTAGTCTGAGGAACCTGTAACTGCAACTTTTAACAAAATCAGGTTCAATGTTTCTGGTCGCCAGTATCAGGTAGGTATATTACTGCAGCCTATTTGGCCAACTTGGTTTGCTGGAGCATTGCTTCTTCTGGGATATATTCTCTGATATGTGCTTTTGACTTTACTTAAAACCAAGTTTGACGGCATTTGAAAAGCAGCAAACAAAAAATCTAATACAAACTATGTATAATCTATAATTTACAATAACATGACTTATCGAAAAAGATTTAATTAATTCAACACAATCATTATCATTAAAGAAATATGAAAAATAAAAGAAAGTAATTATAATTTTCATCTTCCTGTGTCTCACTAGTCTCCTGTGGTTGCTAGCTGAACTACATACAGTATTAGGGATTTGCAGGCTCAGACCCTTACAATTTGCATATGCTGTGCTGCTAGATCTTCTCTCATATGCCAGCTTCATTCCCCCACATTAGACTTCCTCCCCCTTTTTGAATCCTTTAAATGAAGTGACATCTGGATTCAATCTTAACTAACTGCTGTAATATAGCAGAGCTAACACAAGAACTAAGTTACAGTACTTTTAAATTCATGCTGTTCTGTGAATATCAATGATCCCTGCTGTCTATCACCTTGTAAATACAATACAATATACAAAAAGACCTAAAAATCCTCTCAATTGTTTAAATATCTTTAGTACAGGCACTTTTTGTATGACTTGTTTCCTTTCCCCCTTGAGGTCCAGACACAACCTCTCGGCCAAGCCAGCCTGGGGCTTTGGAGCAAGAGTTATTTCTGTTAATCTTACTTAATCCTAATATTCTTTAATACTGATCTGAGTATCTTAACCAAATCAGTCAGAAGCATACAGAAAATGTCTGGCATGTTTTAAGTAGTGTCAGTGTAATTCTAGTTGCATGTCTATAAACAAAATGAGTTTCAACATCCTGACATTTCCAAGGGTGAGAGTACCTATCAATCCATCAATCCCTTGATCTGTGTCTTTTTTAACAGTTTCTCATGATATTATACAACTGAGGCTTCTATAACGGGTTACCACATTCCCTTACACTCCAGAACTTGGAACATCTGGAGTGGATTATTGGATTTTTGTTTTCTATAAAGCTAAATGAACTGCGCAATTGCATTGGCAATATGCATTTCTGGGCTACTTCTAATTAGTTCAGTCCAGTCATATCTAAACAACAGCCCCTATTCTACCTATATTCTTTGTAAAATCATGTTCTGCTTATTCGTCTAAAACAGGGGTGGGGAATCTTTTTTCTGCTGAGGGCCATTTGATATATATAACATAGTTCGCGGGCCCAGTGCAGTCCACGCCCCCTCCATGTGATGTCACACAGGGCGGGGCCACAATTGCCGCTGATTACAGTAATGCTGGAGCATCCTGAGAATGCTATGGGGAGCTGTAAGGGCAGCGGTGTGACCGTCTGAAGCGTCCTAAGGACACTCCAGGTGGCACTGCTGCAGATTCTGGCTGCAGGGTGCCATTCTAGGCACCCTGCTAGCCAGATGAGGCTAGCACAGAAAGCTCAGAGGGCCAGACCAAATGATTCCGGGGGCCTTATAAGGCCCCCGGGCCTTAGGTTCCCCTTCCCTGGTCTAAAGCAATTAACATCTTAATCTGTAAGCATGCATCATTCAACAGTTTAAAGAAATCATGAACTGAACTGATAAAACATTTTGTTAGGGAAATTACTTTTACTATTAATCCCTTCTGCAGTAATCAAATATAATTACTGTTTTTTTTAGAATTAAAGTTTGTCTGCATTCTCTTGATCTCACAAGTTACAGAAACAATATAGAAAATATCAAACAAAGCATTTTGTTATTAATGCATTCAAAATCAATCCTTTTTCCTATCTTGCAATGCCAATTTTTATTTATGGGCGTCCCCATGAAAAATGACAACTCACTCGCACTAACACTAGTGGAATCTGAGTCCACCCGAATGCAAGATCGGGTGTTCCCGCCTGACTCGGATTCCACCTCGAGGCCGAACGTCACCCGGCCGGCGTCGGATTCTCGCGAGACCTCGCGAAACTCGGGTGACGTTCGGCCTCTATAAAAGGCGCGGCGCCCGGCAATCGGCGCCATTTTGTGTGACAGTCACGTGTAGTAGTTAGTGCGCTGTGCTAGTGTTAGATTAGTTAGAGAATAGAGGAGAGTGGACTTGAGTGAAACTAGAGTTAGAGAGAGTAGGCAGTGTTATTGCCGGTGGCAGTAATATATAATTATATATATTATTATCAATATAACAAAATCATATAAAAAATAACCTCTGTGACTTTACTCGGCATGAGCCCACTGTGTGTGCTCCGTGACTGGGCATAAGCCCACTGAGTGTATACAAGCTCCGTGACAGGACATAGGGGGTCATTCAGACCCGCTCGTGAGCGGCAGTACGCTCTCAAGCGGGTCAATGTTCCCCCACTGCACATGCGCACGACGGAGGGAGCTCCGTCGTGCGCATGCGCGAGACCCGGCGAGCAACGGGCTCTCCATCGCTCCGGATCTCACACCAAAGGGGGCGTGCTGTCGATGTTGATTGACAGCATGCCCCCTTTGGTGGGCGTACCGGGGGCGTGGCTGCCAGACAGAGGCGTTACCATGGGAACGCCTACCATCTGAAGCCGGCCCCACTGACATCAGTAATGATGTCAGTGGGAGTGACTTTGGTTCTGATAGAGCCAAAATCACTCCTGGGCTTGCGGAAGCGAGACCCTACCGCAGGGTCTCGTCGCAAGCTGGATGGTCGCGATGGTCAAGACCATCGCGACCATCATCATGGACGCTCGCATAAGCTGTGGGTGGTAACCCACAGCTATGCGAGCGTCCATGAGGACGCTCCAAAAAAAGGTAGGAGGGCCCTGATTCAGAGCGAGCGCTCTGGTCAGAGCGTTCAGCTCTGAATCAGGCCCATAGCCCACTGTGTGTATACAAGCTCCGTGAAAGGGAATAAGCCCACTGTGTGTATTATACAAGCTCTGTGAAAGGGCATAAGCCCACTCTGTGTATTATACAAGCTCCGTGACAGGACATAGCCCACTGTGTGTATACAAGCTCCGTGACAGGGCATAGCCCACTGTGTGTATTATACAAGCTCCGTGACAGGGCATAGCCCACTGTGTGTATTATACAAGCTCTGTGACAGGGCATAGCCCACTGTGTGTATATAAGCTCCATGATAGGGCATAGCCCACTGTGTGTATACAAGCTCCGTGACAGAGCATAGCCCACTGTGTGTATTATACAAGCTCCGTGACAGGGCATAGCCCACTGTGTGTATTATACAAGCTCCGTGACAGGGCATAGCCCACTGAGTGTATTATACAAGCTCCGTGACAGGGCATAAGCCCACTGAGTGTATACAAACTCCGTGACAGGGCATAGCCCACTGTGTGTATTATACAAGCTCCATGACAGGGCATAGCCCACTGTGTGTATTATACAAGCTCCATGACAGGGCATAGCCCACTGTGTGTATACAAGCTCCGTGAAAGGGCATAGCCCACTGTGTGTATTATACAAGCTCCGTGACAGAGCATAGCCCACTGTGTGTATACAAGCTCCGTGACAGGGCATAGCCTACTGTGTGTATTATACAAGCTCCATGACAGGGCATAGCCCACTGTATGTATACAAGCTCCGTGAAAGGGCATAAGCCCACTGTGTGTATTATACAAGCTCCGTGACAGGGCATAGCCCACTGAGTGTATTATACAAGCTCCGTGAAAGGGCATAAGCCCGCTGAGTGTATACAAGCTCCGTGGCAGGGCATAAACCCACTGAGTGTATACAAGCTCCGTGAAAGGGCATAGCCCACTGTGTGTATTATACAAGCTCTGTGAAAGGGCATAAGCCCACTGAGTGTATACAAGCTCCGTGACAGGGCATAGCCCACTGTGTGTATTATACAAACTCCGTGACAGGGCATAGCCCACTGTGTGTATATAAGCTCCGTGACAGGGCATAGCCCACTGTATGTATACAAGCTCTGTGACAGGGCATAAGCCCACTATGTGTATTATACAAGCTCCGTGACAGGGCATAAGCCCACTGTGTGTATTATACAAGCTCCGTGACAGGGCATAGCCCACTGTGTGTATTATACAAGCTCCGTGTCAGGGCATAAGCCCACTGAGTGTATTATACAAGCTCCGTGACAGGGTATAAGCCCACTGAGTGTATTATACAAGCTCTGTGACAGGGTATAAGCCCACTGTGTGTATTATACAAGCTCCGTGACAGGGCATAGCCCACTGTGTGTATTATACAAGCTCCGTGACAGGGCATAGCCCACTGTGTGTATACAAGCTCCGTAACAGGGCATAGCTCACTGAGTGTATTATACAAGCTTTGTGACAGAGCATAGCCCACTGTGTGTATTATACAAGCTCCGTGACTCCAGTTCAAAGTGATAAATTAGAATGGATCACGAGAATGAACCGAGATTAGAGCAGAAACAACAAGCAAATGCTAGCATTGCAGTGGCTGGAAGTCCATCACTTTCATCTAAAGCTAATGCTCAAGGGCGTAGAGGCTTTAAAAACGTAGGGAACCTGAAATCAAAAAATCGAGATTTCACAGGGGTAAAGACAAAAAAAAAACCTCTAAAGACTACTACTATTGCAGAGAAACAGAAAATTGGCAACATACCATTCACCACATGTAGCGGCAAGGAAAGACTCAGGCTTTGCCCTTTATTTCTGAGTGGTGGTTCTGCAACTGTCAGTGAGGCATCTTGTGACTCTCATGACGATAAAAGACCTTTTCAATCTGACTATAGAAGTGTAAAAAAATTTAAAACCAATAAGGCAGTAGATCAAACTGTGTTTTTTGAAACACAAATGTCAGAAATCCCTGAGGAGAGTCTAAGTAGGTCCACGAGTGGCATTGCTATGTGTAAGCCTGACCTTTCAGAGAAGCAGCCCTCCATAGTTTCTTTTCCATCTGTAGTTGTGGGGATGAGCAGTATTGCCAAGGCCTTAGAAATTGAGGAAGCCACTGAGGAATTGCAAGAGGGTGAGAGGAATATATGTGCATCTGACACTGGCACTAATGAGGATGTTGAGGATGAGGATATTATTTGTATAAGTCAGGCACCAGTGGAAGCAGCTCTTGGCCAAGATAAGAAGGCCATTGCCATGCTTGGGCATATAACCAACAAATCCACATCTTTTGTGTGGAATTACTTTTACCCAAACCCTGACAACGTTTGTCAAGCCATTTGTAGCCTCTGTGGGACCACAGTTAGTAGAGGTAGGGACGTTAAGCATCTAGGAACTTCCACGCTATTACGTCATCTGCATCGAGCTCATGACAGGTGTTTGATAACAGAAACTACTGCTAAAAAAATAACAACAAGCAGTCCAGCATTAGCTAGATGCCTCTCTCTACTAAATCCCAGCACCTGCAATCTCCGCCGACAGCACTTTCCTCCTCAATATCCTCAGGAATGATCAGTGGTAGTCCAGCATCCAATTTGTTAATGCTAAGTCACGGTGGCTTCTCCACTTCCCAGGACACCTCAGAAGAAACTGAATCTTTGAGCGCTAGGCCTGCTGCTGCTGGTGGATCTTCATCCCAGAAGTGGACCAAGAAGACTACTAGCAGTATACCAAAAAAACAATTGACTGTTAAACAGAACCTAATTATTGGTCTGCAAAATGCTATTGTACCCGCTGTCCACTTAACCACAGATATGTGGACAAGCGGTAGTGGACAAACTAAAGATTACATGACTGTGATGGCCCACTGGGTGGGTGAATCGCCTTCAGCAGCAGCAGTATCTAACAAACAACACCAGCTCATTCAGAGGCAGGCAACTCTGTGCATCACCGGATTTAATAAGAGGCATACCGCTGACAACCTCTTAGAAAAACTAAGAGATGTCATAGAAACATGGCTTACCCCACTTGGACTCTCCTCAGAACTTGTGATTTCTGACAAAGCTACAAATATAGTGAAAGCATTACAGCTGGGTGAATTCCAACGCATCCCCTGTTTTGCTCACGCAATCAACTTAGTGGTGCAGGGTTTTTTAAAAACGACAGGGGCGTGCAGGAGATGCTGTCTGTGGCCCGAAAAATTTTGGGACATTTTCGGCATTCAGCAACAGCATGCAGGAGATTGCAGCACCTGCAAGAGAAGTTTAATTTGCCCTGCCATCAACTGAAGCAAGAAGTGGTAACGAGGTGGAACTCAACCCTGTATATGCTTCAGCGGATGGAGGAGCAGCAAAAAGCCATCCATAGCTATACGACAAGCCATGACATTGGGAGAGGAGGGGGAATGTACCTTAGCCCAGCACAGTGGAAAGTACTATCTGTCTTATGCAAGGTGCTCAAACCATTTGAAGTTGCCACATGTGAAGTGAGTGCTGACACTGCTAGCTTGATTAAGGTGATTCCCCTGATTTCGCTTTTGGAAAAGCAGCTGGAGAAATTGAAGGATGAGATTAAACAAAGTGATTCCGCAAAGTATGCTGGACTGATAGATCAAGTCCTTTGTTTGCTTCGCCAGGATCCACGGGTGGCCAAGATCTTGAAATCTGATCATTATATTTTAGCAACCATGCTTGATCCTAGGTTCAAGTCGTATGCTGTGTCTTTCTTTACAACTGACCCAGATCTTAAAAGAACCAAAGCGCTCCTGGTGAGCAAGTTGGCAGCTGAAGTGACACATGGCACTACGATGACGTCTCCTCCTTTGGTTTCTCCAACAGCAGCCAGAAAAAAATTCACCTTTTCCAAAAGACCCAGTGGTGATACTGATAAGTCAAGTCAACATATTGACATCTGGTCGGGTCTAAAAGATTTGCCCAACACCAGTGACACCTCTACCGTAACTCCATCTGATACGATTACCATCCAAAGAATGGTGGAGGATTATTTTCAGGACACCGTACAAGTAGACATGTCACAGAGTCCCTTCGAATATTGGAAGAAAAAAAAGGCAATTTGGAGACCCTTGTATAAATTGGCTTTGCATTACTTAAGCTGCCCACCCTCCAGTGTGTACTCGGAAAGAGTTTTCAATAAAGCCGGGAACCTTGTGAGCGAACGACGTAGGAGGCTACTTCCATAAAATGTAGAAAAAATGATGTTCATTAAAATGAACTGGAAATTTCATGAGGAAAACCTTTCCCGCTAATCACGTCACAATACAGAGTCTTCTGTAATGGTGGATTCCAGCGGGGATGAATTAATATTGTGTGAGGAATCGGATGATGTACACACTGATGAGGGTGAGGATGGCAATGATGGTGACATCTTGCCACTGTAAACCTGTTGCCTTTAGTAGATTGGTAGATTTTTTTGTGGGGGCCCAAACAAACCAAGCACTTCAGCCACAAAGAGTCAGTACCTGTCGCTGAAATGCTTGGTTTGTTAAAGTTTGCATGTCCTTTTTAAGATCCATCATAAGGGTGGGTGGGAGGGCCCAAGGACAATTCCATCTTGCACTACCTTTTATTTCTGCCACTGCTGTGTGGCAATGTTTCATAGATGTGCTTTAAACTGTGGTGTCTGTGATACTGCGCTGCTGCTCTGACGCTTGGTAACCAGTCAGCTCACTGCAACCTTTGGCCAATAATGGTGAAAACTATAATTTAAGCTGTGAGGTGGTCTAAATTGACTGTAAATGACTGGAAATTAATGTTATTGAGGTTAATAACACTCTAGGAAGAAAAAAAAAGCCCAATTTATGTCATTTTAGCTTTTTTTGCCAATTTTTGTAAAAAATCCAAATCCAAATCTAAGTCACCTTAGTTTGGCAAATCCAAATCCAAAGCCGGACGATGAATTAGAACCAAATCCAAATCCGGCAAAAATGGTCCGGCGCACATCCCTAACACATTAACCCTTTCAATTCCTGCACAACTTCTCCACAATTCCCTAGTACACCTTCACTATGCACAATCATTCACACATGTCACATCTGATCAACACAATTGTTCCAAACAATTCTACTTTCTCACAAGTTCATTTGACTCTCCTTTATCACATACATATGGGCCCATTTCATTCACAAGCAAACTTTCAATTTCAGCACGGCAGCCATTTTCTGTGACATCCTGCATTCCATTGTCATCAGCAAAACAACTCTATCACAGCATGTCTTCACAATACAAATGAAATATAGCAATATTATAAATATACATTTTGAGAAGAAAAGAAAAACAAAACAAACAAAACACTAGTTATATAAAACACAACATTCCACTGCAGTGATAATTATGTAAGTGGGCATCTGGGGGTCATTTCTATATTCTTATTCAAGTTTATTTCATTTCTCAATCAGACCTTTCAGTGTGTCATCTAGGTTATATTTATTACATAACTCACATCTCATTTTGTGATGTTTAAACTAGGGGTGAGCGGGTTCGGATTTCTGAAATCCGAACCCCCCCGAGCCCCCCCGATCCGAGTCCGAGCCGAATCAGGCTCGACTTTTCCCGCCTGACTCGGATCTGAAATCGAGGCAAAACGTCATCATCCCGCCTTCCGAGTCTCGCGGGTTTTGGATCCTATATAAGGTACCCGCGTCGGCGCCATTTTCTCACTCGGCTGTGGACAGTGAAGAGGGAGGGTGGGAGTTAGGGCTGTGTAGTGTAGTGTAGTGTAGTGCTGCTGTTGTCCACTACTTCAAAGTCCATAGGGGCTGGCTGTGTTGTGCTGTGCTGCTGTTGTTAATAGGGGCTGTGTCCACTACTTCAAAGTCCATAGGGGCTGGCTGGACTGTGTTGTGCAGTCAGTTCTCCATAGGGGCTGTGTCCACTCCAAAGTCCTGTGCAGTGTCCCAGTCCTAAAGGGGTGCTGTAGTGTTGTCCAGGGGGTGCTCTGTCCATCAGGGGTGCTCCCCCCAAGTGCTAAAAAAATAATATATTTTCTGTGTTTGTGAATTGTGTGCGCAGTAGCCGCACGTGCATCAACAAAGTAGTGCCAAGCGTGCGCCTGTGTCATAAGTAAAGGGCCGGCTGGCTTGACCGTTAAGGGTGCTGTAACCCCCGAAAGTACACTCCAGTCCAAACCAAAAAAAAAATTATTTTCTGTGTTTGTGAATTGTGTGCGCAGTAGCCGCACGTGCATCAACAAAGTAGTGCCAAGCGTGCGCCTGTGTCATAAGTAAAGGGCCGGCTGGCTTGACCGTTAAAGGGTGCTGTAACCCCCGAAAGTACACTCCAGTCCAAACCAAAAAAAAAATTATTTTCTGTGTTTGTGAATTGTGTGCGCAGTAGCCGCATGTGCATCAACAAAGTAGTGCCAAGCGTGCGCCTGTGTCATAAGTAAAGGGCCGGCTGGCTTGACCGTTAAAGGGTGCTGTAACCCCCAAAGTACACTCCAGTCTAAACCAAAAAAAAAATTATTTTCTGTGTTTGTGAATTGTGTGCGCAGTAGCCGCACATGCATCAACAAAGTAGTGCCAAGCGTGCGCCTGTGTCATAAGTAAAGGGCCAGCTGGCTTGACCGTTAAGGGTGCTGTAACCCCCGAAAGTACACTCCAGTCCAAACCAAAAAAAAAATTATTTTCTGTGTTTGTGAATTGTGTGCGCAGTAGCCGCACGTGCATCAACAAAGTAGTGCCAAGCGTGCGCCTGTGTCATAAGTAAAGGGCCGGCTGGCTTGACCGTTAAGGGTGCTGTAACCCCCGAAAGTACACTCCAGTCCAAACCAAAAAAAAAAATATTTTCTGTGTTTGTGAATTGTGTGCGCAGTAGCCGCACGTGCATCAACAAAGTAGTGCCAAGCATGCGCCTGTGTCATAAGTAAAGGGCCGGCTGGCTTGACCGTTAAAGGGTGCTGTAACCCCCAAAGTACACTCCAGTCCAAACCAAAAAAAAATTATTTTCTGTGTTTGTGAATTGTGTGCGCAGTAGCCGCACGTGCATCAACAAAGTAGTGCCAAGCGTGCGCCTGTGTCATAAGTAAAGGGCCGGCTGGCTACACCGTTAAAGGGTGCTGTAACCCCCGAAAGTACACTCCAGTCCAAACCAAAAAAAATATTATTTTCTGTGTTTGTGAATTGTGTGCGCAGTAGCCGCACGTGCATCAACAAAGTAGTGCCAAGCGTGCGCCTGTGTCATAAGTAAAGGGCCGGCTGGCTTGACCGTTAAAGGGTGCTGTAACCCCCAAAGTACACTCCAAACCAAAAAAAAATATATTTTCTGTGTTTGTGACTTGTGTGCACTGTGGTTGCACGTGCATCAACAAAGGAGCAGCGCCAAGCGTGCGCCTGTGTCCCATAAGTAAAGAGCCGGCTGGCTCATTTCTTAAAGGGTGGTGTAACCCACAAAGTGCACTACTCTCCAGCAAAAATAAAAAAATATTTTCTGTGTTTGTGTGCGCTTTAGCCGCACGTATATATATATCAATATAACATAAATGGAGGACCAAACTTTCTCCGATAAAAATAAAATAGGGAAAGATCAAGAACCACTTCCTCCTAGTGCTGTTGCTGCTGCTGGGAGTTGTTCATCATCCCAGAGAGGAAGTAGGAACATCACTACTTTTACTAAACAATTGACCCTCCAACAGTCCCTAGCGATGAGGATGAAGTACGACAGCAGTCATCCTGAAGCAAAACGTATAACTGAGGCCTTGACTGCTATGTTGGTGTTAGACGTGCGTCCGGTATCCGACATTAGTGCAGTGGGATTTAGACAATTGATGGAGGTAGTGTGTCCTCGGTTCCAAATCCCATCTAGATTCCACCTGCATCCTCAAAGCAGCAGCGACAAGCGTGCGTCTGTCTGTTAAAGGGTGGTGACACCCTCAAAGTGTGCTACACAAACAATTAAAATATTGTTCTTTTTTTTTCTGTCTTTGTGAATTGTGTGGGCTGTAGCCGCACCTGCATCCTTAAAGCAGCAGCGACAAGCGTGCGTCTGTCTGTTAAAGGGTGGTGACACCCTCAAAGTGTGCTACACAAACAATTAAAATATTGTTCTTTTTTCTGTCTTTGTGAATTGTGTGGGCTGTAGCCGCACCTGCATCCTTAAAGCAGCAGCGACAAGCGTGCGTCTGTCTGTTAAAGGGTGGTGACACCCTCAAAGTGTGCTACACAAACAATTAAAATATTGTTCTTTTTTTTTTTTTTGGTCTTTGTGAAATGTGTGGGCTGTAGCCGCACCTGCATCCTTAAAGCAGCAGCGACAAGCGTGCGTCTGTCTGTTAAAGGGTGGTGACACCCTCAAAGTGTGCTACACAAACAATAAAAATATTCTTCTTCTTTTTTCTGTCTTTGTGAATTGTGTGGGCTGTAGCCGCACTTGCATCCTCAAAGCAGCAGCGACAAGCGTGCGTCTGTCTGTTAAAGGGTGGTGACACCCTCAAAGTGTGCTACACAAACAATAAAAATATTCTTCTTTTTTCTGTCTTTGTGAATTGTGTGGGCTGTAGCCGCACCTGCATCCTTAAAGCAGCAGCGACAAGCGTGCGTCTGTCTGTTAAAGGGTGGTGACACCCTCAAAGTGTGCTACACAAACAATTAAAATATTGTTCTTTTTTTTTCTGTCTTTGTGAATTGTGTGGGCTGTAGCCGCACCTGCATCCTTAAAGCAGCAGCGACAAGCGTGCGTCTGTCTGTTAAAGGGTGGTGACACCCTCAAAGTGTGCTACACAAACAATTAAAATATTGTTCTTTTTTCTGTCTTTGTGAATTGTGTGGGCTGTAGCCGCACCTGCATCCTTAAAGCAGCAGCGACAAGCGTGCGTCTGTCTGTTAAAGGGTGGTGACACCCTCAAAGTGTGCTACACAAACAATTAAAATATTGTTCTTTTTTTTTTTTTTGGTCTTTGTGAAATGTGTGGGCTGTAGCCGCACCTGCATCCTTAAAGCAGCAGCGACAAGCGTGCGTCTGTCTGTTAAAGGGTGGTGACACCCTCAAAGTGTGCTACACAAACAATAAAAATATTCTTCTTCTTTTTTCTGTCTTTGTGAATTGTGTGGGCTGTAGCCGCACTTGCATCCTCAAAGCAGCAGCGACAAGCGTGCGTCTGTCTGTTAAAGGGTGGTGACACCCTCAAAGTGTGCTACACAAACAATAAAAATATTCTTCTTTTTTCTGTCTTTGTGAATTGTGTGGGCTGTAGCCGCACCTGCATCCTTAAAGCAGCAGCGACAAGCGTGCGTCTGTCTGTTAAAGGGTGGTGACACCCTCAAAGTGTGCTACACAAACAATTAAAATATTGTTCTTTTTTTTTCTGTCTTTGTGAATTGTGTGGGCTGTAGCCGCACCTGCATCCTTAAAGCAGCAGCGACAAGCGTGCGTCTGTCTGTTAAAGGGTGGTGACACCCTCAAAGTGTGCTACACAAACAATTAAAATATTGTTCTTTTTTCTGTCTTTGTGAATTGTGTGGGCTGTAGCCGCACCTGCATCCTTAAAGCAGCAGCGACAAGCGTGCGTCTGTCTGTTAAAGGGTGGTGACACCCTCAAAGTGTGCTACACAAACAATTAAAATATTGTTCTTTTTTTTTTTTTTGGTCTTTGTGAAATGTGTGGGCTGTAGCCGCACCTGCATCCTTAAAGCAGCAGCGACAAGCGTGCGTCTGTCTGTTAAAGGGTGGTGACACCCTCAAAGTGTGCTACACAAACAATAAAAATATTCTTCTTCTTTTTTCTGTCTTTGTGAATTGTGTGGGCTGTAGCCGCACTTGCATCCTCAAAGCAGCAGCGACAAGCGTGCGTCTGTCTGTTAAAGGGTGGTGACACCCTCAAAGTGTGCTACACAAACAATAAAAATATTCTTCTTTTTTCTGTCTTTGTGAATTGTGTGGGCTGTAGCCGCACTTGCATCCACAAAGCAGCAGCGACAAGCGTGCGTCTGTCTGTTAAAGGGTGGTGTAACCCTCAAAGTGTGCTCCACAAACAATAAAAATATTCTTTTTTTTTCTGTCTTTGTGAATTGTGTGGGCTGTAGCCGCACTTGAATCCTCAAAGCAGCAGCGACAAGCGTGCGTCTGTCTGTTAAAGGATTACATCGGTGACAGCATCCAAGTAGGCATGTCAGACAGTCCATACCTGTACTGGCAGGAAAAAGAAGCAATTTGGAGGTCCCTGTACAAACTGGCTCTATTTTACCTGAGTTGCCCCCCTCCAGTGTGTACTCCGAAAGAGTGTTTAGTGCAGCCGGGAACCTTGTCAGCGAAAGGCGTAGGAGGTTGCTTCCACAAAATGTGGAGAAGATGATGTTCATAAAATGAATTATCAACTCTTCCAGGGAGACCAGCCTCCAGAACGTACAGAGGGACCTGTGGTTCCAGCAGGGACGAATTAATACTCTGTGAGGATGAGGATGTACACACTGAAGAGGGTGAGGAATCGGTGGATGAGGAGGATGAGGATGACATCTTGCCTCCGTAGAGCCAGTTTGTGCAGGGACAGATAAATTGCCAGCTTGTTTTGTGGGGGCCCAAACGAACCAATCATTTCAGCCACAGTTGTGTGGCAGACCCTGGCGCTGAAATTATTGGTTTGTTAAAGTGTGCATGTCCTGTTTATACAACATAAGGGTGGGTGGGAGGGCCCAAGGACAATTCCATCTTGCACCTCTTTTTTTTCTTTGCATTATGTACAGTTTGGGGCCTAGTTTTTCAATGCCATCCTGTCTGCCACTGCAGTTTCACGCCTAGATGGGTCTCGTGTTTGTGCCGCCCACTCGTGTCGCTTAGCATAGTCATCCAGCTACCTCGGTGCAACCTTTTGGACATAAAAACACTATTGTGAGGTGTGAGGTGTTCAGAATAGACTGGAAATTAGTGGAAATTAAGGTTATTGAGGTTAATAATAGCATAGGAGCAGAAAAACCTACAAATTCTGTGATTTTAGCTGTTTTTATGCTTTTTAAAAAAAAAATACAGATCCAAAACACAAAACCCAGAACCCAAAACACGGAAGGGTGGTTTTGGCAAAACCAATCCAGATCCAAAACACGAAGAAAGATCCAGATCCAAAACCAAAACACGAAAAGTGGCCGGTGCACACACCTAGTTTAAACAAGTCAGTCTATGCAGAGCCGGCTCCAAGCATAGGCATAATAAGCTAATGCCTAGGGGCATTCAAGGCTCTGCCGCTTCCTCCCACACACCGCTGCCATGATCGGAGCTCCGCTCCGACCTGGCAGCGCACTGGTCAGGTGACTTTGACTGGTCAGAATGAGCTTCTGCACAGAAGCTCATTCTGGCTACAGGACAGGGGCAGAACTAGCGGCGGTGTAGCCGGTGCCTTGCACCGGGGCCCGCTGTGGTGCAGGGGCCTGTGGCCACCTGCATTCGACAGCACCGCTGCCCGCCAACCCGGTCCCCATTATTTAAATGGTTGGAGTCAGAGCGGGCCGCTTCGGCCGCTCTGGCTCCACCAACATAACAGCCACCCGTCACGGCCCGGCCCCTTGTTATGACACGGTGCGCGTGACGTCATGCGTTCTGTGTCATAACAAGGGGCCGGGCTGCTAGAAGGAGAGGATTGAGAGGAGCCATGGAGATGAAGCAACCAAGGTAAGTGGCAGCGGCTGCGCTGGTATGGGATGGGGAGGATGCAAGGCTGAGACACACTCTGGGGCGGGGAGGCTGAGACACACTCTGGGGCAGGGAGGCTGAGACACACTCTGGAGCAGGGAGGCTGAGACACACTCTGGGGCAGGGAGGCTGAGACACACTCTGGGGCAGGGAGGCTGAGACACACTCTGGGGCAGGGAGGCTGAGACACACTCTGGGGCAGGGAGGCTGAGACACACTCTAGGGCGGGGAGGCTGAGACACACTCTAGGGCGGGGAGGCTGAGACATGCACTGGGGCTGAGGGGGAAGGCAGAAACATGCACTGGGGCTGGGGGGGACGGCTGAGACGCACTGGGGCTGGGGGGAGAAGGCTGAGACACACTGGGGCTGGAGGGGAATGCAAGGCTGAGACACACCCTGGGGCTTGGGGGGAGAAAGAGGCTGACATGCTGGGGGTGGGGGGAAAGAGGCTGACACACTGGGGCTGGGAAACATGCTGGAGGGGGAGAATGATGTTGACACACCCAGCCCCATGCTAGGGGGCATCAGCCAAAATTTTGCCTAGGGCGCCGAATTGGCTAGGGCCAGCTCTGAGTCTATGGATGTTACCCATTTTTAAACATTCATCAAATATCCTGCTTTATGATTCCCATATAGCTTCGCTAGAACATTCCCTTGTCTAGCTTAGTCAAAATCCATTATGACTAAAATCAGACCTAATAGTGGCCCTCCTCTCTTTAGAGGTTACTATTCCCGTGCACAGGAATATCAAATGTTTATCTATAGGCTGACAGACATGCAATTACTTTATCCTGCTTCAGTTATTAACACTATTGACTGGATGTAACTTTCCTCCTATTTCTGAAAACAAGGTCTCCCTTTCTGTTCATTCAGACACTAATAAATGAAAACACATTTCTGTAAATGTATCAAGTCCTAGCACCCATCTGGCGTACTTTTCTAAATCTAATGGAATTTCATGGCATTATTCTATTTCATAAACAAATCACCGTGTGGGGCTCTCTTCTAAAGTTAAATCAGTGACCATTATCAAAGTTACTCTAAAAACACAATAATGACAGGTTTGTTATATAACAAACAGACAAACAAGACTTTAAACATTCACCTATCATTCACTGAGCATATAACAACAGAGTATAACATTTTTAAATAACAACACCTTTAGGGTGACCAATAATTACCCAAGGATTGCTTCCAGCAGGACAGAACATCAACTGCAATGGGGATACAGCTACCAGGATAGCAAAACATTTGTGTTTACTCACCTGGGAAATTGTCCTGGCAACTCCGTCCCCAGAGCATGATCTCATAACTGTCCAGTGGTCAATACTGCTGGGCATCTCAGTGGGAACTTCCATGTTGTCGACTCTGGACAATAACTTTATCTAATGAATGAGTCCTCACTTGGTCACCCTCAGACTCTGTTTGCTAAAGGCTACATATGATCATGTGTGAAAAGAGACACAGACACGAATGTGATTATGTAACCACAAGCATCTCCTCCTCTCCACTTTATTTAACAGAGCAACTTACATTTATAGGTTTCGTGTAATACATCTGTTGTTCATTTTGTGCAGTGAGACTAAAGTGCTGTTTAAACATTGGAATCGCATACCTTACTGGGATGCAATCGGGAAGCCGGCTGACGTAAGCCCGACAGCCGGCTTCCCGACTGCTTTATCCCGGCGAGGGTTAAATGACAGGCATCTAAATGTAGACGCCTGTCATTTTTCCGACACCGGGAGACCGGCGCCCAGCATCCCAATCGAATGGATGCCGGGCGCCGTGAGCGGACAGCCGCGGGGGGGAGGGTTAGGTTTAGGGCTCCCGGGGGGGACTTAGGGTTAGGTACCCCCCAGGAGGGTTAGGGTTAGGCTAGGGGGAGGGAGGGTTAGGGTTAGGCACCCCCCGGGGGGAGGTTAGGGTTAGGCACCCCCCCCCGGGGGACTTAGGTTTAGGCAGCGGGGAAGGGGGGTTAGGTTTAGGCACTGAGAGGGTGATTAAGGTTAGGCACAAGGGGGAGGTTAGGGTTAGGCACCCCTAAGGAGTGTTAGGGGGTTAGGTTAGGTTAGTAAGTACTCACCTACGGACGATCAGGATTTCCAGCGCTGTCGGGCTGCTGCTGCCGGGATCTCTTCATTTGTCTGCCTGCCGATGCTGGGATTCGAACTCCCGGCCATGTGGCCGGCAGTATTTCATACCGCTTCCACCTTACCATATATGTACATATGCTTTTCTGTGCACATATGACAGGGTCTGTACAATGAATAAACTCCATCCTGTCCTGCGCACCCACCCTCCATACATACATGACATACAAAATGGATTCTTATTCCAAAATAGCTTCTACACTTCCACAGCTCATATACAATTATGCCTGATATGTAAATTTTGTTCCAGTGCTCCAGGTACGCTGTGTGAGAACGGCTAGTGGGTCAGAGTCAGACAGACTTACCGAGTTTCAGCTGACTCTGCAGCAGCATATGCTGGTGAGCGCCGTTTGTTTTGATGCAGAATCAGAGGTTAGCAGTGGACGGCTCTCTGTACCGGTGGTCCCTGGGATAGGAGATAGGACAGGTGTCTCAGGTTCCAGCTCACTCTCTAGCAGCAGTGGTGAGCAGTGGCGTAACTAGGGCAGGGCGAGTGGGGCACGTGCCCTGGGCACCATGGCAAGCCCTCCCCCACACCACTATTGTGTCCTGAGTCTATTTTTTAACGAGCAGGCAAGTGTGCCTGCTAGCCTGCTGTTGGCTTGGCTGCCTGTAGAGGGAGCTGCAGTGGAGGCTTGCAGCCCCTCCTAGGCAGCCTTCCTACCAGCTCTATCCTCCTCCTCACCTGCTGAAATCCTGGACTAGAGCTGCCATCTGCGTCAGGAGAGGAGTTATTCTTCCCTCCCCGGCGCTCTCCATCGCCGCTGCCTGCTCACCACAGGTAAGTTCTTAGGGGGGAGGGCTAATGGCTAAGGCCCGAGCCCTAGGATGTGCTGGGAAGGGCTGGAGGATCATCAATGAGAGATTTGTATTGCATTATAAGCAGCATGTCCCCAGGGCTGGTGCACCTGTGCATATTTCCACAGCCTCCATGCGCACACCTCCCCAACTGCTGGACATGGCGATGAGCAATGTCCTCTTTGCACAATGTACCCTGTATTTCCTTGCCTTTATTTTGAGCTTCCATGGTCAGTGCTGATTTCTGTGGGAGCTGCCTCCTGCTCACTGAGATCGTGTGGCTGAGCGGGAACATCACTCTGGAGAGGGAGCACTTCACAGAGAAAAAGTGTTGCTGGAGTCCACCTGCAGATTCAGCGTAGGGATGGACATCGATGTTTGTGTTCTGATAGTAGCGGTCTGATATTTGGGTGCCACTGTTTGTTTTTGCTCAATACTTTAACTCTCTCTCTGTCTTTTTTTTTTATTATAAGAGAATAGATAGTAAAAATGTAGAAATAAAATATGACACAGAAACAGAGAAAAAAGTGGGAAAATAAGAGAAGAGAGTAAGAAAGGGAAAAGGAGGGGCAGCAAAGGTCAGAGTGGTTCCTTGTCTACGTAGAGAACATCACTTCTTGAAAAAGAGCATCTAAACATCCGCAAAGATGTGCATGCATCCAACTCAAAGATGTAGAAGACCATCATAACATAAGAAAGATTACGTAGTAGTGACCAGGTAGTATTTTTAAATACTTTCATGGTTTCTTGAGATGTGGGCAATTAATCTAAATAGACTTCCCATCGATCATGGAACTTTGGGCCTGATTCAGACCCACTCGTGAGCGGCTGTCCGCTCGCAAGTGGGTCGATGGTCTGCACTGAGCATGCGCACGCCAGAGGGAGCTCCGTCGTGCGCATGCGCGAGACGCGACGAGCGAAGGAATTTCCTTCGCTCGTTGTGTCTGATCAAAGGGGGCGTGCTGTCGATTGACAGCACGCCCCCTTTGGTGGGCGTGCCGGGGGTGTGCCTCCCAGACGGGGGCGTTCCCAAGGGAAAGCCTACCGTCAGAAGCCGGCCCACTGACATCACTAGTGATGTCAGTGGGAGTGATTTTGGCTCTGATAGAGCCAAAATCACTCCAGGGCTTGTGGTCGAAAAACCCGACCACAGGCTTCTGGTCGCACTGGCGATGGTCGCGATGGTCAAGACCATCGCGACCATCATCCTGCACGCTCATATGAGCTGTGGGTGATGACCCACAGCTATACGAGCGTCCAGGAGGACGCTCCATTTTTATGGAGGACGGCCCTCATTCAGAGCGAGCGCTCTGCTCAGAGCGTCCGGCTCTGAATGAGGGCCTTTGTTACTCCCTTCTCCATGTCAACCATAGCAGTGCGCCTGTCAGAGTATAGTATATTAAGTAGGTCTGCAGTAACCAGTTCCAGGGTATGTGTGTGGGAAGAGATCTTTTTAGCAACTGTAACTAGTATTGTAAGAAAGGGAAGAATATTGGGAAGTATTAATGTTAGAGACCAAGATTCAAAGTCCACTAGAGGATTTCTACCCATACAAATGGAAGTTTAACACCTGTGACATGCATAATAAAGGAGTGAATTTTATGCCAAAACTTCTTTATCTTGGTGCATTGGTGCTCAGGTGGAGGAAGTCTAGAGGAGAGGACAGAGGGCCTGATTCAGACCCGGTCGCAAGCGCTGAGCGCTCGCAACCGGGTCGATGGCCCAGAGCGCATGCGCACGAGGGAGCCGGCTCCGTCGTGCGCATGCGCAAGACCCAGATAGCGATGGGCAATCCATCGCTCTGGATCTCGCACGAAAGGGGGCGTGCTGTCGATGTTGAGTGACAGCACGTCCCCTTTGGTGGGCGTGCCGGGGGGGGGTGGCTGCCCAGATGAAGCTGTTCCCATGAGAATGCCTACCATTTGGGGCCGGCCCCACTGACATCACAAGTGATGTCAGCGGAGAGATTCCAGCTTTGTTAGAGCTGAAATCTCTCTGGGGCTTGCGGCAACGAGACCCTACCACAAGGATCTCGTCGCAAGCCCGATGGTCAGAGCGACCGGCTCTGAATCAGGCTCAGAGTTCCACCTGGACAAAACGCAATGGGTACTGTGCTGTATGCTGATTCTCAGATAAGCTATGTCTTATTATATCTAATGTATGAGTGGTATACCATGTATGTTTATTTTTATGTTTTTATGGATTGTGGATTTCTATTAAAACTGTGAAAAATGCTACTGAAGTCAGTGACCCTATGAGGATCTTCACAAAGGACTTGAGATAAATGGTTATGATTTTATACACATGGTACAGGTTCACTTATAGTCCTCTTCACACATTTTTAGTGTGTTTTCATGGTTATTGCACTAGGAGGCGCCCTTGTTTTTTTAAATTATTTTTTAGATTGAAGGAGTTGGCGTGCTTGACAACAAGGTGTGAAGGTCTGGGTTTGTTGTGGACCCGGGGTGGTTACAGGAGCAGACACAGAAGCAGATTTAAATAAAAAGGTGGAGTTTTTAATAAGTGATTTAGCAGACATGGGAATGGCAAAAGAAAAAGTCCAGGCTTAGCACTAAAGTGCACTTGATTACTGTGGTGAAGCAAATGGGATAATGTCCAGATAGTGACGGGCAGGAAATGTCCAGTATGCAGGTTTGGTGAGCTGTAACGAAGTGCAGGCAGAGTTAATGAAGTCCAGCTGGGAGTTAGAGTGTGAGGCAAGGTGCAGGGAAACAGCTGGTTCAGGTACTCAGGCAGGGGAAAGGTAAATGGAGAGTGCAGGGTGAGTCCAGCAGGTTTGCAGCAGGCAAGGTAACAGGCTAGTAGCGCTTCCAGGCAGACAGGTAAGACACAGGTACTCTCTCTCAGCCGCAGCTGAGAAACATGTTGCAATGAATGAAGGCTCTGGACCTTCCTAAATACCAGGTGCCGCGCTGTGACTGGCTAGAAAGAGCACATGACCCACCAGGATTGGACAGCTTGAATCACATGACTTGAGGCAAGATGGCAGCGCCCATTCCAAATGGAACGGAAACACCGCCAGGCCTCACCAGGCCTCAGTGACAATGTGCCCGCACAGAACCATGTGCTGCCAATACCCCTCGCCAAACACCAGCACCGCTGCCAGAGACCTCTCACCACAATGACCTCACAGGTAATACCCGGTGACCACCATGCCAAGAAACCCTGGCCATGACAGTACCCCCCCTTATGGGGGGGTACTCACCAGGTTTCTCCGGATGGGCAGCGTGGAACCTTTTGATGAGTGCAGGAGCATGGATATCACGGGCATCAGTCCAACAACGCTCCTCTGGACCGTAACCCCTCCAATCCAAGAAGTACTGCAGATGTCCTCTGTGGATACGAGAGTCCAAGACTTGGGAAACCTCAAACTCCATGCCTCTTTCAGTCTGGACACGGGGAGAAGCAGGCAGGACACTGTGGAACTTATTCAACACTAGGGGTTTAAGCAGGGAGATATGAAAGGAGTTGGGAATTTTCAGGTAAGGAGGCAACTGAAGGTGATAAGCCATGGGTTTAATAATTTCTATAATGGAGAAGGGCCCAATGAAGCATGGAGCAAATTTCATAGATGGTACTCTGAGCAGTAGGTTCAGGATGGACAACCAGACTTGGTCTCCAACTTGTATACGTGGTACTATCCTACGCTTCTTGTCAACATGAAATTTGTAACCGGAGGACGCCTTCTCCAGGTCAGCACGAACTTGAGTCCAAATTGATGCAAATCTCTTTACAGTGTCTTCCACAGCTGGTACATCAAAGACGGGCAGGCTTTGAAATTGAGGAACCTGAGGATGAAGACCGTAGACCACTTGGAATGGGGTTTGGTTCGTGGAAGAGTGGTAGGAGGCATTATGTGCAAATTCAGCTCATGGCAGCAATACAGACCAATTGTCTTGGGAAGAGGTCATTAAAATCCTCAGGGAGGTCTCAAGGTCTTGATCAACCCTCTCGGTGGAACCATTGCTTTGTGGGTGATAAGCCGTAGAAAAATTTAGCTTTACTTGCCATACTGAACATAAGGCTCTCCAAAATTTTGCTGTAAACTGAACACCACGGTCAGAGACTATCTCGGCAGGAAGAACATGGAGACAGAATATATGTTGTACAAACAAATGAGCTAGGTCAGGAGCAGAAGGTCATTACTTTAGTGGTATATAATGGACCATTTTTGAGAATCGGTCTACTACGACCCAGATGGTAGAGAACCCTTGAGAATTTGAAAAAAGATCCGTGATTAAGTCCATGGAGAGATGCATCCATGGACGCGATGGAATAGGTAGCAGCAACAACTCACCAGCCGGAGCCTGACGTGAAGACTTATGCTGAGCACACAAGGAGCATTAAGAAATAAACTCCGACACGTCCGCTTTCATGGATGGCCACCAATAGCCTCTCTTCAGAAATTCCAGGGTCTTCCAGGAACATGAGTGACCTGCAAAGCAAGAGGAATGAGCCCAGGTGAGGAGCTGCTTCCTTAACTCCGGGGCCACAAAGGACTTCCCAGTGGGAGGCTGTACTTGTAGGGTGGCAAATACTCTTGACTCCAAGACAGGGGTATTTTGTTGATTCTCTGCTTTGTCATCACAGAGGAAAGATCTGGACAGAGCATCTGCCTTTTGATTAAGGGCTCCAGACCGGAAGGTCAGGGTGAACTGGAACCGCGAAAAAAATATTGCCCATCGGTCCAGACGAGGACTCACGCGGAGATTGTTGAGGAATAGGAGGTTTCTATGATCTGTGAAAACATTGAAGGGGAACTTAGCCCCTTCCAGCAGGTATCTCCATTCTTTTAATGCAAATTTCACTGCCAGGAGTTCTTGTTCACCTATGGCATAATTTCTTTCGGCAGGTGATAATTTCTTGGAGAAAAACCCACAGGGATGAACTCGATTATTCTCATAACGCTGGGAAAGAACTGCACCCACAGCCTCTGAAGACGCATCCACTTCCAATAGAAAAGGCCTGTCCAAATCTGGTTGACATAAGACTGGAGCAGAAATAAAAGCCTGTTTTAAAAGCTGGAAGGCAGTCTCTGCCTCAGGTGACCATAGGGCAGGATTAGCGTCTTTACGGGTCAGAGCGGTGATGGGAGCCAATAATGAGGAGAATCCTTTAATAAAACATCTATAGTAGTTGGTGAACCCAAACAATCTCTGGATGGCTTTCAAGGTTTGAGGTCGGGACCAATCCAAAATTGCCTGCACCTTCTTGGGATCCATTTCAAGACTGGAGCCAGAGATGACGTAACCAAGGAATGGCACACTGGGTACTCCAAAGACACATTTCTCCAATTTGCAGTAAAGGTGGTTCTTTCTTAGACGGGATAATACTTCCTTCACATGTTCATGATGTTTCTCTATAGAAGACGAAAAAAATCAGTATATCGTCCAGGTAAACTACAACTGAGACATACAACAAGTCCCGGAAAATGTCATTAACAAAGCCCTGAAACACGGCAGGGGCATTGCACAACCCAAAGGGCATCACAAGGTATTCAAAATGTCCATCTCTAGTATTAAAGGCGGTCTTCCATTCATCACCAGCACGAATACGGATGAGATCATAAGCCCCTCTCAGATCCAATTTTGAGAATATGATGGACCCTTTGACTCTGTCGAACAACTCTGTGATCAGTGGAAGAGGATATTGATTCTTGATATCATTAAGGCCCCTGTAGTCTATACAAGGCCTCAGGCCACCATCCTTTTTGCACACAAAAAAGAAGCCAGCTCCAGCAGGAGAGGTCGAAAGACGAATAAGTCCTTTCGCTAGGTTGTCCTGGATGTATTCAGACATGGCTTGAGTCTCAGGCAAGGATAGAGGATAGCTGCGACCACGAGGTGGCATCTTGTCAGGCATCAGCTCGATTGGACAATTCCATTCTCTCTGTGGGGAGGTGAGACATTCGCCTGTTGTTCAGAAAAAACATCAGAGAACATCTGGTACTCCTTGGGAATAGCTGGAGATATTGATGAAACTGTCTTTCTTACAGGTCGTATCTTGGGAAGACAGGATTTCTGACAGTCAGTTCCCCATGAAAGAATCTGCATAGAACACCAGTTTATCCCGGGATTATGCTGGCGTAACCAGGGTAATCCTAAAATGATTTCTTGGGATGCCTCAGGTATCACTAAGAACTTCAAAGACTCGGAGTGGAGTGCCCCAACACGGACTAATACTGGTTGAGTCTCCTTGGTGACCACTCCTTTAGCTAGAGGACATCCATCTACAGAGGTCAGGGAGATTGCGTGATGGAGAGATGAACAAGGAATCTGTAGTTTATTAACTAGACAAGAAGTCATGAAGTGTCCGGCTGCTCCAGAATCCAATAGAGCAGAAACGAAAACAGGCTTAAGCTTAAGATCCAAAGCTAGGGAAATTTTGAAATCTTTAGTATTAGGGGATGGGCTCATAACTCCTAACTTGATGTCCCCAGGGTCAGTTAGGGATAAGCGTTTCCTGATTTACGGAAGCAGGAGGCCACCAGGTGACCCAAATCTCCACAGTATAGACAGAGGTTCTTTAGCATCCTTCTCTTATGTTCCTCTTTGGAGAGATGGGTTTGGTTCACCTGCATAGGCTCCTCATCTATAGGAGGATGGGGTGGACGGGTAGGCAAGGGAGGAGTGAATGACTTTTGCCGATCAGTTCTATGTTTTTCAGCCTGACATTCTCTGAAGCGTAAGTCAATTTTATTGCAGAGTGAGATCAACTCATTTAAATTAGTGGGAAGCTCACGGGTTATCAGATAATCTTTTAGCCAGTCCGAAAGGCCATGCCAAAAGGCTGAGGTGAGGGCCTCCTCATTCCACTTAAGCTCTGATGCCAAGATTTGAAACTGTATGGCATATTGGCTGACAGGACGGGTTCCTTGTCTCAGGTTCATGATACTGGACGATGCTGACACAGTGCGTCCAGGTTCGGCGAAAATCCTCCTGAAAGATGACACAAAGTCCGCATAGTTATCCAGCAGCGAGTCTGAATGCTCCCAGAGTGGGGAGGCCCAATCCAAAGCTGAGCTGAACAAAGACACAATGTATGCCACTTTAGTTCTAGCAGTGGGAAAGTTATCAGGATGTAAAGTAAAGTGTATGTCACACTGATTTAAGAAACCACGACAGAGTTTAGGATTGCCATCAAATTTGCTTGGCATAGGTAGGTGTAAACAAGGGGATACCCTGGTCCCTGTATTACCAGGCACAGGAGGAGGTGTAGTTGGTGATACCCCAGGGGTGGTTAACGAGGTTTTCAGATTATCTTGTCACTTAGACATCTCTTGTAAAAACTGAGCCATTTGATGCTGCATAGTTTCCAGGCTTTCTAAACGACCAGCAATACAGCTAAATAAATCCACTCCAGACTCCTGTTCTGTGGCCGGATCCATGGGGCCAGTGCAAACTGTGAAGGTCTGTGTGTTTTCATGGTTATTGCACTAGGAGGCGCCCTTGTTTTTTTAATTATTTTTTAGATTGAAGGAGCTGGCGTGCTTGACAACAAGGTGTGAAGGTCTGGGTTTGTTGTGGATCCGGGGTGGTGACATGAGCAGACACAGAAGCAAATTTAAATAAAAAGGTGGAGTTTTTAATAAGTGATTTAGCAGACATGGGAATGGCAAAAGAAAAAGTCCAGGTTTAACACTAAAGTGCACTTGATAACTGTGGTGAAGCAAATGGGAGAATGTCCAGATAGTGACAGGCAGGAAATGTCCAGTATGCAGGTTTTGTGAGCCGTAACGAAGTGCATGCAGAGGTAATGAAGTCCACCTGGGAGTTAGAGTGTGAGGCAAGGTGCAGGGAAACAGCAGGTTCAGGTTCTCAGGCAGGGGAAAGGTAAATGGAGGGTGCAGGGTGAGTCCAGCAGGTTTGGAGCAGGCAAGGTAACAGGCTAGTAGCACTTCCAGGCAGACAGGTAAGGCACAGGTACTCTCTCTCAGCCGCAGCTGAGAAACATGTTGCATTGGCAATGAATGAAGGCTCTGGACCTTCCTAAATACCAGGTGCCGTGCTGTGACTGGCTGGAAAGAGCACATGACCCACCAGGATTGGACAGCTTGAATCACATGACTTGAGTCAAGATAGCAGCGCCAATGCTCCTCGCCAAACACCAGCACCGCTTCCAGAGACCCCTCGCCACAATGACCTCACAGGTAATACCCAGTGACCACCATGCCAAGAAACACTGTGACACAAGGGTAAAATAAGTATTGAACAACTCAACATTTTTCTCAGTAAATATACAGGTATTTGTAATGGGGCTATTGTAATGAAATTTTCACCAAATGTCAGCAACATTGCAATCCACACATGCAAACAAATCAAACCATAGTTGTCCATAAATTAATTTATTTGTAATAATATGAAATGACACAGGGAAAAAGTATTGAACACGCTTACTGAAATTAATTTAATACTTTGTACAAAAGCCTTTGTTAGTAAAGACAGCTTCAAGATGCCTCTTGTATGGAGAAACTAGTCACATGCATTGCTTAGGTGTGATTTTGGCCCATTCTTCCATACAAACAGTCTTCAAATCTTGAAGGTTCCGTTGGCCTCTTCTATGAATTCTGATTTTTAGTTCTTTCCATAGATTTTCAAGACAGGTGATTGGCTGGGCCATTCTAGCAGCTTTATTTTCTTTCTCTTAAACCAATTGAGAGTGTCTTTGGCTGTGTGTTTAGGATTATTGACTTGCTGAACCGTCCGCCCTCGTTTCATCTTCAGCATCCTGGTAGATGGCAGCAGATTTTTATCAAGAATGTCTATGTAAATGTTTCCCTTCATCCTTCCTTCAATCACTTCATGTATGCCTGCCAGTATCGTATGCTGAAAAACAGCCCCACACCATGATGTTCCCACCTGCAAACTTCACTGTTGGTATAGTGTTTTTGGGGTGATGAACAGTGCCATTTCTCCTCCAAACATGGTGTGTATTATGTCATCCAAAGAGTTCCATTTTGGTCTCGTTTGACCAGACTAAATTCTCCCACTATATCACAGGCTTGTCCAAATGTTGTGCAGCAAACTTTAAATGAGCTTCAGCATGCATTTTCTTCAGCAATGGAGTCTTGCATGGTGAGCGTGCATACAGGCCATGGCAGTTGAGTGCATTACTTATTGTTTTCTTTGAAACAATTGTACCTGCTAATTCCAGGTCTTTCTGAAGCTCTCCAAAAGTGTTCCTTGGCTTTTTACAACTCTTCTGATAATTATTTTCACTCCTCTGTCAGAAATCTTGTGAGGAGTTCCTGATCATGGCCGGTTTATGGTGAAATTATGTTCTTTCTAGTTCTGGATTATGGACCCAACAGTGCTCACTGGAACATTCAGAAGTTTAGGAATCCTTCTGTAACCAATGCCATCAGTATGTTTTGCAACAATAAGGTTGGTAATGAGACACCTTTTTATAGGCCATCAGTTGGGACTGAACCAGCTTATATTAATTTGCACTGAAAAGGGTCAGGATTGCTCTTTAAATACTGATAGATTTCAGTTGGTATCTTGGCTTTCCATGCCTTTTTGCAACTCCCTTTCTTCATGTGTTCAATACTTTTTCCCAGTGTCATTTCATATTATTACACATAACTTAATTTATGGACATCTATGGTTTGATTTCTACATTTAATTACAATAGCCCCATTACAAATATATTTACTGAGAAACAGGTTGATGTTTTCAATACTTATTTTACTCGCCCCTGACTACCTTTGAGCTGCTAGTCTGCAAATAAAGTCTCTGTCTGCTTCTTTGCAGGCCTATCACCAGGTCCAGCCTGGCTTTGCTGCCACAGCTTCACAAAACAGTTCAGTCTTAGTGGCCTTACCTTCTCCTATAGGTATATGCTCTGGCTTCCTCAGCTTGCAGATTAGCTGCTTCAATGTCCTTTGGTCCTCCCTGCCTCTTGCAGGTCTGGACTCAGGACCCCTGGCCCCCATTGGCCTCCAGGCACACTGGACTCTGTAGTTGCCAGTCCTCCTTGGACTGATTCCACAATGCAGCCTGAATGTAGGTCTGCCTCATTAGCCCTCACCTGAGCTCTCTCCACAAGGTAGCCCCTAGGTGTGGCAACACTTACTTTAACTACTCTGTGTGGGGGGAGATCCCTCCAAGCCCACACAGAATCCATAACTCACTATCGCCATCTTTGGTTAAACTACCACAATATATATAAAGAGAGAGAAAGAGAGATTATTAACACTAATCAGTTAATCAATCAATCAATCAATCAATTAACCTCATTGGGATTTTGGATGTTTGTTTTGTAACGCTTTCAATTTCTCTAATTTGGTTTTTGATTTTTTAATAGTTAAATTATTAACACCAATGAATGAATGAATCAATCAATCAATCTCATTGAGATTTTGGATGCTTGTTTTGTAATAATGCTTTCCATTTTTCTGATTTGCTTTTTTATAGTTAATTTAATCAATTAATCAATCAAATCAGTCAATGGTATTTTTTACCTGGTTTCAACACTACATGTTTTGCCAAGCCCATGTCTGTTTTTCTGCTTCTCTGATTGTATAATCAATCAATCCTTTACTGGCTTCCATTACATGAATAGTATTAAATACTATACCTGAATCTCCCTGTACTGGCCTTGAGCCTCTGATCTAGTTCTTGATTAATGAAAACATTCAATAGCATTGTATAGTTTTATATTAAACTGCCATCCAGTCTGCCCCTGCAGTATGTTTCCTAGATGTGCTATATTCTTTTAAAATGCTGTGTGTTTGTGCCGCTGCTCTGTCACTTAGCTTAGCCAGTCAGCTCGCTACAGCCTTTAGCCAATATGGGTGAAAACAATATTGTGAGCTATGAGGTGGTCAAAATTGATTGGAAATGAATGTGTATGAGACAAATAATACTGTATAAACAACAACAGGCCCACATTACATGATTTTAGCTGTTTTTATAAATTGTGTTAAAATAATACAAATGCAAATCTAAAACACTAGAGGGTGGTTTTGGCAAAACCAAAACATAATGATGAATTAGAACCAAACCAATACCAAAACACAGATATTTGCGCACATCTCTAATCTGGACAAGCCACAATGCAAAGTAAGGGCTATAAAAACTTTTTTTAAATTTGTTTTGCATGCATGCATGCGTGGGAAATAGTAGCTGTCTTTACATGTAGCCATAGGCAAACGCAGGGGGGTTTCCGTCTGCCTGGAAACCCCCCCCCCCCCCCCGCACCCAGCCAACACCATGACCACAATAGAAATAGTAATATAATAGATTGTTACTAGTGTTGCATGTTTTTCTCAGTATCACAAATGAAATAATTAGCACCTCCTGTGGATCTTTTAACATGTATCAGCCAGCAATAAATAACCTGCGCACCAACTAGAAGATCTGGAATACTTGCACTGTTAGAGATGCACTGCTATAGAGCCCAATATGTACATATATGTACAAGGCAGTGCTAGGTTCTTCTGCTTCTCCTCCAGGCTCCAGGACTTGCTTCCATGATCTGGAATGGTGCCCACATCTAAAATAAATACATTCAGCTCAGGCAGGATGGCCTACTGACACATCTCATGTCTTACTGTGATCAATGGTCCTGTAATGCTGGAATTATTACACACAATACACTGTGTATGACGCTTATTAAAGCCCTCTTCATTGACTGGCCACACTCGCTCTAAAATTAAGCATTTGGAAACCCCCCTTTGGAAATCCTGCGTTTGACACTGTGTAGCACACACATACTGGCAGTTTAATTTTTACACTGCAATTTAGATTTGATCTTGTGACTGTGAGGTTTGGGGTTGAGCTGTGATCCTCCAGCATTCCATTGAGTATTTCTTCACTAATCCTAATCCCGACATCTAACCCTCCCTCTAGTGACTAACCCCACAGCGTAAACCTAATCTCTTTTCACAGCTGAATTGCAGCCTAAGCCTAATGTTGACATTCTAACAATGTCGGCATTTCACCGGTTGACATTGTGAAAATGTCAACACATCACCTGTCAATATTGTGAGATTGTCAACAAGTCACCTATTGACATTTTCACAATGTCGACAATATAATTGTTGACATTGTTGTGTACATATTATGAATATTGATATTGTCAACGTTTTGACTGCATGCTACAGTGCAGTGTTTCCTGAGTATGATAATGTGCTGATAATTACATATAACCCAGCAGTGCCTTTCAAAATGTAATTATAAGCTCTGCTATTAATTAAAGTAAAAAACACTGTACATGTAGATTTGATGGTTTTTAGTGACTTGCAAGGAAAGGAATAAAATAAGGTCTATATCTGCAGAATGGATCTCCTCTGACTCCCTGGGCTCCCCTGTGGACCCGGCAATTTCTGACCAGTTTTGTAAAAAAAAAAATTGTCTGTTAAATGGTTAAGCCAGTCACCAAAGCCTGCGTCGTGACATCACTATTGGAGGGGGGAGTTGGTATGGGAACAATTTGTTCAGGGTCAGGCTTGGGGGATCAATTCTAAAGGTCCCCATACATCAGCAATTAATTGCAGAAATTGTGCAATTTGCAATCGATTGTGTATAAAAATCTTTCCCTTTTTCAATCGATTGTAGAATTGCCACAATCGATTGAAAAAGGGAAAGATTTTTATATACAATCGATTGCAAATTGCACAATTGCTGCAATCAATTGCTGATGTATAGGGGCCTTTAGTTGAAGCCTGGACCTGTATTCCTGCTGTGCCCCTCCCACCACACCCAGAATAAGCCATGGTTAATGCTGTGTAAGTTTTTACTTTTTATTTTGAAAGGGCATCATATGTTTGTTTATGTAATCTGTAACCCTTTGTATTTCCATCATTTATGTACAGTAGCCAAGCATCGTACTCCCTCTTTGTAAATAAAGTGTTCCATTATTAGTCTATATTAGGGGTGAGTGGGTTCGGATTTCTGAAATTCTGAACCCCCCCGAGCCCCCCCGATCTGAAGCCGATCCGAGTAAGGCTCGACTTTTCCCGCCTGACTTGGATCTGAAATCGAGGCAAAACGTCATCATCCCGCCTTCCGGGTCTCATGGGTTTTGGATTCTATATAAGGTACCCGCGTTGGCACCATTTTCTCACTCGGCTGTGGACAGTGAAGAGGGAGGGTGGGAGTTAGGGCTGGCTGTGTAGTGTAGTGTAGTGTTGTGTTGTGCTGTGCTGTGCTGCTGTTGTCAATAGGGGCTGTGTCCACTCCTCCAAAGTCCATAGGGGCTGGCTGTGTTGTGCTATGCTGCTGTTGTCTATAGGGGCTGTGTCCACTCCTCCAAAGTCCATAGGGGCTGGCTGTGTTGTGCTGTGCTGCTGTTGTCCATAGGGGCTGTGGGCCTAATTCAGAGCCGCTCGTAAC
This sequence comes from Taudactylus pleione, assembly GCA_031769625.1. Taxonomy (NCBI): domain Eukaryota; kingdom Metazoa; phylum Chordata; class Amphibia; order Anura; family Myobatrachidae; genus Taudactylus; species Taudactylus pleione. The sequence goes on from JAUIMM010000065.1 coordinate 9,462,017, forward strand.
TCCGAGCGATGTTCGCACATCTGCGCATGCGTATGGGTTGTAATGAGCATGCGCCAACCAGTCAGTGCAGTCGGAAATCGTGTGCTCGCAAAATAGCAAAAGACTGCTAATTTGAGTGACATGATGAGGCGTTTGTGGGTGGTAACAGGGGAAGGTGCTTGAAAACGGGGAGTGGAGATCCGAACGCAGGCGTGCCAAACGGTCAAAAAGGCCATTTTAAGGGTGTGCATAATTAACAAAGCAGCGTCATCGACCATATCACTTGGTTGTCTTTTAGCCTGAACTGCTCGCATGATTGCGGTAGGAAAATGCTACCACAAGAATAGCGAGCAGTTCATACGCCGTTCGATGTACTCGATTAATCTAATAAATAGCGGAGATGACGTAGGATGTGAGCGACCAGGGGGCGTTTTTTCAAAATAGCGAGCGCATGTTTCATTCGCTCGTTCAGACATAGAGGCATCAACAGACCGTAAAGAGCGAGCGCTTAATTCAAATATCCGGCCCCTTTTTCAGAACGACCATCCGCAAATAGTATCCGGCTCTGAATCAGGCCCTGTGTCCACTCCTCCAAAGTCCATAGGGGCTGGCTGTGTTGTGCTGTGCTGCTGTTGTCCATAGGGGCTATGTCCATTCCTCCAAAGTCCATAGGGGCTGGCTGGACGGTGTTGTGCAGTCAGTTGTCCATAGGGGCTGTGTCCACTCTAAAGTCCTGTGCAGTGTTCCAGTCCTAAAGGGGTGCTGTAGTGTTGTCCAGGGGGTGCTCTGTCCATCAGGGGTGCACCCCCCAAGTGCAAAAAAAATAAATATTTTTTCTGTGTTTGTGAATTGTGTGCGCAGTAGCCGCATGTGCATCAACAAAGTAGCGCCAAGCGTGCGCCTGTGTCATAAGTAAAGGGCCGGCTGGCTTGACCGTTAAAGGGTGCTGTAACCCCCAAAGTGCACTCCAAACAAAATAAAAAAATATTTTCTGTGTTTGTGAATTGTGTGCCCTGTTGCTGCACGTGCATCAACAAAGGAGCAGCGCCAAGCGTGCGCCTGTGTCCCATAAGTAAAGAGCCGACTGGCTCATTTCTTAAAGGGTGGTGTAACCCACAAAGTGCACTAGTCTCCAACAAAAATAAAAAATTATTTTCTGTGTTTGTGTGCGCCTTAGCCGCACGTATATATCAATATAACATAAATGGAGGACCAAACTTTCTCCAATAAAAATAAAATAGGGAAAGATCAAGAACCACTTCCTCCTAGTGCTGAAGCTGCTGCCACTAGTCATGACATAGACGATAACATGCCATCAACGTCGTCTGCCAAGGCCGATGCCCAATGTCATAGTAGAGGACACATACAATCCCAAATGACAAAGTTCAGGAAAATGACCTTAAAAAAACCATTTCAATCATCTGAGGAGAAACGTAAACTTGCCAATATGCCATTTACGACACGGAGTGGCAAGGAACGGCTAAGGTCTTTCCCTATGTTCATGACTAGTGGTTCAGCTTCACATGATGATGGAAGCCCTCCTCCCGCTAAAAAAATCAAACAAGTTAAGCTGGCAAAAGCACAGCGAAGAACTGTGCTTTCTAAGAAGATATCACAAATCCCCAAGGAGAGTCCAAGTGTGGTGGCGGTTGTGATACCTGACCTTCCCAGCACTGGACGGGAAGAGGTGGCTCTTTCCACCATTTGCACGCCCCCTGCAAGTGCTGAAAGGAGCACCCACAGTCCACTTGCTGATATACAAATTGAAGATGTCATTGTTGAAGTACAACAGAATGAGGATACTGGTGTAGCTGGCGCTGAGGAGGAAGTTGGCGAGGAGGATTCTGATGGTGATGTGGTTTGTTTAAATCAGGCTCCGGGGGAGACAGTTGTTGTCCATGGGATGAAAAAGCCTATCACGGTCATGCCTGGGCAGAAGACCAAACATTCCACCTCTTTGGTCTGGCAATATTTCTATCCAAATCCGGACAACAACTGTCTTGCCATATGTACCATATGTAAAGGTGAAATAAGTAGGGGTAGGGACGTTAACCACCTAGGAACATCCTCCCTTATACGGCACCTGCAGCGCGTTCATAAAAAGTTACTGTCAAGTTCAGAAACTTTGGCTAAGACCGTAAGCAGTCCAGGGACACCTAAATCCTGATGTCCTGTTGTATCCAAGCGCCTGCAAACCACACCGTCAACTCCCTCCTCGTCAATTTCCTCCTTAGTCAGGATCGGAAGTAGTCCTGCAGGCCATGTCACTGGCATGACTGACTCTCCTATCCAGGATTCCTCCGGAGGATCCTGCATTGCTACGCCTACTGCTGCCGCTGCTGCAGTTGTTGCTGCTGGGAGTCGTTCATCATCCCAGAGAGGAAGTAGGAACACCACTACTTTTACTAAACAATTGACCCTCCAACAGTCCTTAGTGAGGAGGATGAAGTACGACAGCAGTCATCCTGAAGCAAAACTTATAACTGAGGCCTTGACTGCTATGTTGGTGTTAGACGTGCGTCCGGTATCTGCCATTAGTGCAGTGGGATTTAGACAATTGATGGAGGTAGTGTGTCCCCGGTTCCAAATCCCGTCTAGATTCCACTTCACTAGGCAGGCGATACCAATACTGTACAGAAACGTCAGAAAAAGTGTCCTCAGTGTCCTGAAAAATGCGGTTGTACCCAATGTCCACTTAACCACGGACATGTGGACAAGTGGAACAGGGCAAACTAAGGACTATATGACTGTGACAGCCCACTGGGTAGATGTATCACCTTACGCAGCAACAACAGCAGCGTCACCAGTAGCAACATCTCAGAAATGCCAGCTCATTCCAAGGCAGGCTACGCTGTGTATCACCAGTTTCAGTAAGAGGCCCACTGCCGACAACCTCTTAGAGAAACTGAGGGAAATCATCGCCCAGTGGCTTACCCCACTTAGACTCTCCTGGGGATTTGTGATATCTGACAACGCCACCAATATTGTGCGGGCATTACATCTGGGCAAATTCCAGCACATCCCATGTTTTGCTCACACAATAAACTTGGTGGCGCAGAATTTTCTGAAAAGCGACAGGCATTCAGGAGACGCTTTGGGGGGCCCGAAAAATTTCTGCCCACTTTCGCCATTCAGCGACTGCGTGCTGAAGACTGGAGCTCTAGCAAACACTCTTGAACCTGCCCCGCCATCACCTGAAGCAAGAGGTTGTGACACGGTGGAACTCAACCATCTATATGCTTCAGAGGATGGAGGAGCAGCAAAAGGCCATTCAAGCCTATACATCCACCTATGACATAGGCAAAGGGGTATGCACCTGACTCAAGCGCAGTGGAGAATGATTTCCGTGTTGTGCAAGGTAATGAAGCCCTTCGAACTTGCCACACGTGAAGTCAGTTCAGACACTGCCAGCTTGAGTCAGGTCATTCCCCTCATCAGGCTTTTGCAGAAGCAGCTGGAGAAATTGAAGGAGGAGCTAAGACGGAGCGATTCCGCTCGGCATGTGGGACTTGTGGATGAAGCCCTTCATTCGCTTTGCCAGGATTCCAGGGTGGTCAATCTGTTGAAATCAGACCACTATATTTTGGCCACCGTGCTCGATCCTAGGTTTAAAGCCTATGTGGTGTCTCTCTTTCTGGCCGACACAAGCCTGCAGAGGTGCAAAGACCTGCTGGTGAAAACACTGTCAGCTGAAGCGGAACGTGACATGTCAACAGCTCCTTCTTCATTTTCTCCCGCAACTGGGGCTGCCAGAAAAAAACTGGTATCCTAAGCAACCCGCAGGCGGTGATACAGGGCAGGCAGGACCAAGTTTGGATATCTGGTCCGGACCTGGCAACAATTTCTGACATGTCTACTGTCACTGCATATGATACTGTCACCATTGTCAGAATGGTGGAGGATTAGATCGGTGACAGCATCCAAGTAGGCATGTCAGACAGTCTGTACCTGTACTGGCAGGAAAAAGAGGCAATTTGGAGGCCCCTGTACAAACTGGCTCTATTTTACCTGAGTTGCCCCCCCTCCAGTGTGTACTCCGAAAGAGTGTTTAGTGCAGCCGGGAACCTTGTCAGCGAAAGGCATAGGTTGCTTCCACAAAATGTGGAGAAGATGATGTTCATAAAAATTAATTATCAACTCTTCCAGGGAGACCAGCCTCCAGAAGTACAGAGGGACCTGTGGTGGTGGATTCCAGCGGGGATGAATTAATACTCTGTGAGGATGAGGATGTACACAACACTGAAGAGGGTGAGGAATCGGTGGATGAGGAGGATGAGGATGACATCTTGCCTCCGTAGAGCCAGTTTGTGCAGGGACAGATTAATTGCCAGCTTGTTTTGTGGGGGCCCAAACGAACCAATCAGTTCAGCCACAGTCGTGTGGCAGACCCTGGCGCTGAAATGATTGGTTTGCTAAAGTGTGCATGTCCTGTTTATACAACATAAGGTTGGGTGGGAGGGCCCAAGGACATTTCCATCTTTGGCAAAACCAATCCAGATCCAAAACACGAAGAAAGATCCAGATCCAAAACACAAAACACGAAAAGTGGCCGGTGCACACCCCTAGTCTGTATTCATATATTCTCCAGAACTCAGTGTTTGAGGAAGCACTAAGGTTACTCTATAACTACTATTGTATGCAAGATGCAGGGGGAGACCAAGTTACTGAGTGCTAGTTTGTGTCGCAGAGACTGCACAATTGTGATAGAGTGCTGTGACTCCTTGGTAACTTCTACTGGTGGAGGCAGTAGAGCGGTGTTTGGTACTGTACAACAGGCAGAGTGATAGAATATTCATTATGAGTATTATATTCACCTCTGCCCTCATTACATCAGGACTTGGTGATCTGGGTGATCACATTCCGGACGCTAGTGTAGTACCAGTCAGGGTGATACTGGTACCAATCAGGGTGATTCAGAGCTAATTCAGGGGTACCTATTGGTACATTCCTCCCAACATAAGCCATTCCAGGAGGGACAAAATGGACTTCTCTCTTAATTTAAGATTGCCGTCACCTGTGTTGAACTACTGTAGTTAATTGATAAGAAAGGTGTTTCACCACAGGTGAAGATAATTATAACTTAAGAGGGAAGTCCAGGTAAAAAACATTTGTCCCTCCTTGAATGGGTATGCTGGCATCATATAAATATGAGGAAGTCTGAACATCTGTAAAGATTGGAAAGGTGACATATTTGTACAGTATTACCAATGAAAAACATTGAGGTGTGTTTTTTTTAGCTTATCATAAAATATACTTCTTTCACTTTCAGTTGCAGCACTACATCATTCCTCAACTTGAACTCAGAACAGTAAGTACTGTTTAACATATGCCGTATTAGTTTTAATATTGTAATGACTTATTAAATTCATATGCTAATTATCAGTTATATATTGAGAATGTCTCTTTATTTATATGTTGGATTAGATGGCTTTGGGGTCTAGTTACTAAGCAGTGTTATAAGAAAGATTTCTGGACTGCACAACCTGACTATATATATAATGGGAGGTGCTACCTGATGAGACTATTTGCAGGCACAGAAAAATGTGTTATGAGACAGAGTGAAAAGTGATTAGTCTGTGATAAGGTGCCAGCCAATCAGCTCCTAACTGCCATCTCACAGGCTGTGTTTGAAAACTGACATTTGTGATCTGATTGGCTGGCACCTTATCACAGACATCACTTTTCACTCTGTCTCCTAACACTGCTTAGTAAATAGACCCCTTTATTACTTCTTTTTGTTAGTTTAGAATGAAGTTTCTGGTTGGATGGCTGTCAGAATAGTCAATTGGACTAATTTAATGTACATTGGGTAATTGTGGAATAATACAGTATCTACTTGTTCACAACAAAATATGCAACAAACTCATTGGCCGCGATTCAATTCACTGCGATGATGAATAGCCCGAGAGGGAGCTCCCGGAGCCATTCAATTCAGTGCGATGCTTGGTCCGACTAAGGGATTTCTTCTCGCATTCAATTCAATGCGATGATAAATAGCCCAGAGAGGGAGCTCCCGGAGCCATTCAATTCAGCGCGATGTTTGGTCCGTTTAAGGCACTTCTTCTAGCATACCCCTGTGAGGAGAAATCCCAAAAAAGTGCCGGCCGTGTGACTGTTTGCCGGTTTAGGACGGCTCTAACAACCTCACGGCTGGCACTTTAGTCAGAGAATGCCGGTTCTCGTGACTAAACACCCATATTAAGTAGCGAGAATCGTCATTCTCCAACTTAACAGCGCGCTGAATTGAATAGCCCTAGGAGCTCCCTCCTGGGGCTATTTAGCATTGCGCTGAACTGTATCGCGGCCACTAATGCATATTGCAAATGTGCAGATATTTTTTCTACAAAGTTTTTCACTAACATAACAGAATGAAACAGCAATTAGTTCTTACAGTACCATGTAAAAGTGAAAGCATATAAATATATAGAGGGGTATTCAATATGGGAGTGAAAAGTCCGTGCTGGACTTTTCGCTCCACATCGGAGATATTTCAGAGATAAAGTATCGGGCGCGCGCCCGCTTTATCCCCGTATTCAATATAAAATCTACAAAAACGGGACCTGGCGAAGTGGGATTTGCGATAAACTACGAAAAAATTGTAGGACCCCCCTAAAGTTGTAAAAACATGGGGGATCACTATGGGTACACCCGTCTTAGCCTGCAAATGAAAGTCGGGGATTTAAATAGCCATAGCAGGTGTTTTTTTCCCGACATTGAAGAAGTGTTGTAGAAGAGCACTTAGGTTAATTCTTTCGTTTTTTTAAGTGGTCCCATCAAATTTGGGGTACATGAAAATGGGTACTAGCATATTTTTATGTCCCTAAAGTAAGTTTTAAAAAATTCTGCAACTATGCACCTGTCTATTCTAGAATACACCTGCTGCATACTTGCAGAATAGCCCTGAACCTATTTCCCTATTTTTAAACACTTTTTTCCCATTTTCTTTTTTTTTCACCCCAATTTTTAAATTAATTTTTTGGGGTGTCCCTATTTTTTTATTTTGACACAGTTCTTTTTAAAATGTCATTCCCAGGGGTGCAGGCTATTTTTTTTAAGCCTGCACCCCTAAACCCCAATTCTGCACTTTTTTTCGCCACCTATACAGTGGTGAAAAGTTATCCCCATTTTTTTTCAAAGACTTTTCGAACCTGCGAAAAGACTTTGAAATTGAATACAGTGTAAAACTAAAACCTGCGATAATGACGTCATAGGTGCGATATTAACGTAAAAACTGAGTTTTCGCTTCATATTGAATTCCCCTAATAGTATCTGCACTAAACAATTAATAAAAAAATGTATGTTGCCTATTTAAGTAAAAAAGAATTGCAGTCCTTTAAAACACAGTAAGGTAGATAAGAGATCTAATGCTCAAATGAAATCAATAAAATTAAAGAAACAGGGTTTGTATAAGATTCTAAAGAGACCCTTATAAAGAAAGAAATTATTGAGAGTGGGTGGAGGGCATGGAAATAACATGTAAGATCAAATACTTTTTACTGTAGTGTATAAATTATAATTTACAGGATTGCTGAAATAGATCTGAAACTCTTTTTGACAATTTTGTCTAAAAGTATTTTATGTTTATAGAGCCTGTGGCTGCTTTATCTTATGGCCACGGAAGATCCGTGCATCTGCATATGAAAGCCTACCCCCCACCACAAGTGGAGGAACTAGTGAGTGGTGGGCCCAATATGTTTTGGGCCCCCCAACCCACAAAACAAGATGCAGTACAATCACATCACACACACTATACCCTGACTGTATACTATAGACCTCTATATGTACTGTGCTAATACAGTATATACCCCTGACCAGGGACGTAAGTTCATCACAGTCGCCCGGAGGCAAGTTAGAGTTTGGCACCTCCCCCCAAAATGTATATGTATATATATATATATATATATATATATATAGTATGTAGTATTCACAATTTGTACAGGAGGCATCAGACACACAGCAGGACAATGACGTGCATTTCGCTGTGGCTATTACAAGGTTAGCCTTGGTAGCACTGAATCAGGCAGAGACGCTCATATACAATTATGCCTGATATGTAAATATTGTTCCAGGGCTCCAGGTACACTGTGTGACAATGGCTAGTGGGTCAGAGTCAGACAGACTTACAGAGTTTCAGCTGACTCTGCAGCAGCATATGCTGGGGAGCTGCCATTTGTTGTGATGCAGAATCAGAGGTTAGCGGCGGATGGCTCTCTGTACCGGTGGTCCCTGGGATAGGAGATAGGACAGGTGTCTCGGCTCCAAGCTCACTCTCTATTAGCAGTGGTGTAACTAGGGCAGGGCAAGCGGGGCACGTGCCCTGAGCGCCATGGCAAGCTCTCCCCCACACCATTATTGTGTCCTGAGTCTGTTTAATAACGAGCAGGCAAGTGTGCCTGCTAGCCTGCTGTTGGCTTGGCTGCCTGTAGGGGGAGCTGCAGCGGAGGCTCGCAGCCCCTCCTAGGCAGCCTTCCTACCAGCTCTATCCTCCTCTTCACCTGCTGAAATCCTGGACTAGAGCTGCCGTTTGCATCGGGTGAGGAGTGATTCTTCCCTCCCCGGCACTCTCCATCGCCGCTGCCTGCTCACCACAGGTAAGTTCTTGGGGGGGAGGGCTAATGGCTAAGGCCCGACCCCTAGGATGTGCTGGGAAGTGTTGGAGGATCATCAATGAGAGATTTGTATTGCAGCTGCCATAAGCATTATAAGCAGCATGTCCCCAGGGCTGGGGCACCTGTGCATTTTTCCACAGCCTCCATGTGCACACCTCCCCAACTGCCGAACATGGTGATGAGCAATGTCCTCTTTGCACAATGTACCCTGTATTTCCTTGGCTTGCTTTTGAGCTTCCATGGTCAGTGCTGATTTCCATGGGAGGTGCCTCCTGCTCACTGAGGTCATGTGGCTGAGCGGGAACAACACTCTGGAGAGGGAGCACTTCACAGAGAATGAGTGTTGGACATTGATGTTTGTGTTCTGAAAGTAGCATTTTGACCATTTTATGGTGGCGGTCTGATGTTTGGGTGCCGCTGTATGTTTTTCCTCAATACTTTAACTCTCTCTCTGTCTTGTTTTGTATTACAAGAGAATAGATAATAAAAATGAGAAATAAAATGTGACACAGAAACAGAGAAAAAAGTGGGAAAATAAGAGAAGAGAGTAAGAAAGGGAAAAGGAGGGGCAGCAAAGGTCAGGGTGGTTCCTTGTCTACGTAGAGAACATCAGTTCTTGAAAAAGAGCATCTAAACATCTGCAAAGATGTGCATGCATCCAACTCAAAGCTGTAGAAGACCATCATAACATAAGAAAGATTACGCAGTAGTGACCAGGTAGTATTTTTAAATACTTTCATGGTTTTTTGAGATGTGCGCAAGTAATCTAAATAGACTTCCCATCAATCATGGAACTTTGCCACTCCCATCTCCATGTCAACCATAGCAGTGCGCCTGTCAAAGTATAGTATATTAAGTAGGTCTGCAGTAACCAGTTCCAGGGTATGTGTGTGGGAAGAGATCTCTTTAGCAACTGTAACTAGTGTTGTAAGAAAGGAAGACTATTGGGAAGTATTAATGTTGGAGACCAAGATTCATGTCAGAGTCTGTGTTTGTTGTGGACCCGGGGTGGAAACAGGAGCAGACACAGGTTTAAACTGAAAGGTGGGTTGTTTAATGTGACTGTTTGTTGACATGAATAATAAAATAAAGTCCAGTAATAAACAAACTGTTATAGGTGGCTGAGGGGAGCTGTAGTGAATGGGAGTAAACAAATGTCCAGATCAGTGACAGAGATGCCTCCAGATAGACTGTGAGAGTGAAGTGGATATCCTGGTTTGCTGAATAGTGGCTGAAGGGGATATCCGGTTATGCTGTGATGCTGGTTGAAAATGGAAATCCTGGAATGCTGTGATGTGTTAACTGAGGAGACAGGTTCAGGCAGGAGTGGGTCTGATGGAAGGTGCAGGGCTGATCTCAGCAGGGAGCAAGGAAGAGCGGTGCAGGTTATGCAGGAAGCCAGAGGCCGACAAGGAGCTAGGGCAAGCACCGGAGCACAAGTCTGGGTTACAGGAGTACAGATAACTCTCACAGCTACGCTGTGAACATGTTGCACTGGCAACTACAGGGAGCTCAAAACACCCTTAAGTACCCAGTAGCGGAACGTGATAGGCCAGAGAGAGCAGGTGACCTACAGACGATTGGCCTGCTATGTCACATGGCCACAGACAACATGGTGGTGTCCAGACACCTGTGATGCAGAGATGCCGCTAGACTTACCCTTGCCAGGATGGCCCAATGCTGGCAGACCTCTGCGTACAGCCAATGCCAGTCTCCACATGCCAGCTCCCCCGACAGAAGGACCGCGCCACAGCACCCTCACTGGTAAGGACCGCAAACCTCCATGCCGTGAAACCCTGGTCGTGACAGTACCCCCCTCCTTACGGGTGGCCTCAGGACACCTTCCAGGCTTTTTGGGATGAGCCGAGTGGAATTTGCTGATGAGTTTCGGAGCGTGGACGTCCTCAGCTCTGGTCCAACAACATTTTTCCGGACCATAGCCTTTCCATTCAAGCAGGTATTGCAAATGACCATAATGGATACGAGAATCCAGAATTTGAGACACCTCAAATTCCACCCCTTTTTCAGTTTGGATCCTGGGGGGGAACAGGGAGAATGCTGAGAAATTTATTAAGAACTAATGACTTGAGGAGAGATATGTGAAATGAATTAGGAATATTCAAATAAGATGGGAGCTGAAGACGATAGGAGACTGGATTGATTATCTCTGTAATGGAGTATGGTCCAATAAACCAGGGGGCAAACTTTATAGATGGTATCCTGAGGCTAAGGTTGCAGGTAGAAAGCCATACTTGATCCCCGACCCGCATCTGAGGAACTTTTCTTCATTTCCTATCAGGGTGGTCCTTGTACCACAGGGAGGTTTTCAGAAGAGCACAAACTGAAGCAAAGTTCTGTACAGTGGCATCCACAGCTGGTACATCAAAGGCTGGTAAACTTCAGAACACAGGGACCCTGGGATGAAGACCATATACAATGAAGAAAAGAGTTTGGTTCGTAGAAGAATGGTATGATGCGTTGTGCGCAAATTCGGCCCAGGGAAGGTACTCAGACCAGTTGTCCTGGGATGAGGACATAAATATTCTCATGAAAGTCTCCAGGTCCTGGTTCACCCTCTCAGTGGACCCATTACTTTGAGGGTGATAGGCTGTGGAAAAGTTAAGTTTCACTTGCAGGACAGAGCAGAGAGCTCTCCAGAATTTTGCCGCGACTTGGACACCCCGGTCTGAGATGATTTCTGAAGGGTCCATGAAGGCGTAATATATGGTGGACAAACAAGTGAGCCAAATCAGTTGCCGAGGGTAACTTCTCTAGCGGAATGTAATGGACCATCTTGGAGAAACTATCCACTACAACCCAGATGGTGGTATATCCATTAGAATTTGGCAGGTCTGTCACAAAATCAATGGACAGATGTGTCCACGGACGAGATAGTATGGGGAGAGGCACCAATTCACCGGCTGGAGACTGTCGAGGAGACTTATACTGGGCACACTGGGTACAAGATGAGATGAACTCGGTTACCTCGGTTTTCATCGATGGCCACCAGTCGGATCTCTTCAGGAACTCCAAGGTCTTACAAATGTTTGAATGACCAGCAAAATGAGATGAGTGAGCCCACGTCAATAACTGTTTCCTCAACGCCGGGACCACAAAGGTTTTCTCAACAGGTGGTTGCAGTTGTATGGTGGCGAACACCTTTGACTCCAGCACGAGGGTATTCCACAGAGTTTCTGGACCACTATCAGTGGACAGTGATCATGACAAGGCATCAGCCTTCTGATTGAGAGCCCCAGAGCAATACAACAGGGTAAAATGAAAACGGGCAAAAAATATTGCCCATCGGGCCAGACGAGGACTTACACATTGAATACTTTTCAGAAAAAGAAGATTCCTGTGGTCTGTAAACACGGTAAAAAGGAACTTAGCGCCCTCTAGGAGGTACCGTCATTCCTCTAAGGCCAGTATGACAGCTAATAGCTCCTGTTCACCTATGGCATCATTTCTTTCAGCAGGGAAGAATTTCTTTGAGTAGAAACCACACGGGTGAATCCAGTTATCCTCAAAACGCTGGGACAAGACAGCTCCCACTGCCTCAGATAAAGCATCCACTTCCAGTAAAAAGGGCCTATTGGTATCCGGTTGTCTCAAAACTGGAGCTGTTATAAAGGCTTGTTTGAGGAGTTGAAAAGCCGTCTCCACCTCAGGGGGCAACAGAGCAGGGTTGGCACCTTTATGAGTTAGGGCTGTGATGGGAGCCATCAAAGAGGAGAATCCCTTGATAAAACACCTATAGTAATTTGAGAAACCAAGAAGTCCCTGGATGGCTTTCAAAGACGTGGGATGGGACCAATCCAGTATTGCTTGCACCTTTTTGGGGTCCATTTCTAAACCTGTTCCTGAAATTATATATCAAAGAAATGGGATACTTGGTACACCAAACACACATTTCTCCAATTTACAATACAGTTGGTTCTTTCTCAGACGAGATAAGACTTCTTTTACATGATTATGGTGTTCCTCAGGAGAAGATGAAAAAATCTAAATATCATCTAAATAGATGACAACTGAGACATATATGAGATCCCTAAAAATCTCGTTGGCAAATCCTTGAAAAAAACAGTAGGTGCGTTACACAGCCCGAACGGCACGACCAAGTATTCAAAATGACCGTCCCTTGTGTTGAATGCTGTTATCCACTCGTCACTTGCTCGGATACGGATGAGGTTGTATGCACCTCGGAGATCTAATTTAGAAAATATAGTGGATCCCTTGACTCTGTCAAATAATTCGATGATCAATGGTAGATGGTATCTGTTTTTTACTGTAATATCATTCAGGCCTCTATAATCTATACACGGCTTCAGGCCTCCATCTTTTTTAGAAACAAAGAAGAATCCCGCTCCAGCAGGTGATGTAGATGGTCGGATAAATCCCTTTTTTAAGTTCTCTTGAATGTATTCCGACATGGCGTCAGTTTCTGGTAGGGACAGCGGATAGGTCCGACCACGGGGAGGCATCGTCCCAGGCAACAAGTCGATTGGACAAACCCATTCTCTATGAGGAGGTAAGATGTTAGCTTGTTTTTCAGAGAAAACATCGGTAAACGATTGATATTCTTTGGATATAGATGGGGCCTCTGACGTCTGAATTTTTCTCACAGGTTGAATCTTCGGAAGACAAGACCCCTGGCATTCCTCATTCGATGACAGAACCTGCATAGTGTTCCAATCAATTTTGGGATTGTGTTTACGCAGCCAAGGGTATCCGAGTATAATCTCATGAGAAGCCTTTGGCATGATTAAGAAGCTGATATGTTCAACATGGAGGGCTCCTATATGAACTAGAATAGATTGGGTTCTTTTAGACACAGTTCCATTAAAAATAGGTCTACCATCAATAGAGGTCAAGGAGATAGCAGGATCCAAGGTGATACAAGGTATTTGTAATTTATTTGCCAAACGAGAGGACATGAAATTTTCTGCTGCCCCAGAATCCAGGAGGGCAGATACGAATGCAGGACTTGAATTAATGTCTAGAGCTATGGACAAGACAGAGTCATTTTGCTTTGGGGATGGAAGTATTACTCCTAACTGAGTGTCCCCGGAACTAGTTAGGAATGGGCGTTTCCCGGCTTGCGGGTACAAGAAGCCACCAGGTGACCCGTGTCTCCACAGTATAGACAAATGTTATTTTGAATGTGTCTCTGTCGTTCTTCTTTAGAAAGACGGGTTTGATTAACCTGCATGGGTTCTTCATCTGTAAGAGAGGAGGGAGAACGGGTAGGAGAAGGTTGAGGATGAGGCCTAAAATGATCAGTTATGTGCTTCTCGGCTTGGCGCTCTCTAAAGCGTATATCAACCTTGTTGCAGAGGGAAATTAGATCATTAATACTAGAGGGTAATTCACGAGTGGCTAGGTCATCCTTTATACGATCCGATAGTCCGTGCCAGAAGGCCAATGTTAGGGCTTCTTCGTTCCATCTGAGCTCCGATGCCAACGTCTGGAACTGAATGACGTACTGACTGACAGGACGGATACCTTGTTTCAGATGCATAATACTGAATGAAGCAGAAGTGGTACTTTCAGGCTCCTCAAAAATCCTCCTGAATGATGTTGAAAATTCTGGATAATTATCCAGTAGTGGGTCTGATCGTTCCCAGAGCGGAGAAACACAATCTAAGGCTGAGCCGGACAACAGCGACACAACATAGGCCACTTTGGTTTTAGGAGTAGGGAAATTGGAGGGTTGCAAAGTAAAATGTACATCACACTGGTTGAGAAATCCACGACACAGTTTAGGATTGCCATCAAACTTGCCAGGTGTAGGTAAATACAAATGGAGGAGGAGCTCCAGAGGCAGATACCACAGAAGTGAAGGTAGGAGTAACTGCAGGCATACTTAGAGTAGTTAGTGTAGCTTGTAAAGTATACTGACGGCGTGCCATTTCTTGCACATACTGTGCTAATTGCTGTTGCATGGTTCCCAATCCCTCCAGGCGAGAAGCCATGCCGTGAATTAAATCTGTTCTGGATTCCTGTCTAGTAGCTGAATCCATTTGGCCAGTGCAAACTGTCAGAGTCTGTGTTTGTTGTGGACCCAGGGTGGAAACAGGAGCAGACACAGGTTTAAACTAGGGGTGAGCGGGTTCGGATTTCTGAAATCCGAACCCCCCCGAGCCCCCCCGATCCGAGTCCGATCCGAGTCAGGCTCGACTTTTCCCGCCTGACTCGGATCTGAAATCGAGGCAAAACGTCATCATCCCGCCTTCCGAGTCTCGCGGGTTTTGGATCCTATATAAGGTACCCGCGTCGGCGCCATTTTCTCACTCGGCTGTGGACAGTGAAGAGGGAGGGTGGGAGTTAGGGCTGTGTAGTGTAGTGTAGTGCTGCTGTTGTCCACTACTTCAATGTCCATAGGGGCTGGCTGTGTTGTGCTGTGCTGCTGTTGTTAATAGGGGCTGTGTCCACTACTTCAAAGTCCATAGGGGCTGGCTGGACTGTGTTGTGCAGTCAGTTCTCCATAGGGGCTGTGTCCACTCCAAAGTCCTGTGCAGTGTCCCAGTCCTAAAGGAGTGCTGTAGTGTTGTCCAGGGGGTGCTCTGTCCATCAGGGGTGCTCCCCCCAAGTGCTAAAAAAATAATATATTTTCTGTGTTTGTGAATTGTGTGCACAGTAGCCGCACGTGCATCAACAAAGTAGTGCCAAGCGTGCGCCTGTGTCACAAGTAAAGGGCCGGCTGGCTTGACCGTTAAAGGGTGCTGTAACCCCCGAAAGTACACTCCAGTCCAAACCAAAAAAAAATTATTTTCTGTGTTTGTGAATTGTGTGCGCAGTAGCCGCACGTGCATCAACAAAGTAGTGCCAAGCGTGCGCCTGTGTCATAAGTAAAGGGCCGGCTGGCTTGACCGTTAAGGGTGCTGTAACCCCCGAAAGTACACTCCAGTCCAAACCAAAAAAAAAATTATTTTCTGTGTTTGTGAATTGTGTGCGCAGTAGCCGCACGTGCATCAACAAAGTAGTGCCAAGCGTGCACCTGTGTCATAAGTAAAGGGCCGGCTGGCTTGACCGTTAAGGGTGCTGTAACCCCCGAAAGTACACTCCAGTCCAAACCAAAAAAAAAATTATTTTCTGTGTTTGTGAATTGTGTGCGCAGTAGCCGCACGTGCATCAACAAAGTAGTGCCAAGCGTGCGCCTGTGTCATAAGTAAAGGGCCGGCTGGCTTGACCGTTAAAGGGTGCTGTAACCCCCAAAGTACACTCCAGTCCAAACCAAAAAAAAAATTATTTTCTGTGTTTGTGAATTGTGTGCGCAGTAGCCGCACGTGCATCAACAAAGTAGTGCCAAGCGTGCGCCTGTGTCATAAGTAAAGGGCCGGCTGGCTTGACCGTTAAAGGGTGCTGTAACCCCCGAAAGTACACTCCAGTCCAAACCAAAAAAAAATTATTTTCTGTGTTTGTGAATTGTGTGCGCAGTAGCCGCACGTGCATCAACAAAGTAGTGCCAAGCGTGCGCCTGTGTCATAAGTAAAGGGCCGGCTGGCTTGACCTTTAAGGGTGCTGTAACCCCCGAAAGTACACTCCAGTCCAAACCAAAAAAAAAATTATTTTCTGTGTTTGTGAATTGTGTGCGCAGTAGCCGCACGTGCATCAACAAAGTAGTGCCAAGCGTGCGCCTGTGTCATAAGTAAAGGGCCGGCTGGCTTGACCGTTAAGGGTGCTGTAACCCCCGAGAGTACACTCCAGTCCAAACCAAAAAAAAAATTATTTTCTGTGTTTGTGAATTGTGTGCGCAGTAGCCGCACGTGCATCAACAAAGTAGTGCCAAGCGTGCGCCTGTGTCATAAGTAAAGGGCCGGCTGGCTTGACCGTTAAGGGTGCTGTAACCCCCGAAAGTACACTCCAGTCCAAACCAAAAAAAAAATTATTTTCTGTGTTTGTGAATTGTGTGCGCAGTAGCCGCACGTGCATCAACAAAGTAGTGCCAAGCGTGCGCCTGTGTCATAAGTAAAGGGCCGGCTGGCTTGACCGTTAAGGGTGCTGTAACCCCCGAAAGTACACTCCAGTCCAAACCAAAAAAAAAATTATTTTCTGTGTTTGTGAATTGTGTGCGCAGTAGCCGCACGTGCATCAACAAAGTAGTGCCAAGAGTGCGCCTGTGTCATAAGTAAAGGGCCGGCTGGCTTGACCATTAAAGGGTGCTGTAACCCCCAAAGTACACTCCAGTCCAAACCAAAAAAAAAAATATTTTCTGTGTTTGTGAATTGTGTGCGCAGTAGCCGCACGTGCATCAACAAAGTAGTGCCAAGCGTGCGCCTGTGTCATAAGTAAAGGGCCGGCTGGCTTGACCGTTAAGGGTGCTGTAACCCCCGAGAGTACACTCCAGTCCAAACCAAAAAAAAAATTATTTTCTGTGTTTGTGAATTGTGTGCGCAGTAGCCGCACGTGCATCAACAAAGTAGTGCCAAGCGTGCGCCTGTGTCATAAGTAAAGGGCCGGCTGGCTTGACCGTTAAGGGTGCTGTAACCCCCGAGAGTACACTCCAGTCCAAACCAAAAAAAAAATTATTTTCTGTGTTTGTGAATTGTGTGCGCAGTAGCCGCACGTGCATCAACAAAGTAGTGCCAAGAGTGCGCCTGTGTCATAAGGGCCGGCTGGCTTGACCGTTAAAGGGTGCTGTAACCCCCAAAGTACACTCCAGTCCAAACCAAAAAAATATATATTTTCTGTGTTTAGCCGCACGTATATATCAAATCGATATAACATAAATGGAGGACCAAACTTTCTCCGATAAAAATAAAATAGAGAAAGATCAAGAACCACTTCCTCCTAGTGCTGAAGCTGCTGCCACTAGTCATGACATAGACGATAACATGCCATCAACGTCGTCTGCCAAGGCCGATGCCCAATGTCATAGTAGAGGGCACATACAATCCCAAATGGCAAAGTTCAGGAAAATGACCTTGAAAAAGACATTTAAATCAGCTGAAGAGAAACGTAAACTTGCCAATATGCCATTTACGACACGGAGTGGCAAGGAACGGCTAAGGTCGATCCCTAGTATGTTCATGACTAGTGGTTCAGCTTCACATGACGATGGAAGCCCTCCTCCCACTAAAAAAATCAAAAGAGTTAAGCTGGCAAAAGCACAGCGAAGAACTGTGCTTTCTAAGAAGATATCACAAATCCCCAAGGAGAGTCCAAGTGTGGTG
This sequence comes from Taudactylus pleione, assembly GCA_031769625.1. Lineage (NCBI taxonomy): Eukaryota > Metazoa > Chordata > Amphibia > Anura > Myobatrachidae > Taudactylus > Taudactylus pleione. Next base: position 9,479,778 of record JAUIMM010000065.1, read on the forward strand.
GTGGTTGCGATGCCTGACCTTCCCAGCACTGGACGGGAAGAGGTGGCTCTTTCCACCATTTGCACGCCCCCTGCAAGTGCTGAAAGGAGCACCCACAGTCCACTTGCTGATATGCAAATTGAAGATGTCACTGTTGAAGTACAACAGGATGAGGATACTGGTGTAGCTGGCGCTGAGGAGGATGTTGGCGAGGAGGATTCTGATGGTGATGTGGTTTGTTTAAATCAGGCTCCGGGGGAGACAGTTGTTGTCCGTGGGATGAAAAAGCCCATCACGGTCATGCCTGGGCAGAAGACCAAACATTCCACCTCTTTGGTCTGGCAGTATTTCTATCCAAATCCGGACAACAACTGTCTTGCCATATGTACCATATGTAAAGGTGAAATAAGTAGGGGTAGGGACGTCAACCACCTAGGAACATCCTCCCTTATACGGCACCTGCAGCGCGTTCATAAAAAGTTACTGTCAAGTTCAGAAACTTTGGCTAAGACCGTAAGCAGTCCAGGGACACCTAAATCCCGTTGTCCTGTTGTATCCAAGCGCCTGCAAACCACACCGTCAACTCCCTCCTCGTCAATTTCCTCCTTAGTCAGGATCGGAAGTAGTCCTGCAGGCCATGTCACTGGCATGACTGACTCTCCTATCCGGGATTCCTCCGGAGGATCCTGCATTGCTACGCCTACTGCTGCCGCTGCTGCTGTTGCTGCTGCTGGGAGTCGTTCATCATCCCAGAGAGGAAGTAGGAACACCACTACTTTTACTAAACAATTGACCCTCCAACAGTCCTTAGCGAGGAGGATGAAGTACGACAGCAGTCATCCTGAAGCAAAACGTATAACTGAGGCCTTGACTGCTATGTTGGTGTTAGACGTGCGTCCGGTATCCGCCATTAGTGCAGTGGGATTTAGACAATTGATGGAGGTAGTGTGTCCCCGGTTCCAAATCCCGTCTAGATTCCACTTCACTAGGCAGGCGATACCGAGACTGTACAGAAACGTCAGAAAAAGTGTCCTCAGTGTCCTGAAAAATGCCGTTGTACACAATGTCCACTTAACCACGGACATGTGGACAAGTGGAACAGGGCAGACTAAGGACTATATGACTGTGACAGCCCACTGGGTAGATGTATCACCTTACGCAGCAACAGCAGCAGCGTCACCAGTAGCAGCATCTCAGAAACGCCAGCTCGTTACAAGGCAGGCTACGCTGTGTATCACCGGTTTCAGTAAGAGGCACACCGCCGACAACCTCTTAGAGAAACTGAGGGAAATCATCGCCCAGTGGCTTACCCCACTTAGACTCTCCTGGGGATTTGTGATATCTGACAACGCCACCAATATTGTGCGGGCATTACATCTGGGCAAATTCCAGCACGTCCCATGTTTTGCTCACACAATAAACTTGGTGGTGCAGAATTTTCTGAAAAGCGACAGGGGCGTGCAGGAGACGCTTTGGGTGGCCCGAAAAATTTCTGGCCACTTTCGCCATTCAGCGACTGCGTGCCGAAGACTGGAGCGCCAGCAAACACTCTTGAACCTGCCCCGCCATCACCTGAAGCAAGAGGTTGTGACGCGGTGGAACTCAACCCTCTATATGCTTCAGAGGATGGAGGAGCAGCAAAAGGCCATACAAGCCTATACATCCACCTATGACATAGGCAAAGGAGGGGGTATGCACCTGACTCAAGCGCAGTGGAGAATGATTTCCGTGTTGTGCAAGGTTCTCCAGCCCTTCAAACTTGCCACACGTGAAGTCAGTTCAGACACAGCCAGCTTGAGTCAGGTCATTCCCCTCATCAGGCTTTTGCAGAAGCAGCTGGAGAAAGTGAAGGAGGAGCTAAGACGGAGCGATTCCGCTCGGCATGTGGGACTTGTGGATGAAGCCCTTCATTCGCTTTGCCAGGATTCCAGGGTGGTCAATCTGTTGAAATCAGACCACTACATTTTGGCCACCGTGCTTGATCCTAGGTTTAAAGCCTATGTGGTGTCTCTCTTTCCGGCCGACACAAGCCTGCAGAGGTGCAAAGACCTGCTGGTGAACACACTGTCAGCTGAAGCGGAACGTGACACGTCAATGGCTCCTTCTTCATTTTCTCCCGCAACTGGGGCTGCCAGGAAAAAACTTAGGTATCCTAAGCAACCCGCTGGCGGTGATGCAGGGCAGGCAGGACCAAGTTTGGACATCTGGTCCGGACTGAAGGACCTGGCAACAATTTCTGACATGTCTACTGTCACTGCATATGATACTGTCACCATTGACAGAATGGTGGAGGATTACATCGGTGACAGCATCCAAGTAGGCATGTCAGACAGTCCATACCTGTACTGGCAGGAAAAAGAGGCAATTTGGAGGCCCCTGTACAAGCTGGCTCTATTTTACCTGAGTTGCCCCCCCTCCAGTGTGTACTCCGAAAGAGTGTTTAGTGCAGCCGGGAACCTTGTCAGCGAAAGGCGTAGGAGGTTGCTTCCACAGAATGTGGAGAAGATGATGTTCATCAAAATGAATTATCAGCTCTTCCAGGCAGACCAGCCTCCAGAAGGTACAGAGGGACCTGTGGTGGTGGATTCAAGTGGGGACGAGTTAATACTTTGTGAGGATGAGGATGTACACACTGAAGAGGGTGAGGAATCGGTGGATGAGGAGGATGAGGATGACATCTTGCCTCCGTAGAGCCAGTTTGTGCAGGGACACATTAATTGCCAGCTTGTTTTGTGGGGGCCCAAACGAACCAATCATTTCAGCCACAGTTGTGTGGCAGACCCTGGCGCTGAAATGATTGATTTGTTAAAGTGTGCATGTCCTGTTTATACAACATAAGGGTGGGTGGGAGGGCCCAAGGACAATTCCATCTTGCACTTCTTTTTTTTCTTTGCATTATGTACAGTTTGGGGCCTAGTTTTTCTAACTGCCATCCTGTCTGCCACTGCAGTGTCACTCCTAGATGGGTCACGTGTTTGTGCCGCCCACTCGTGTCGCTTAGCATAGTCATCCAGCTACCTCGGTGCAACCTTTTGGACATGAAAAAACTATTGTGAGGTGTGAGGTGTTCAGAATAGACTGGAAATGAGTGGAAATTAAGGTTATTGAGGTTAATAATAGCATAGGAGCAGAGAAACCAACAAATTCTGTGATTTTAGCTGTTTTTATGCTTTTAAAAAAAAAATACAGATCCAAAACACAAAACCCAGAACCCAAAACACGGAAGGGTGGTTTTGGCAAAACCAATCCAGATCCAAAACACGAAGAAAGATCCAGATCCAAAACCAAAACACAAAACACGAAAAGTGGCCGGTGCACACCCCTAGTTTAAACTGAAAGGTGGGTTGTTTAATGTGACTGTTTGTTGACATGAATAATAAAATAAAGTCCAGTAATAACAAACTGTTATAGGTGGCTGAGGGGAGCTGTAATGAGTGGGAGTAAACAAATGTCCAGATCAGTGACAGAGATAAATCCAGATAGACTGTGAGAGTGAAGTGGATATCCTCTTACCTCTATGTCTGTCTGTTATTACCCTGTTTTGTTCTATCAATGTTTCCAATTGTAAAGCGCAACGGAATATGCTGCGCTATATAAGAAACTGTTAATAGATAATAAATAAATAAATAATATCCTGGTTTGCTGAATAATGGCTGAAGGGGTTATCCGGTTATGCTGTGATGCTGGCTGAAAATGGAAATCCGGGAATGCTGTGATGTGTTAACTGAGGAGACAGGTTCAGGCAGGAGTGGGTCTGGTGGAAGGTGCAGGGTTGATCTCAGCAGGGAGCAAAGCAGAGCGGTGCAGGTTATGCAGGAAGCCAGAGGTCGACAAGGAGCTAGGGCAATCACCGGAGCACAAGTCTGGGTTACAGGAGCGCAGATAACTCTCTCTCACAGCTACGCCTTGAACACATTGCACTGGCAACTACAGGGAGCTCCAATCACCCTTAAGTACCCAGTAGTGGAACGTGATAGGCCAGAGAGAGCAGGTGACCTACAGACGATTGGCCTGCTATGTCACATGGCCACAGACAACATGGTGGCATCCAGACACCTGTGACGCAGAGCTGCCGCTAGACTTACCCTTGCCAGGATGGCCCAATTCTGGCAGACCTCTGCGTACAGCCAATGCCAGTCTCCACAAATGCCAGCTCCCCCGACAGAAGGACCGCGCCACAGCGCCCTCACTGGTAAGGACCGCAAACCTCCATGCCATGAAACCCTGGTCGTGACAATTCAAAGTCCACTAGAAGGAATTCTTCCCATACAAATGGAAGTGTGACATGCATAATAAAGGAGTGAATTTTATGCCCAAACTTCTTTATCTTGGTGCATTGCCAGACATTTTGTAAAAAAGTTGCAGATGTTGCATGACATTTTGGACAAGCATCTGATTCCGAGGTTACCATATGTCTCCTTTGAGTTTGGGAAACATAGGCTCTATTAAGAAATTTAGCCAAGCCCACAAATGCAAAAGAATCCATTATATGTTCTGTGAAATCAAAATTTTAAATTTGGGAATTCCTGAGTCCAGGACAACCACACCTTAGATCATAATTGAGAGAGATCACTAGGTAACTGGCCAAAATATAGAAAGTGTAGCTTAAACTTAGTTGTGCTAAAGAGTGTGAGAAAAGGATTGCAGAGGACACTGGGCTATAGGTAAATTGTGGGAATTGGGGGGTAATTTCCTGAATATATAATGTCAAACTTGCAGGTACAAGAAAAATTGAGGATTAGGAATATTATGCACATCTCTAAATTGCTAGAAGGAATAGAGTCTACCTCTGGGATCGAAAACATCTCTACTAGCTGCTATCTCCAAGTGTTCCAAATGTTATAACGGGAAATAGTAAGAGAGGGAGTGAAGCTGGATGAATTCTATTTTATTTTAAACTGGAATTAAGATTTCAGTTTGGACACACCCCTCCCAAATCTAAATTTTCCTGCACATTTTAAATCCGCCCCACCTAAATTGCAGCACGGTTTTACCAAGATGCACAGTTACTTGCTTTTTCTTACTCTATTCCTAAATCTGAATCAGGCCCTCTGTCTGCCTCAGACAAGAACCTGCTCAGTACCTGACTCTCTCCCCTCTCTATGATGCTGCTAAGCAACAGGACATGTTGCTAGCTCTGATTGGCTCTCACTTTGCTGTTTCAGCACGATGTGCAGCTACACTACTTCAACTTGGTGTAAGATTAGATTTTTTTCTATAACTGCTTCACTAAAATAGTCACTGATTGGCTCATGGGTAGGAAGTCTAGAGGAGAGGACAGAGGGCCTGATTCAGACCCGCTCGCAAGCGCTATGCGCTCATAAGTGGGTCGATCGTTAGGCAGTGCGCACGTGCAAGCCCCAGAGCGAGCGCAAAAAGCACTCGCTCCGGCGCTCACATCCAAAAGGGATGGCTGTCAATGTTGATCGACAGCTCGCCCCGTTTGGAAGGCGGAGCGGGGGGGTGGCTGGGCAAACAGAGGTGTTCCTGCAGGAACGCCTGCCGTTTGTGGGCGGCCCTACTGACATCACGAGTGATGTCAGTAGGTGGACTTCCTGCTCTAGTAGAGCAGGAAGTCCACTGTGGCTTGCGGCAATGAGACCCTACCACAAGGGTCTCGTTGCAAACCCGATGGTCGCGATGGTCTAGACCAACGCGACCATAACCTGGCCACTCGCATAAGCTGTGGGTGGTCACCCACAGCTATGCAAGCGGCCAAGAGGCCGCAACTAAAAAAACAAACCCCCGCCCAGATTCAGAGTGAGCGCTCGCTTTTTGCGAGCACCTATGAATCAGGGCCAGAGTTCCACCTGGATGAAACACGATGGGTACTGTGCTGTATGCTGATTCTCAGATAAGCTACCTTGTCTTTTTAATAATTTTTTAGATTGAAGGAGTTGGTCGTGCTTGACAACAAGGGTAAAATAAGTATTGCACACCTCAACATTTTTCTCAGTAAATATATTTGTACTGGGGCTATTGTAATAAATTTTCACCAAATGTCAGCAACATTGCAATTCACACATGCAAAGAAATCAAACCATTGATGTCCATAAATTAAGTTATTTGTAATAATATGAAATGACACAGGGAAAAAGTATTGAACACACTTACTGAAATTTATTTAATACTTCGTACAAAAGCCTTGGTAATGACAGCTTCAAGACGCCTCCTGTATGGAGAAACTAGTCGCATGCATTGCTCAGGTGTGATTTTGGCCCATTCTTCCACACAAACAGTCTTCAAATCTTGTGATGTCAGTAGTGAGCTTCCTGCTCTATTAGAGCAGGAAGCTCACTGGGGCTTGCGGGAACGAGATCCTACCACAAGGGTCTTGTCGCAAAGCCCAATGGTCGCGACCATCACGACCATCAGCTGGCCACTCGCAAAAGCTGTGGGTGGTCACCCACAGCTTAGCGAGCGGCCAGGAGGCCGGTTTTTTAAAAAAAGCGGCCACCTGATTCAGAGCGAGCGCTCGCTTTTTGCGAGCGGCTCTGAAACAGGCCCTCTGATCTTTAGTTCCTTCGATAGATTTTCAAGTCAGGTGATTGGCTCGGCCATTCTAGCAGCTTTATTTTATTTCTCTGAAATCAATTGAGGGTGTCCTTAGCTGTGTGTTTAGGATCATTGACTTGCTGAAATGTCCACCCACATTTCATCTTCAGCATCCTGGTAGATGGCAGCAGATTTTTATCAAGAATGTCTGTGTAAATTTTTCCATTCATCCTTCCTTCAAACACATTATGTATGCCAGTAACGTATGCTGAAAAACAGTCCCACACCATGATATTCCCACCTGCAACTTCACTGATGGTATGGTGTCTCTGGGGTGATGTGCAGTGCCATTTCTCCTCCAAACATAGTGTGTATTATGGCATCCAAAGAGTTCCATTTTGGTCTGACCAGACTAAATTCTCCCACTATATCAAGGCTTGTCCAAATGTTGTGCAGCAAACTTTAAATGAGCTTCACCATGCTTTTCCATGCTTTTTCTTCAGCAATGGAGTCTTGCATGGCATGGTATATATATATATATATATATATACATATATATATATATATATACAACCAGGTTCCGGCACTCATGAGGACAATCCATAATTGCTGGTCCGGGTGCCTTCCATAGTGTGTTTTCAAAATCCAGAAACACACTAGCACATACACAGTCCAAAGGTGGCACTCCGTAGAAAAAATCACTCAATAGAGTGCTGCAAGTTCAGTCTGTTGAGTGATTTTTTCTACGGAGTGCCGCCTTTGGACTGTGTATATATATATATATATATATATATATATATACAGCTAGTAAAATAAGTATTGGAAACATCAACATGTTTCTCAGTAAATATATTTGTAATGGGGCTATTGTAATTAAATTTAGAAATCAAACCATAGATGTCCATAAATGGCATGGTGCCTTGGCATGGAAAGCCAAGGCACCAGCTGAAATATATCAGTATTTAGAAAGCAATCCTAACCCTTTTCAGTGCAAATTAATATAAGCTGGTTCAGTCCCAACTGATGGCCTATAAAAAGGTGTCTCATTATCAACCTTATTGTTGCATAACATACAGATGGCATTGGTTACAGAAGGATTTCTAAACTTCTGAATGTTCAATTGAGCACTGTTGGGACCATAACCCAGGAGTAGAAAGGACATCATTTCACCATAAACCGGCCAAGACCAGGAATTCCTCACAAGATTTCTGACAGAGTAGTGAAAATAATTATCAGAAGAGTTGTCCAAGAGCCAAGGAACACTTGTGGAGAGCTTCAGAAAGACCTGGAATTAGCAGGTACAATTGTTTCAAAGAAAACAATAAGTAATGCAATCAACCGGCATGGCCTGTTTGCATGCTCACCAAGCAAGACGCCATTGCTGAACCCCTGACGAAGTCCCAATAGTGACAAAACTCGTTGGGCGTGGCTTACCTTACGGTGGACACGGTGTCATCAGATGCAGGTCCCAGAATTGATTTTCCTGCTGGACATATGTGCTGCAGTGTGATACTGTCAGCCCCATGGTGGACGCTGTATGTCGTGGAGACCCCAGCGAGTTGTGGAGGCTGAGTTCATATGCTGATTATTCTGCTCTGCTCTGAAATGTATGTGAGCTTTTGTTCTATAGTAAAGTGTTTTTAGAAAGCACTTATATGTGCGCTCTCCTTTTCCTTTTGCATTAACTGAATTCTGTTGCCCATAGTCACGGGTGTATTCGGATGAAGCTGCACTAGATTTAAGACTACGCTATTTTGGGACTGGACTATTGTTTTGAAATACACTGAACTTTTTGACCATGAACAAATATCCTATATATATATATATATATATATATATATATTTATATATATATATATAGTGATGACTTGGGGTAATTAGGTGCTCAATCAGGGTCCACACATCTTTTTAGGTTTAAATAAAAGAAAGGTGCTTTACTGTCAGCATACTGTAGAGAAAAAACAACAAACGCCTGGCCCCCATTCAGGCATTGACTCACTTCTTCGCCCCTGACTACCTTTGGGCTGCTAGTCTGCAAATAAAGTCTCTGTCTGCTTCTTTGCAGGTCTATTGCCAGGTCCAGCCTGGCTTTGCTGCCACAGCTTCACAAAACACAGTTCAGTCTTAGTGGCCTTCCCTTCTCCTATAGGTATATGCTCTGGCTTCCTCAGCCTGCCAATTAGCTGCTTCAATGTCCTTTGGTCCTCCCTGCCTCTTGCAGGTCTGGACTCAGGACCCCTGGCCCCCAATGGCCTCCAGGCACACTGGGCTCTGTAGTTGCCAGTCCTCCTTGGACTGATTCCACAATGCAGCCTGAATGTAGGTCTGCCTCATTAGCCCTCACCTGAGCTCTCTCCACAAGGCAGCCCCTAGGTGTGGCAACACTTACTTTAACTACTCTGTGTGGGGGGAGATCCCTCCAAGCCCACACAGAATCCATAACTCACTATCGCCATCTTTGGTTAAACTACCACAATATATATAAAGAGAGAGAAAGAGAGATTATTAACACTAATCAGTTAATCAATCAATCAATTAACCTCATTGGGATTTTGGATGCTTGTTTTGTAACAACGCTTTCAATTTCTCTGATTTGCTGTTTGATTTTTTCAAAGTTAAATTATTAACACCAATGAATAAATGAGTGAATGAATCAATCAATCAATCAATCAACCTCATTGGGATTTTGGATGCTTTTTTTTTAATAATGCATTCCATTTTTCTGATTTGCTTTTTTATAGTTAATTTAATAAATTAATCAATCAAATCAGTCAATGGTATTTTTTACCTGGTTTCAACACTACATGTTTTGCCAAGCCCATGTCTGTGTTTCTGCTTCTCTGATTGTATAATCAATCAATCAATCCTTTACCTGGCTTCCATTACATGAATAGTATTAAATACTATACCTGAATCTCCCTGTACTGGCCTTGAGCCTCTGATCTAGTTCTTGATTAATGAAAACATTCTATAGCATTGTATAGTTTTATATTAAACTGCCATCCAATCTGCCACTGCAGTATGTTTCCTAGATGTGCGATATTCTTTTAAAATGCTGTGCGTCTAACCCTCCCTCTAGTGACTAACCCCACAGCGTAATCCTAATCTCTTTCCACAGCCGAATTGCAGCCTAAGGCTAATGTTCACTGGTCAACATTGTGAGAATGTCAACATGTCACCTGTTGACATTTGAACAATGTCAACAGTCTAATTGTCTACATTGTTTTGTAGACATTATGAATGTTGATATTGTCAATGTTTTGACTACATCCTACAGTGCAGTGTTTCCTGAGTATGATAATGTGCTGATAATTACATATAACCCAGCAGTGCCTTTCAAAATGTCATTATTGGCTCTGTTATTAATTAAAGTAAAACAACACTGTACATGTAGATTTGATGATTTTTAGTGACTTTCAGGGAAAGGAATAAAATAGGGTCTGTGTCTGCAGAATGGATCTCCTCTGACTCCCCGGACTCTCCTGTGGACCCGGCAATTTCTGACCAGTTTTGTAAAAACAAAATTGTCTGTTAAGTGGTTAAAAAGTCAGCTAGTCACCAAAGCCTGCGTAATGGCATCACTATTGGAGGGGAGAGTTAGTATGGGAACAATTTGTTCAGGGTCAGACTTGGGGGATCAATTCTAAGTTGAAGCCTGGACCTGAATTCCTGCTGTGCCCCTCCCCTCACACCCAGAATAAGCCATGGTTAATGCTGTGTAAGTTTTTACATTTTATTTTGAAAGGTCATCACATGTTTGTTTATGTAATCTGTAACCCTTTGTATTTCCATCATTTATGTACGTAGCCAAGCATCGTACTCCCTCTTTGTAAATAAAGTGTTCCATTATTAGTCTATTTTCATATATTCTCCAGAACTCAGTGTTTGAGGAAGCACTAAGGTTACTCTATAACTACTATTGTATGCAAGATTCAGGGGGAGACCAAGTAACTGAGTGCTAGTTTGTGTCGCAGAGACTGCACAATTGTGATAGAGTGCTATGACTCCTTGGTAACTTCTACTGGTGGTGGCAGTAGAGAGGTGTTTGGTACTGTACAACAGGCAGAGTGATAGAATATTCATTATGAGTATTATATTCACCTCTGCCCTCATTACATCAGGACTTGGCGATCTGGGTGATCACATTCCTGACGCTAGTGTAGTACCAGTCAGGGTGATACTGGTACCAGTCAGGGTGATTCAGAGCCAATTCAGGGTTACCTATTCGTACATTCCTCCCAACATAAACCATTCCAGGAGGGACAAAATGGACTTCTCTCTTAATTTATGATTGCCGTCACCTGTGTTGAACTACTGTAGTTAATTGATAAGAAAGATAATGATAACTTAAGAGGGAAGTCCAGGTAAAAAACATTTTAACCCTCTTTGAATGGGTATGTTGGCATCATATAAATATGAGGAAGTCTGAACATCTGTAAAGATTGGAAAGGTTTCATATTTGTACAGTATTATTAATGAAAAACATTGAGGTGTGGTTGTTTTTAGCTTATCATAAAATATACTTCTTTCACTTTCAGATCAGCACTACATCATTCCTCATCCTGAACTCAGAACAGTAAGTACTGTTTAACATATGCCGTATTAGTTTTAATATTTGAAACTTATTACAATTCATATGCTAATTATCACTTATATATTGAGAATGTCTCTTTATTTATATTTTGGATTAGATGTCTTTATTACTTCTTTTTGTTAGTTTAGAATGAGGTTTCTGGTTGGATGGCTGGCAGAATAGTAATTTGGACTAATTTATTATACATCGGGTAATTGTGGAATAATACAGTATCTACTTGTTCACAACAAAAAATGCAACAAACTCATTTTCAGCGATTCAATTCAAAGCGATGATGAATAGCCCGAGAAGGAGCTCCTGTAGCCATTCAATTCAGCGCGATGTTTGGTCCGACTAAATGATTTCTTCTCGCATCCCCCTGCGAGGAGAAATCCAACAAAAGTGCCGGCCGTGTGACTGTTTGCCGGTTTAGCACGGCTCTAACAACCTCACGGCTGGCACTTTAGTCGGAGAATGCCAATTCTCGCGACTAAACACCCATGTTAAGTAGCGAGAACCGTCATTCTCCGACTTAACAGCGCGCTGATTTGAATAACCCTAGGAGCTCCCTCCTGGGGCTATTTAGCATTGCGCTGAATTGTATCGCGGCCACTGATGCATATTGCAAATGTGCAGATATTTGTTCTACAAAATTCTTCACTAACATAACAGAATGAAGCAGCAATTAATTAGTTCTTACAGTACCATGTAAAAGTGAAAGCATATAAATAAATAGTGTTATAGTATCTGCCCTAAACATATAATAAAAAAATGGATGTTACCTATTTAAGTAAAAAAAGAATTGCAGTCCTTTAAAACACATTAAGGTAGATAAGAGATCTAATGCTCAAATGAAATCAATTAAATAAACAGGTTTTGTATAAGATTCTAAAGAGACCCTGATAATGAAAGAAATTATTGTGAGTGGGTGAAGGGCATGGAAATAACATGTAAGATCAGATACTTTTTACTGTAGTGTATAAATTATAATTTACAGGATTGCTGAAATAGATCTGAAACTCATTTTGCCAATTTTGTCTAAAAGTATTTTATGATGTATATAGAGTCTGTGGCCGCTTTTTCTTATGGCCACGGAAGATCCGTGCATCTGCATATGAAAGCCTACCCCCCACCACAAGTGGAGGAACTAGTAAGTGGTGGGCCCAATATGTTTCGGGCCCCCCAACCCACAACACAAGTTTCAGCTATTCCCAACACAGTACAGTCACATCACACACACACTATACCATGACTGTATACTATATACCTCTATATGTACTGTGCTAATACAGTATATACCCCTGACCAGGGGCATAAGTTCATCACAGTCGCCCGGAGGCAAGTTAGAGTTTGGTGCCTCCCCCCAAAAAAGAGGGAAAACAAATATGGAGTGTGTATATAAAACAAAAAGCACTAATCCACGGCACTCACCATTCCTAGCTTTGGGGTGCAACATGGTATGGAGTGTGTGTATATATATATATATATATATATATCGTATTCACAATTTGTACAGAAGGCACCAGACACACAGCAGGACAATGACGTGCGTTTCGCTGTGGCTGTTACAAGGTTAGCCTTGGTAGCACTGAATTTGGCACAGACGCTCATATACAATTATGCCTGATATGTAAATATTGTTCCAGGACTCCAGGTACGCTGTGTGACAACGGCTAGTGGGTCAGAGTCAGACAGACTTACTGAGTTTCAGCTGACTCTGCAGCAGCATATGCTGGTGAGCATGTTGTGATGCAGAATCAGAGTTTAGCGGCTAGCGGTTCTCTGTACTGATGGTTCATGGGAGAGGAGCTCAACCAGGTGTCTCGGGTCCCAGCTCACTCTCTAGCAGCAGTGGCAAGTGCACCGTCGCTTGTTGCAGTGCAGGCTGAGGGGTATCAGGCAAGGTCCTTCCTGTCCCCTATTGCAGGTGTCAGCGAGGCTCCAGGGACAGAGCAGATCAACACTGTAGCAGGAGCAGGTGCACCGCTGCAGTGGAAGATCAGTGGTCACACTTGTTTTTCTCACAAGTGCTGCTCTACATGCTATAGATGGAAGAGACCCTTCAGGGCTTGGAAGAGACCCTTCAGGGCTTGGCACCCAGAGGCAGGAGCCTCCATTGTCTCTAGGAGTTAAGCTCCTGCCCCTGACTGTATTGTATACATGTACTGTATATGTACTGTGCTACCACATATCCCTGACTGTATACCATATGCCTCTATAAGTAGTTCACAGGGTGTATAAGCCACATACTTGGTGAAATGCACATTACATTACAACACAGGGTGGTGGTCTGTGCACAGACCAGTTCACTTAGCAGCAGGGGCAGAACTGTGGGAGACAATGGAGGCGCCTGCACTGAAAGGGCACCTCCTCCCTTGCCCACAATATATTCACCCCACTTAGGACTGTAACTATGTACCCTGAGTGTACTGTCACGGTCGCCCAATATGTCAGATCTTCCTGGCACCTGAGCAGGGCCGGATTAAGGCTTGTAGGGGCCCCAAGGCATCTAAGTTGTGGGGGGCCCCTCCAAGCCACATACCACTGGGCCTGTTCCTACTCCCCCCCCAGCCCCTGTACGCCCCCCCAAGCACCGCAGCGACTGTGCCTATCCCCCCCCCTCAAGCACCACAGCGACTATGCATACTAATCCCCCCCATCCCCAGCAGCCACACGGCACCTGTGCCTACTTACTAATGCCCCCCCCCCAGCCACACGGCATCTGTGTTTACTAATGCCACCCCACCCCTCGCAGCCACACGGCACCTGTCCCGCTCCCCCCCTCTAGCAGCTCTCTTACCTGATGTATCCCGACAGAGCTGCTCCTGGGTTCCCTCCTCAGCATCACGGACATCTGTAACATGACGCTGATGAGGGGACTCGGGAGCCGCTCAGAGTCTGTGCTGTATGTAGTAGCACTGAGAGTGCTGCTACATGTAGTAGAACAGCCGCGGCTTCTAAGCCCAGCCCCCATCCAGGAACAGGTGTCGCTGGACACCTTTTCTCAGCAGGGCCACATCGACCCTGTGTGGGGACCCCTCTTTGTGTGGGGCCCTGGGACGACTGCCCCTGTCGCCCTCCCCTGAATCCGGCCCTGCACCTGAGAAGCCACCATAGCTCTGTGTCAGACCAGCTGCCGCCTCTCTCTATCTATAGCTTGTCCCTACTCATTGGTGTCGCTGCTCCTCAGCAGATTCTTATGTCAAAGAAAAAAGGTACACGTGCGCTCCTTGGTGTGTGTGTATGGAGGGGGGTGGAGTGGCGAGGAGGGCCCCTGGGAAAGGGGGGTGGGGGTGGCGTGTATCAGTGTATGAGTACAGTGTGGGTGGGTATGAGGTGTGTAAAGGATGAGCCAGACACTGTGAATCGAATCCAACCTGTTTATTAGGTGAGGCACAATGCTCCCCAGGTGGTTCCGTTTATGGGGTTGGGGATGGACAGATGGTTCCGTGTGATCCTGGTCAGGGAGTGGGTGGACCCTTTGAGGGGGCTCCTTGTCGTGCAGCCCTTACTTCTGCACGTCCCCTTTGCTGGACCTATGGTCTACAGTCTTATTGGACCAGGATGTGTGTGTTGTCAAGGAAGTCCCATACAATAGCAAATGGCGGCGTCCCGCACTGGTTGTAATAGTAACCTACCGGTAGGTCTGCTGTCCCTGGTTCGGTGCAAAGTCGGTATGTTCTCCGTTGTGGGCCTGGTGGTTAACGATACTCTGCGAGCCCGCAGGGTGTCTTCTGGACGGGTCTTGTGTGAGCGTCTCGTATGTTTGTGTGTCTGACAGCAGTCGATGTGCCTCTGTGGTGTAACAAAAAGCAAAACACAGGGCGCTTTTAAAAAGGTCCAAATATGTTATAATGGTACACAGATGATATATATGCCCTCAGCGCTGCAAGTCCAAAAGGAACCTACTGTGAAGGTTCCAGATAAATTAGAACCAGAAAGAAACAAATAAGACTTGCGCTGCTGGAGTATAATGAATCACTGTTTAATTAATAAATTCCACAGGGAATATCAGGGTATAGAAATCTCAATAAAACACATATAAAAAACAGACAGATAAATAAAAAATATATAGAGAGAATTGTGCCCTATATAGGGAATATATTCAGGACTTGTCCACCAAACTGTGAGTGCATGCACACAAGTTGTTGCATATAACAAGCGGGATTATCCAGTGTGCAAACTGAAGAATTGTGCCCTAACATAGGGAATACTTTTAAACCTCCAATAGACTCTGTTGTGCCAAGGAGGCTTATTACCTGTTTAAAGAGAACTTTTGTTCATCTCTTTTTTTTAGCCATCAGCTGATGTTTTTAGGAAATGATACATTGTTTCCCACCATGGTTATATTTTGATACTACATATCTTTCTATCAGTGTTATGTTTATTTTTTTATCATTTGTTTGCTCTCATTATTCTAAAGGTGTAGACCTCTATATATACTTTTTATTTATCTGTCTGTTTTTATATATGTGTTTTATTGAGATTTCTATACCCTGATATTCCCTGTGGAATTTATTAATTAAACAGTGATTCATTATACTCCAGCAGCGCAAGTCTTTTTTTGTTTCTTTCTGCCTCTGTGATGTAGTCTGCTTTGTTTAGAATAACTAGCCCCCCTCCCTTATCTGCTGGTTTAATGACAAGGTTGTTATTTATTTGTAGTTGTTCAATGCCGTTTGTTCATTCCGAGTGAGGTTTCTGATTGTTTTGCTATTGGGTGTTGCTATTTTGTTGATGTTTTCCATGACTAATGTTTCAAAGGTGTGGACCAGGTGTCCCTTGAGGTGGCTAGGGTAAAATTGGGAGGATGCAAATGAAAAGGAAATAATGTGGAGAGATCTTCACAACAGGCGCTCAATAATGGGCAATTGTTCCCACAGCAGCTGTACTAGTTGAGTAGTCACACTCTGTTAGAGTGTGTTTTTCCGGTTTCTGCACAACCTCCACTCCTCTCTGAGGGTCTCATAGTTACACAAAATCTTCTCTTCATCAATAGTGACGATTATAATTAATTATAGGAATATGACACAATATTTTCCTCTTTAATCTATTTTCTCTGTCTGATATTGCTACATCTGTGACCCCCTAGATTACTTTATTAATCTTCCATAAAGTCTTTTTACTTTTTCCGTCCTTTACCATAAAACACCCAGACAGAGAGTTGCCATTGTTATGTTATGCATAACAACCAAAGCTCCATGTGAGCTAAACATGCAAGCTATTACCGGGCCAATGCCACCCAAATATTCCTTGACAAATCTATCAAGTCTCTTGCATATCTTACCCATAATGTATCATTGCATATTAATTAAACCTTGAAATCAGACTCAGTTATCTATACACCATATACATGATATAAAAAGTATTTTACTCCATAAATGAGAATTGCAAGATAATAGATGGTTTACATATGAATAATACAAAGGATAATATAGTATGCAGTACAGTACATAACCGCAGAAGTGATTTTCTAACTTTAATCCCAGTAATGAATTAACCCTATGCAGTTGCTAAATAAACTTCAATGCAGATTTGATTTAATCTTTCACTAGTATATCATGCAAATATATGTATATATGTTTATATGCATGTGTGTATGTAAGGAAACTGTATGCATGTGTTATATATATTTTGCTATCCTCTGTGTACGTGTGTATACGAATGTGTTATAAGAAAGCACATGGCTGGAAGTAGTGTGAGAAGTGTTATAAGAAAGCACATGGCTGGAAGTATGTGAGAAGTGTACATGCGTGTGTGTAGGGGTGTTATAAGAAAACACATGGCTGGAAGTATGTGAGAAGTGTACATGCATGTGTGTAGGGGTGTTAAAAGAAAGCACATGGTTGGAAGTATGTGAGAAGTGTACATGCATGTGTGTAGGGGTGTTATAAGAAAGCACATGGCTGGAAGTATGTGAGAAGTGTACATGCATGTGTGTAGGGGTGTTATAAGAAAGCACATGGCTGGAAGTATGTGAGAAGTGTACATGCGTGTGTGTCGGGGTGATACTATAATTAAGGGTAAATTGTTCCCCCTGCACATCCGGCGAGACTACTAGTCTATAGATAAATTGTGGAGGGCAATCTATCGGAGAAAACAATTATGTGTGTATGGATGTGATTATGTGAAAATACATGTGTGAGTATAGAGAGAGAGTGTGCTGTGTGTTAGAGCCTCATGGCATGGTAGCCAGGAGGTCGTCCTTGTGTCTTTGTGTTGCTATGTATGTGGGGTGAAACCGCATGAGAAGGTCTGATAGCCTGTGAGCATGTAGCTGAGACAAAGAGAGAGAGAGGATTTAAGATTCTATGAGGGGTATTCAATACGAAAAGTTAACTTCACTGCCGAAGTTAACGTTTCATATCGAAGTTTTTTTCTGCGTTAAGTCTGGTGCGCGCTTCCGCTTATCCCCGTATTCTATATAAAATTAATGAAAACGGGAAACTCCGAAGTTGGATTTGCGTAAAGTTACGAATTTTTCCTTAAAATAATTGTAAGACCCCCCTAAAGTTGTAAAAACATGGGGGATCACTATGGGTACCCCCGTTTTAGCCTTTAATTGAAAGTCGGGGATTTAAATAGCCGCAGCAGGTGTTTTTTTCCCGACATTGAAGAAGTGGTGCAGAAGAGCACTTAGGTTATTTTTTTTCATTTTTTTGAGTGGTCCCATCAGATTTGGGGTACATGAAAATTTGTACTAGGATATTTTGATGTCCCTAAAGTAAATTTTTTAAAATTCTGCATTTGTGCACCTGCCGCTATAATTCTATTCTTCAAAACACCTGCCGCATACATACAGAATAGCCCTGAACCTATTTCCCTATTGTTTAACAATTTTTCTCCATTTTTTTTTTGGCACCCCAATTTTTAAGTAAATTTTTTGGGGTGTCCCTATTTTTTTTTTTACTGCAGTCTAAATTTATTATTGAAACACATTGTGTATTGTTAGTATCACATTTAAGGGTCAATATAAAGTCTTTTTATCTATATCTCAAATGGTATGATTATGTGATAGCAAATCCGCCATTTTTAATAAGGGCAAATAATATACCTCTGTGATAGTTCTATGACTTATAGTCACAATATGATTGGTAATTAGATACAATATGTGGAATATTAGAGTCATAAACTATATATAAGCGATAACAAGTAATCCTTTTCCCTATCTCCTTAGTATAACTTAATTATTATGTGTGGTTAATGTCACAACATCCGCCATTTTTGTGAAGGGCATTCATCATTACAACGTGACGATCACGTGTAATAGACTGATCATGTGACGAGATGATTTTGCGGATTGCGGGGAGATTTGGGGGTGGAGGATGCTGGAGTGTGACCTCAGTGTTTGCAGATGTTCGCTGGTCATCACCGGCACGTGACACATGTGTGCTGGCGAAGGATCGCAGAATCGTCCTTCCGCTTCCTCTTCTCACGATGTGTGTTGACGCTGGACTTGGCACAC
Source organism: Taudactylus pleione (assembly GCA_031769625.1). Lineage (NCBI taxonomy): Eukaryota > Metazoa > Chordata > Amphibia > Anura > Myobatrachidae > Taudactylus > Taudactylus pleione. The sequence continues at coordinate 9,498,290 of JAUIMM010000065.1, forward strand.
TGCCCTTGTCAGCGTGGAGATCATGTGACCACGCGATTACTAGTATCACGTGGTCCCATGTTGATACCATGTGATCGGCATGACAATATGTACAGACGGGTAAGCCCGGGGTAAAATTACCTCTATTATACATTCAATTTCTATATGTTTCTGGAAGTTTTGTCTAACTAGTAGCTTTTAATATTGAAAGTAGGATGCATTTATTATTATATTTTAGTTTGATGATGAAGTGCAATTATTTTCATGTGTGGGCAATTAGGGGCCATTTTGACTCCATATAAATATCCCCACTATTCAAATAGAGAATCACCTTTGATAAAGCTGGGGGTTACCCAGCGAAACGCGTTAGTGGTTGAGCACCCTCAACTTAAAGGATACATCTGGACCATTGATTACACGTCGGCTCTCACTTTGGAACAGACTCCGTGGACCATACATCATATGTATGGGCAATCACCAAGGGACAGTTGGACTGTTACAGCAGCCTCTAAACCACCTATTGGACTGCCGTGTTTCACCACTCCAAGGGACAGATTAAGAGCATGAAGCTGCTCCACTACACTTTGGATCCCTATCATCATGAGTTGGTTACAGACATATCCAATTGGAATACTTAATATCTTGCCACTGTCACCCAAGGAGTCATAGAGACTACCATCTCTGACATTATTTCCACCTGTACACCTGGTTCATGTGGGGGTAGCGTTATTACAGAATGTTTTAAAGATTTATATGTGATTAATTTTATTCGTAACATTAAAACATCAAGTTTTATTATTCATTGCACTTCATCTGGTTTTAATTGATTAATATTCAATCCTCATGAGCGCTGTATGATATCTACTTTTTAAAATTGGGAGGATGGTTTGAGTGTGGAGTGTTTATATTTGTCTGGTTCTGTGGGTAGTTTGATGGCTGGTTGAGATAGGTAGTACTTTTGAGGGTGAGTCGTCTTATAAAATGTTGTAGATCCAGGTATACTTCAAATTTGTTCAACTGTGTGTGCGGTGCATATTTGAGACCTTTCGTGAGTAATGATGTGTCATCTTTGGATAGGCTGTGTTCACTGATGTTGAATATGCCTGTAGAGGATGGTGTCGTGTCGTCTGGCCTTAATTTGTGTGTTTTCAGTTTGTCTCCTCCCCTACATCCTCGTCTCTTTGATTTAGTTTTCTTTTCTGCCTCGTTGGAGTTGGGTTTTCTAATGTTTTCTGGCAGGCGAGGTGGCCTGCCTCTAAATCTAAAAAATGTGCCGCCCATGGAGTAGGGTGTTGGGAATTGGCGTTGTTATGTTGTGTTGTCACTGTTGGAGGAGTTGGGTCTGGGTGTGTTGTTGGCTGCGTGTTGTTGCTTGTGTAGTTCCCTCTTACGGGATTGATCCACCCTTGCTCCAGTGAAAGTCTGGCTAGGTTGGCGTAATGTGAGTTGTCTGTATCCTCCTCAATCTCGTGTAAGCTAAATGAGATGTTAGAGCTTGCGTCTGAGCTTGTAGGTGAGGTGGAGTCTGGTAGTGGGGTTGGTGTGACTGTGGGTGTCTTCTTTGCTCCGTGTATCTTGGTCATATATTGCTGGTATGTAAGTTGGAGTTTTGTGTATATTGGTATGTCCTGAGTGGTTGTTGTCCATTTTGTATTTTTAGGATGAAGTTTGGTTCTGGTTCCTTTATTGTCATGTACAGAGTCGTTGTTGCATGGGTCTGTGGTTATGTTGTTGCTGGTTGTGTTGTTCCTATCCTTGTCGTGTATGATTTTAGATTTCTTACGTTCTATGATGTTTTCCTCTACTTTTTGTGCTGCATCAACACACCATTGGTGCTCGTCACTAACCCCACGGGAACGTGGGGCAGAACTGCAGCGCGGACCTCCGCATCACGCTAACCCACAGAGCAGTGACGGGCGCCCGTCCAGAAGACACCCTGTGGGCTCGCAGGGTGTCATTAACCACCAGGCCCACACTGGAGAACATACCAACTTTGCACCGAACCAGGGACAGCAGACCTACCGGTAGGTTACATTTACAACCAGTGCGGGACGCCGCCATTTTCTATTGTATGGGACTTCCTTGACAACACATACATCCTGGTCCAATACGACTGTAGACCATCGGTCCAGCAAAGGGGACGTGCAGAAGGGCTGCACGACAAGGAGCCCCCTCAAAGGGTCCACCCACTCCCTGACCAGGATCACACGGAACCATCTGTCCATCCCCAACCCCATAAACGGAACCACCTGGGGAGCATTGTGCCTCACCTAATAAACAGGTTGGATTCGATTCAGTGTCTGGCCCATCCTTTACACACCTCATACCCACCCACACTGTACTCATACACTGATACACGCCACCCCCCACCCCCCTTCCCCAGTCACCCTCCTCTCCACTCCACCCCCCTCCATACACACACACTAAGGAGTGCACGTGTACCTTTTTTCTTTCAGCATATACCAACATCCGGTACTCCTGTTCCACGTGCAGCACCACCTTATCCCCCACCTTTCCCCCAAGTCGCCCCCTCCTCCACCACACATCCATTAGATCCACCCACCAGAGCCTGGAGCGCGGACCACTCTACTTACTATATAGATTCTTATGTCAGTGTGACACATCCAGAACCCCCCTCACCCACAACTCCCCGTCGAACTTACATCCAACCAGCCAACTTGTTGATTGGTTGGAATGAAAATCTGGTAACATATGGGAGTAACTGATGATCAGCAATTTGCTCCTAAATGCCAGAAAAAAGATGAAAATGGTTGTTCAGACAAGTTTGTTAAATGTTTGATCTAAACTATTCGTTCAAACAGTTTTGGTCCATTTTCCGGCGTTTGGGAGCAAATTGCTGATTGTATTCCTTACCAGATTTTCATTCCAACCAATCAACTAGTTGGCTGGTTAGACAGATAATCTTTAGATGTGTGGCCAGCTTAACCCCTGCACTGGACAAATCCAGCTGGGGTTGTAATAACAGGTTTTTCTCAAAAACAGATCAAACTATTTATTCTTCATTCTTATCAGAGTTAGACGCCTCCCTGCACTCTCACTCTCCTGTACCCTGCAGTAAGGCATGCGGGGGAGCAGTGGAAACAGTGAGAATTTACTATTGGCCCTGATACCTAGCCTTGCTATATCATCCCTTTCATTTTAGGCACATAAAAATACACATAATTCTGTAGCTTTCTGACTTCATCTCCATTTCACCTGGTTTCAATCAGCCACATAACCTATGTAATTCACGTGTTCCAAATAATAGGGATGATATGGCAAGCCTATGATACCAGTACTTCCCTATGTGTTCCTCCTATTGAACAATAATCAGAATTAATGTACACATGGTTATAAATTATGTACTTCAGGTTATGCTATAATTTTTACTTTGATAAAATATTCTGAATTGTTGGCACTTCATGTGTGTTTGGTTATTGTCTCATCACATTTATCAGCTGCAAGTGAGAAATTACTGTACATCTCCGCTTTGCAACTTGAATGAGAAACTAAAGCTGGGTGCACACTATTCGATATATCGCACAATCTTGGTACTTTTAATCAATCTGCTCGACCATTGTAGTGTGTATACCCAATCCTTCGTTTACACCAGTCATTCATCGCATTGTCCCATCTGTTGTGCTGAATGTCAGATGGATAGATGTGATGTACGATGCGGTGCACAACTTGTAGTGTGTGCGCACGACCGCACGTAGGGGGTGATTCAAGGTCATCATGGTAGCAGCTGCGATAGCACTATTATGGTAATGCATCAGGAGGTATCATGCCTTCTGCATGCATTACTGTTCCAAGCTGCATTCACGGATGCAGCATCAGTACATCTGTGTGATCCTGTGCCGGCTGAGTGACCACTCAAGCCGGTGAATGCAGTTCCCTCCCACCAACGGCGGCGACATGCCACTGTTTTTGGAAACTGAGAGCGTAGCTGCCCCCTCCTCACCCAGAAACAGCAGCAGACTGTCAATCACTGACAGTCAGCTGCAGCTCTGCGTGTAATTACGCAGAACCCTTACTACACATGTGCACAGACCGACACAACCAGAGATGTGCTCTAACCATCAGGTTAGTGCACATCTCTGAATTAGCCCCATAGTGTACAGAAGAAATTATCCTCCAACACGATATATTTTGCAGTAATTCAGAAAGTTGCAAGTGTGTATGTTCTATATCGAGTGTTCTGCGATGAGTGAAATTGAAACGACAATCGTGTCTATTGTTACAACATTTAAGTGTGTACCCAGCTTAACTATGTGGTTATACGAATGTAACTTATACCCCTTTTACACCGACCTAAAAATCCCAGGCTGATGCGCATCCCAGGGGCTACCAGCTAATCAGAGGCCACTTTACATGTAGCAGACGCTCATTGGCTGGGACCCATGTGTAACCAGCCAATGAGCAGCCGCTCCAGGCAGTCAGCTCCCAACTGACATTTTTTAAACAGATGACAGGAGCTGATGTCTGTAGCACCATTGTTGCGTATGTTAAATCTCGATGATAAAAATACTCTTACATTAACAAGGCATCAATTACTTTCACAATGAATTACGAGCAGGTTAAAATATAACACAGGTAATATACAGGTACACATTAGCTATATAGCACCGTTTTAGCAAACCAAATGCTTTTACAGCAAAAAGGCATCACAATGGGAACAGTCACTGTTATTCTATAGTAGTTTTACAAAATAACTTCATGCTTTTACAGACTGATCACTACTCTTATCCCTTGCACTCTCCACCCTATCCTCCCAGAAATAATCAGCACCTACCCCTCCTCCACTAGAAAAGAGACCCCCATTATGCCCATAAGTCCGGTCCTAGTGGGTCACCACAGAAGCACTCCCTTAAACTAAACCTCTCTACAGGGTTAGCACCTCCAAACCTCTCCCATGCACCTACTGCCTCAATGCATCATAAGTGCCAGCGTATCAGTGCTAACTAGCCCCCCAAGGTTTCTCACCCCTAGCAGAGGCTCTTCAGCCTCCTTGCGACCATCTTATCTCACTCCATTTGGCTGATGGGCATCCACTCTTCCTGACAGACCTCTGTACTCCTGATGGTTACATAGCTGCACGGCTCCATGTTTGTCCTCCTCCCTCTCTGGCTGTCATACTTTCATCCATCTCCTGCTGTGTAGTTCCACCTCCGCTGCTCGAGGACTTGGTATAGTACTGGTCAGGGTCCCCCAGCCACAGACCACCCCAGAGCTCCTCTACCCCACAGCTCAGATTTCCAATGAGTACAGAGAATTGTTCATGGGCTAAAGTAGTTACTGGCCTGCCAGGGATCTACCAGATTCTCCTGCATATGCTCAGTACAGGCCAGGAGGGAAAGGTCACTGATAGTTCCCCTAACAGATACCATGGGCCTGTACTGAGGCTGTAGTTAACAATCCTGCCCTGCTATGTATTACACCCCTTCTGGGGAACAGTGGTGATAGTGGTTGACCATAACTAACTGAGGGGTGTTCCCATACCGATGGGGCACCACAGAGAACAGACGTGCTCTGTGCTGCTCTGTCGGTTAAAGGGTGCAGTGTTGTTGGGCTGGGGCTGCAGTACATAAAGGGTTGCTGTTGTGTTGTCCATAAAGGGGCTGGGGCTGCAGTACATTAAGGGGGGGTGCTGCTGTGTCATTGTTGTTCTGTCAATCAAGGGGTTGTCCTGTCAATCAAATCCAGACAACAATTGTCAAGCCATCTGTATCCTTTGTAAAGTCAGAATAATTAGAGGCAGGAACCTTAAACATCTTGGAACCTCCTCCCTGTTATGTCATCTGCAGCGCATCCATCAAAAACGTTTTTTTCAAAATTCTGAAAATTTGGCTAATAAAGTACCAACAAGCAGTCCAGCATCAGCTAGCTCCCTTCTCTCTGCTAGATCCAAGCACCTGCCATCTTCACCACCAACACCTTTTTCAAAAATATCCTCAATCATGAAGCGATTGGTTTGTTTGGGCCCCCAGAAGACAAGCTACCAATGGGCAGCTGACATTGCTGGCAATGATCTGTACATGCACAAACTATTGTCACCATCATCATCCAATTCCTCACCCTCATCAGTGTCTACAGCATCCTTCATACAATATTAATTCATCCCCGCTGGAATCCACCATTACAGGTGCCTCTGTAATTTTTGGACATAATTGGTGGTAAAGGTCTTCCTCGTGGAATTTGTAGTTCATTTTGATGAACTTCATCTTTTCCACATTTTGAGGAAGTAGCCTCCTACGCCTGTGTCAAGGATCCCGAGTGTGCTGAAAATGCTTTCGGAGTACACACTGGAGGGTGGGCAGCTGTAGTAAAGCAAACCAGCTTGTGCAAGGGCCTCCAAATTGCCTTTGTTTCCCAGCTAGTAGTCAAATGGACTGTCTGACATGCCTATTTGGATGCTATCATTAAAAATAGTCCTCAACCATTGGTGACCATATTAGATGGAGTCACGGTAGAGGTCTCATTAATTTAATTGTAGGGAATTTTTTTAGACCTGACCAGATGTCAAAACTTGATTGGGTTGAATCACCTGCATCACTATTGGGTCTTTTGGGAAAGTTTAGTTTTTCCTTGGCAGCCGCACTTGCTGGAGAAACTGAATGAGGAGCCATCGCTACATCACGTGCCACTTAAGCTGACAATTTGCTTACCAACAGGTCTTTGCATCTCTTTAGATCTGTGTCCATTAGGAAGAAAGACACAACATATAACGTAAACCTAGGATCAAACACGGTCGCCAAAATGTATTGATCTGATAGGAAGGTCCTGATAACCCTTGGTTCCCGGTGAAGTGAATAATGCACTTGATCTACAAGTTCAACGTACTTTGCAGAATCACTTAGTTTTTAGCTCCTCCTTCAGTTTCTCAAGTTGCTTTTCCAACAGTCTAATTAGGGGAATTACCTGACTCAAGCTGGCAGTATCTGAACTCACTTCACAGGTGACTACTTTAAAGGGTTTCAGCACTTTGCATAACATGGAAAGTATTTTCCACTAAGTTTGAGTGAGGTGCATTCCCCCTCCTCTTCCAATGTTATAGTTTGCTGTGTAGCTTTGGATGGCTTTTTGTTGTTCCTTCATCTGCTGAAGCATATAAAGGGTGGAGTTCCACCTTGTAACTTGTTTCAGCTCGTGACAGGGCAAATTCAACATTTCTTACAGGTACTGCAATCTTCTACATATGCCTGCTGAATGGCGAAAACGTCCAGAAATTGTTCGGGCCAGAGAGAGCATCTCCTTCACGGCCCTGCCATTTCTAAAAAATATTTGCACCACCAAGTTGATTGCATGAGAAAAACATAATACATGTTGGAATTCACCCAGCTGTAATGCTCTCACAATATTGGTGGTATTGTCAGAAAGTACGAATCCTGAGAAGAGTCCAAGCAAAGTAAGCCATTTTGCAATGACTTCCCTGAGTTTTTATAAAAGGTTGTCAGCAGTACGCCTCTTAGTGAAACCGGTGATACACAGAGTAGCCTGCCTGTGAATGAGCTGATGTTTCTTAGATGCTGCTGTCACCACTTTATGCAATACACCCACCCAGTGGGCTGTTACAGTCATGTAATCTTGCATTTGCTGTGTTCCGCTTGTCCATATATCTGTGGTTAAGTAGACAGTGGGTACAACGGCATTTTGAAGGACATTAATTACTTTTTTTAATGTCCCTGTACAGGCTGGGAATTGCTTTTCTAGTGAAGTGGAATCTAGATGGGATTTGGTAGCGGGGACACAAGACCTCAATTAACTGTCTAAAACTAAAACCCACTGCATTATTGGTTTATATTGGATGCATATCTAATACCAACATAGATGATATGTGTCAGTGATCTGGGAGACTGCTGTCATACTTGCTCCCCCTTGCAAAGGACTGGTTAACAGTCAATTGTTTTTTTAAACTACTACTGGGATGAAAATCCACTCCCAGGAGCAGCAGCAGGTGTAGCGCTCAAGGATTATTCTGAGGCAAGGACTGATGTGAATGATTTAATATATTTTGTAAATGCCTCCTCCCCTCCCCTCCCCTCCTCCCTCATAAATTTGTTTTGGAATCAAATAATGAAATTAAATTTACTACTAATCAATCCTTCCTTTCCCTGCCTTCAATTACATATATACTCCAACTCCTTCAGGCATCTTGAATAATAAAAACATTTATTTCCTGATGTGCCATGTTGGAAGTTGAACTGTATATTTCTGTATTTACAGTATATAGTTTTAAATATTATGTGATAGATGATGTGTTCTAACACCCACCCTCGCAACTTTGACAAAATACAAAGTTTATTTATTTTGTTTTTTATCTGCTAGTGGAAAAAAAGGTTGATCTACTGTATTGTGGTTTCCACCACTGGCTCCTCAAGGTTAAGTTCCTCAAGGTTTCCCTGGCAGCAAGAGCAGCAGGACCGCCTCAGAGAGAAGGCAGCTGCAGAAGGGAGGAGCTGCTTTCATGGAAGAGATGAGGATTGGGGGAGCAGAGGGCCCCCTGCTCCTCCTCTCCCGGCCTGACTGCATCCTCCTTCTTTGTTATGTCTCATAGTGCGGCTGCGGTGTGCTATATTGAGTAATTATAATGCTGCTGGCCGTGGACTCCTTCATTTCAGAACTGGCATCGGCTGCACCGCCCCTAGTACTGCAACTGCCGCCGTGGTCATAGATAGTGGGTGGCAGGCCTGGGTACTGTAGGGGCTGTAGCTTTATTGGGCAGACGTGACCAGGGGCTGGCTGGCGAATTTTAGCCTGGGGGGCAAGCACACAGCACCAGCCCATGAGTAGTGACTCAGTCTTCCCCCTCTCCCTGTGCTAACTCTAACCATCCCTCCATGGTGCCTAAACCTAACCTCCCCCTCTGCACCCTAACCCTAAGTCTCCCTCCCCAGTGCCTAAACCTAACCCTCCCCCTAGTGTCTAGTCTTAACCTTTAACCCTCCCCCTAAACCCACTACTTACCTTTGGGATGCCGGCGCTGTGATTCTGACAGTTATCGGGGTCCGGTGCCGGTATCCTAAGCGCTGGCATCCCATGTGCCGGTATTCTGGCCGCATCCCTACCCCACATATTACAGACACATATCATACACACTAGACATACAAATACAAACACCACATCATACATACACCACATCACATAGGCACACACAACCATCACATACACATATACACACAAATAAATATCACACATATACATGACTTAATAACTGACAGTTGTGCTTATCTGGCATCCTTAGGTTCAATCACGTGGTGTTGAACATGGTTGGGCCTCCGTCAGTCATGTCTCTTCTGATTGGCAGCCAGCAGCCATTGGGTGAAGGAGCAGAATCACCAATGTGAAGAGGCTCACAGGGGAAAAGGGGACAAGGGCATAGATAGGAAGGGGACAGAGGCACAAATATGAAGGAGGGACAGAGGCACAGATACTGAAGGGCAGATGCACAAATATGGGGAAGGGGCAAATGTGCAGATAGGGAGTGGTCAGAATAAGTGAGTTGGGTAGTCTGAGCAAGGCACAGATATGGAGAGGGGGCAGAGGCACAGATATGGGGAGGGGGCAGAGGCAGGAATGGTAAAGAGGATAGTGGGAAAGACTGTATAGGAGGAAGGACTGGGGCACCTCTGTGTATGGCAGACATCTTCTGTGAAGTGCATGCACACAATGCCAAGCCACTGGGAGCAGGAGAGGAGAGCTGACAGTTGTAGACACAGAGATAAGATAACATGGAAGCTTATCCGAGGGATGGAAGAGAGGAGGTACAAGCAAGTGAGAGGGGGATCCCTAGGCTCCTAACTTCCCATAAACTGGCTCCATCTGTGGGGAAAGTGGGAAATCACGGAACGTGGGAGGGGTGGGGCCTGTTTGGGGGCGGGGCCTGTGAAGAGTCAGGCAGGTACTGCTGTGTGTCTGCAGCAGTCGGAACATCCAGGAGGGGGGTCGGAACCGCGGGCGTGGTTCTCCTTCCCAGTCCTACCCCTCAGAGATGAGGTCACTCACAGCCACTTATTCCATAGGGCCAGCACTGCATGTGTATGCAGTGTATGGCTGTAGTCAGCTGGCGGCCCCCAGGGCTTAAATTGTACCAGCCCACTCCTGGATGTGGCCATGCTCACTACAAAAAAAATCGCTCCCCCTATCCTCCATGAACAAGTGCAGGTAGACTGCTGCTGAGCCCAGGGTGTGCTGACCCTAACAGGTAAGAGGGGACAGGCCCCCCAACAAGCCTGGGTCCAGGTAATTAACACATGCTTCCACCCCACTCTCAGCGCCCCTGGCTGCCGCTGTTTTTATGTCTGCAGCGGCAACTATGCGGTTGCATAGAACAGTTTCATCTCATGTGAGTGTTGTGCTTGTGAAGCCAGCTTCAATGCTTGATTGTAGTGTGCGGATGGAAATTGGACACCTGTTTTAGATGAATCTTTTGCACGCTGGTTACTACAGATCTATTCAAAACAGATGTCCAATTTCCATCTGCACACTACAATCAAGCATTGAAGCTGGCTTCACAAACACAACACTCCCATGATGCTCTCATGAGGTGAGAGTCCCCTGCAGCTGCATGGTTACCACCCAGGTACTGTCCAGAAATGCCATTGATGAACAAATCAATCCATAGGTACTAGCGATCTCTGGGCCTGATTCAGACCCGCTTGCGAGCGCTATGATGTCAGTGATGTCAGTGGGAGAGCTTTCGGCTCTGTTAGAGCCGAAAGCTCTCTGGGGCTTGCGGCAACGAGACTCTACCACAAGGGTCTCGTCGCAAGCCCGATGGTCGCCCACAGCTATGCGAGCAGCCAGGAGGCTGCTCTAAAAAACAAGAAGGCCGGCCCTGATTCAGAGCGAGCGCTCTGTCAGAGTGTCCGGCTCTGAATCAGGCCCAGAGTGAGCGGCTCAAGGCAGTCCCACCACCATTTGAGGCTGGATTGGAGGCAGACCCATTGCAGGACAAATTCTAAGTAGGTGAACAGATGGCATCTCAAGCAAAGAGACCACTGAGTGGTACCTGAAACAGCCAAACCAATGTCCCGAGAGGTTGGTAATTCAATGCAGTTTAATACTGCATTACAGACTACATACTGTAGTAGTTGCAACACTGAAGCAATAGACACCACAGAGTGAGGAATGCAAGTGACAGCTATAGTGATCATCACCTAATTGTCATCTACAGCATCAGACTTAGGGCCTGATTCAGCAAGGAACGTAAAGGAGAGAACGCACGCACTAGGCCGATGTCTTTGTACTGCGTTTTTAGGGGCGTCCATAATTAAGCCAGTGCGGCGACAGAAAGTTGCCAAGATCCTGCGTGAGGTCTGGTCAACCACTATTATGCAAATGTGGTTGATGGTTCTTGATGTTTGTGCTATCTTGAGTACTGATCAGGCTGTGAGTAAAGGGAGGTGGTCGGCTTGAAATGGGGCTGGGCATCTGCATCTTGTGCTGTGGTCTCCGTGTGTATGCATTAATTAGCATATTCTCACAGCGCCGGGTGCGTGCGTCTGCTAGTGTGCGTTCCTTGCTGAATCAGGCCCTCAGTCCAGCAGGATGGCTTATAGTTAAAGTACTTGACAGCAGCCACAGTTCAATTGTCAGGAGTCAGCAGAGGCAGACATTAAATTACTTACTGCTACATCACAGTCAACCTAGACATCACTACTTCCAATCGTACCTGACAGACTTAGTTAACCCATTTGGAGTCATTATTTAGGCCACCTTGTTAGAAGACTGCAGGGAACACAGGCCAATGTAAAGACAATAACTCCTTTGAATACTTCAACTAGCTGTAAAGCTGGGCACACACTACACGATATTGTTAATGATTAGGCTGATTCTGACGCATCAGAACGACAAATTATCAATATCGTGCAGTGAGTACGCACTACATTGTGTAGTGCACGCTCCCGTGGGGTCATCAGCCGCATCGCCTGAAATTTTGTAAATGCAGGAAGATTAGGCGATGTGGCTGATGATCCCATGCAGCGCTATGTGGCGGGGGCCGGCATATTGGGCGGTCGGGCACCAGATCGCCCAGTGTGTACGGACCACACGATATGTTGGCCCAAGGGCGCTGGGGTCGTGGGTCGCATCGCTGGGTACACAGTCGTTTAGTGTGTACCCAGCTTAAAAGTTACATTGTAGGCTGCAAAAGTTAGAAAGTGAAACATTGTATGATACAATTGGATTTCTGTCAGAAGGATACATAGGGCCTATTCATCATCACTTCATTTTTACAAAAGCCAATTGTAAAAATGAAGTTATCGGACCATTCATCAAGAAAGCAAAGCAGGAGATGTCACAGATATTTCCTACTTACCTTCCTTTTGCGGATATATAATATAATATTTTTAGAGCTTGACTGCGGGAGCATTCGCCATCTTCAAACGGCAAATGCTCCTCTGGACTCGCAACCCGCTCCTTCCCTATGGGAAGGAGGTCCGGGTTGCGAAGAGGGATCCTTTCTGATCCCTCTGCCCCTGTCCGGCTCCTTCCGCTGGATATCGGGGCTCTTGTACGCATGCGTGACCTGCAGGTCGTACATGCGAAGTCCCATCACTGCTCCGAAAGTAGTGAAAATATTCAAGCCGCTTGCGGGGGCAGCTGATTCCCCATCAGCTGTCACTGCACCAGAAATGATGAATTGCTCTAACAGCCGTGGCGAGTTAGGATGTTAATTATTGGGGTCCGATAATTAACATCATGAATAGGCCCCAGAGTGATAAAACTACATTTCCTGCAGCAACTTATTACTAGGTGTTCGACATTGACAGGATACATTGAGGATCTTCTATCAATTTCCAGTATAATAAAATCATATCGTAAATCCAAGGTGTAAAACCAACCAAAGTTAAGACTGTATTTATTGTTAAATGTTTTGATGTTATTTATGTTCTGAGTACGAGAAGTGAATAAATCAATAAATCCTTTAATAAATCAAATTATTATTGAAACAAATGTGTTATTCCTCTGCCTGGATCCTCTTCCTTACTTCTCCAATCCATCCGAAAGAGTAAGTGAACGAAGCAGAGACCACCACATTCAGCGAGAGTGATGGTACAGATACATCATTTACAATTTCAGTGTCACATACTGTATATGCCTGATCCGGCACATACACAGTCCCTGATTTCTTACTTTGGTGTATGCGCAGCATACTGAAATCCACAAGATCTGTGCGAATGTCTGCATGCGTCTGACCAGAATCGGGACCAGAGATTGTGCAGTATCTATAATAAAATATAAGATTTCATGGGAAGAGAGAATTTCCTTATAACTACTTACTGTATGAAATTATACATAGTAAATAAAACAGCATTGTTTTAAAATAAACATTTGTGCTGTAGTAGCTAAAATAAAGGTCTGATTGGGCGATATAAATATTGTGCTTGGAGCTTCTACCGGACATAGGTGCTGTTACAGCAATGCTGAATGCTGATTCCCAGTTATCAGGAATCTGTGCGTGCACCGGACCCATTCTGTGCATATTCAGAATGGGTCCTGAATGATCACATGCAACTCCTGCTATGCCTCTGCCTGATTGACAGACAGAGGCATTCTAGGGGCGGTGCATGGACGGCCGGTGCACCCAGAAGCGGAGGTCTATTGTAATATTGTCACTGACTTTAGCCACCCATATCATTCTCTATTCTCTTTATTGCCTTCTGGTAAGCGTTTTAGATGTATTGGGTGTCGAACTGGTGCCAGAAACCTCTTGCTGTATTTGCAAGGATGGAATTAGAAACCTGCTCATGTGCGGCAATTATGCCCTGTGCTGAAACAGCCCCATAAGACCCTCCATGAAGGTAGGCTCAGATCCTAGAACCCCCATGTATCTCTCTATCTACCAACTTGTGTATGTGCTAATGCAATGTTTTTAATCATTTACTAGAAGTCCAAAATTTATTTGTTAAGGCTTATAAAGATATTTTTGATAGTGAATGAATTGAGAGCCTATTTATTAAGCATTATTCACATAATAAATCAATTTCAGGCAGGAATGCCACTGGGGGTTTCCATTTGGACACACGCTTTGGGTAACAGATGAGGGATAAGAGCGGGGGATCTGGAGCCGCAACAGCAATCCCGGTGAGGTAAGAGATTCAGGGTCTGATACAGAGATAGACACTATTGTGATCGCAGCTGCAATTTCACAAGAAACCTAGCTGCAAAATTATGCCAATACTTCCAAAGCTTACCCGAGCATGGGGACACCTACTGCTGCTCATATGCGTACAAAATCGCTTACCTGCGTAAATATCGGTACATCTTGCCCTTGCGGGAGGTCAGATCAGCCGCAGACATGGCAGCTGACACGCAGAGGGCTATCATGCTGTGCAGGAGGCTGCAAGGGCTAATTTATGCACGTCCATGTAAGGGCGTTTAAACGGTCAGACACGCCTGTGTTTTATTAACCACCCCATTACCTCCCCCAAATGCTGACTACCTGTCACTCATTGTGTGAATACATCCTCTGTCCATGTGTAATCGCAAAACAATCTCAGCACATGCACAGTGCGGTTTATACACATGCACAATGGCTTGAACTGCGTAATAACTGCCATTGTTTCCATCTTTGAATCAGGCCCTCAGTGTTTACATTTTCTGTAAAACAGGGAATGGGGTGATGGCAGTCGGCAGTAATTAGCTATACCTTCCCTGGGGCTGTGCGCAGAGAAAAAGGCTGTGCGGTCGCCTTCCTCCTCACTCACAGCCTCGATGGAAACCTTCCTGCTTCCTGACCACTGCTATGGCTGCAAGAGGATGAACAGACACAAACAGGACAGTTGTTAGGGTGTAGGGAGGAATGGCTATAGCTTATGGTAGGTACTATTAAGAATAAAGGGGTAAAGAGTTTCTGCTTTAATGGGGTTAGTTAAGATCAAGGTTTTTTCTATGAAACTTAGGGATGGTTATTAGGAGTTAATATACATAAATGGAATAATTTGGTGATGTTGGGGACAATTAATAATGGGTATTATGATTTGAAGGTGATTATTGTAAAGGGGTAAATTATATTTAATTAGGTTGTTACAATGATGCTGAATAAGTTAATAATTGCAGAGGGTTTGGTTATTGATGAGAGAATGATATTGTACGGTGTTCAAAAATACTCTCTGCATTATATGGCAGTCACTGATGCTTTCTACATTATATGGCAGTCACTGATGCTTTCTGCATTATATGGCAGTCACTGATGCTTTCTGCATTATATGGCAGTCACTGTATTATATGATGGTCACTGCAATGTTCTGTATATTGTATGATGGTCTCTGTGATGTTACAAAAAATAAATCTTACCTTCATAATTCGTATGCAGCCCACATAACTGTAGGGTCTATGTGGTGGTGCTGACCTGTCTTTGGGCAGCATTAGATTTGCCCACCAATGGAGTTGAAATTATTTTTCAAATGTAAACCCATTTCAGAGCTGTATTAGCTCATTCAGATCCTGTATTAGGGATCTCCACACATGCATTCCCGAAAAGGGTTTGTTGAAGTTTATCCTTTGAATGCGACATGTATCCATAACTGTACATACTGCTGCAAGACATCTACTCATACATGCCTAACCTCCCGGTTTTCACAAGAGGCTCTTGATTTTTCGGGTAACCCCCTGCTCCCCCAGAAGGGTAGGCATCTCTCCTGACGTTTCGGGGACTGCTACCCCGTCATCAGGGCAGCATGTTTGACCTGATGACGGGGTAGCAGTCACAGAAACGTTGTTATTAAAGACACAGATTTATACCTTTTTTTGCAAGTCTTGGAGTGACGCCTCTTTGCTGTTTTTACATTAAGGGCTTTTTCTGTCCTGTTGGAGGAAGGCACCCAAGCGTATTCAGTCGGGGTTTACAGCAACCCAGAGTGCCGGAGTCAGTGTGATTGAGATATATATATATAAAACAACAGGTAAGTAGGCGGCACTCAGACGACTTGTAAAAAATCCACAATGCCCAGTTCCAATATCAACATTTCAGAACCTTTATTTGTTCTTTCGTCAAGATAAAGTTAAACCCTACCAAAACATCCCTTTTATACTAAACACCAAGTGACGATACCGGATGTCCATGTGCAACACAGACAAACGGCATTAATTAATTAAATAAAGTGCACAACACCACCACCAATGAAATTTAAAAAAGCACAGCTGTTGATTAAATAGTTCAATTTCCAAATAACATCTAAACATACCAACATAGTAACAACATGATCTATCACAAATTTCACAATGATTACACTCCTAAGTAGTACTGATACATTGCAGCTAAATCAGAACAAGCGCCAACATAACATGATACCTGAGTTTTATCAAAAACCCTAGAGTTAAATTCAGTCTATGAAACGCTATTCAAAAAGATCACTGCAAGTGCCATCGATGTCTATCTAACACATGATACATGGTTGTTGGCATGTATCATGTGTTAGAATTCTGTTTTTTTAGATTCAGCCTTAATATAAGGGCACGACTGTGCCCTTATATAATATACACATATATATACACACACACATATATACATATGTTTAAACATAAATATATATTTATTTTATGATGAGGCCAGGGCTCTGCTGGTTATAGGTCCTGCTGCTGGATAAAGGCAGGGTATACATTGGGGGTGGAGCTTGCTCCCATTTCCCCGAGCTGCCTCTAGCAAGGGAGGTAGAGGAGGACCGCCCTGTTTGTCTGCCCGCTTGCAGGGCGGGGGGAGGGAGAGGAGGACAGTGCCATCAGTGCGCTGTTGGTATGTATTTTCCCAGTGGCTGCTCTGTCCTCTACAGCCACCGGGCTGCTGCTTGCTCTCTGTTGGTTTGTATATCGTGGGTTCTCTACAGCCGTACCGTGCTAGCAGTGATCGGTACACGGGGATGAATGTAGAGTGCAGAGGAGGTCCCTCTGAGATTGGCGGCTGCTAGAAGATCATCTTCCAGTAGCCGCCCACTGGTCTTTTCAGACTGGTCACATCAGATGCGACCATGTTTGGGAAAGCCCAGCATGGTTTGATCGTATCTGATGTGTTCACGCCAAGCAAGTGGTTAAAGCACGAACTCAGTAAATGAAATTCATTTCACATGAATACCTTTTGCTGTTGACAGCCATCCAAATAACTTGCTATGGGCCTGATTCAGCACGGATCACTATTGTGATCGCGGCTGCGAAAATATACTAATGAATGTAATTGCAAAGCAGTTGCACAGCCAGCATAGAGATGCCCACTACCACTATCTTACATCCGTAAGAACTTGCAAACAGGCATAGACATCAGTAACATTGTGTACCATCGGAGCCTCATTCACAATTACAACAGGTCTGCCTTTACTCAGAAATTGCTAACCTTGTCGCACTCAGTGAGTACACAAGCTGCATATACTGTCGCAGTGTACACCCATACAACGGCGTTCAAACGGACGGGCACGCTTGCGTTTCTCCAAACACTCCCCCGTGAACTCCCCAAACGCTTACCTCCCATCACTCACTGTATGATGACTTTGTATCTGCGTGAGTGATCGCAGTGCATTAGCAATGCTAATTTACCTCACGCACACACATTGCCATTTATACGAATGTGCACCATCGATCGATCTGCATACGCAGTTGCAATTGCGAACCGTGCTGAAACAGGCCCTATGTAACTCTGTAACGAGTTACCACGGAATGACCCCTCATCATGACCACAGTGGGTAGCTCTACACAGGGCCGGACTGCCCAACTGGCAAATGCCAGAAGGGCCGATGGCCAGATGGGCCAGCGTCAAACCCCAGCTGAGCAGCTCCACCTCCCGACGCTCTGCTCAGCCGGGGATACTAAAAGACCGGTGGCGTGCCGCGAGGCCCTGCCCCATGACTCACGGCAAGCCCCCATGCTGCGAGGTCACGCCTCTTTGAGGACACGCACAGGGGGGCTGCCAGGGTTGCTTAGCAGCCCCAGTCCATCCCTGACCCTACATATGCTTCAAGCACTTTGTACCACTGCCTGCCATTTAGCGGCACACTGATCAAACCAAAGTAGATACGATCCCTGTGTTATATTTACTTTCAGTGACCCAGCCGTTTTCTCCTAACATGCATGCAGAGTATTGTTCTGAAGCAGCCACTGCAACGATCGGCTGCACAATGACATGTAGAAGGTACAGTAAGACCATTTCTGATGACAAGGTTCCTATGATCTAACAACAACAAGATCAGCTGTTTCTACCAAAATGTTACACTTTAGTCTTTGTTATTTTAGAACTGACCCTTATCTTACTGGGCTGACACTTTTCACTGCTTCAATTTATTTTGGGCTGAAAAAAAATCACAGGATCGGTGTAATAATCATTATTTTTGCCCCTGCTTTCAGTATATTGTTACAAACTACTGTATGTCTCTTGAGGATTGTTTATTGAAACACTTTAAATGTTATTAGTCTAAGTCTGAGATAACATGTTGCCATGTCAACTTAATGTCTATTATTAGAATTTGACATTTCTTAATTCTACTATTTAATAAAAAAATATGCTGTTTTTGTACACATTTTTTACGTAGTTTGAGATGTTTTACATGTGTTTTTTATTATTTTGTTTATTCAAAATTGTGATTACATCATCAGCCATTTTTCGACAACACTTTGTGACTAAATTGACCCTTTGACTATGGAGTCCTGTTATATGTGCTTAAAAAAAGTTGTTGTGCAGACCTGATACCTCACATTATGCTTTTTTGTTTAAGCATCTACCTTGAAATGGCGTGGCTCATAGGGGGAGGGGGGCATGGCGCTGCATAAGGAAGGCATGACAGGGACTTGACTCGGCATTGGGGGCGGAGCGGGGGGCATGACAGCGCTGCGTGCACTTGTAGAATATGTGAATTGACAGCACTGCACTTGTAGAGTATATGCCAGCTTTATGTCAGGCATACAGTTATACAATACTTGCACCCAATATTTTAAACTTTTGTTTTGATAGCAAATAAACTTCTTTGCTATTGTGTCTGAATACAATGGGGAAATAAATAGCAAATATAGCAGATATCAATTTTCTAAAAAAAAAATGTGGGCGGCTCCTCTTCTCTCAGTCTATCTTGCTGGCCTTGCTGGTATTTGTGCAGTTCAAGGCCCCACTTCTAACTTCTTCCTCAGCTTCCTGTCAGCCCAACATAGAAATCAGTGTTTCTCTGCTCTTGTACAGAAACAGCTGCTGGACAGAAATTGCTTTCCCTTGGTTGCAACGCATATGAGAGACAGACCCTTCACAGAACTTGGTGGCAATGCCCCTGAACACAGCACTGGATATTAACATTGGTAATATTAATAGACATTTGTTTGCTGTGGGATATTTAAAAATAACTTGATTTTAATAGGTAATAAGAAAACACTTTGCATGAGTGCCTGTGTGTATCTCAGTTAAGTAGGAACTACAGTATCGTGTATCATGAAGTTACGGCTTCAATCCATTACTGTGAATTACAATATTGAAGCTGTAAAAAAACCTGTACTTCATAAAATGCTATTTATTGTGGAATATTTATATAGTCATGGTAAAGTTAAGTATAATACATATACAAAGGGGATGTATGGGACATTACTGCATGTGAAGTGCTAAGAAGTATTATGTATAAATATAAAAATTGATGGAAGATAAGAGCCATTTAACCCACATACTCTACCCCTATTTTATCCCTCCAGGTGCATACTTGGGGGATTTCTAATTGCCCAGAACCTCCACCATGTTTTTATCATTAATATCAGCTAATGCACAAGTGCAGATGACATGTGCATGTGCAGCGATGGATTAGAAATGGTGGACCAGTGAGGATTTATTTGCAAAGTGAGTGACAGGTAGTCAGCGTTTGGGGGAGGTATCGGGGGGTGGCTACAAAATTGCAGTCATGACAGGACCATTTTCTGGGCCTGCCCTAATGACCCTCTGTGATTCGTGCACAATTGGAAAGGTCACATCGTCTTAGATGAGACGGACATTCTGAGACAGCATAGTTACTCAGATGTTTGATGATGTGAGACCGATGTGCAAAGAATCATACATTGGAATAGTATCAGGTGCCCTGTTATATGCTTATAACAGTTGGCCAATGACAAGGCTGGGCTGGCCAACTGGCAAATGCCAGAAGAGCCAATGGCCAGATGGGCCGGTCTGGTCACCTGAAAACCTGGCCAAACAATTCCACTGCTCGGCTGGCATGTAGAGAGACCACGCGTGCCATGACTCTGTGACTCATGATATGCCCCAGTATGGTGTGAGCACACCCCTTTTTCATGCACACTAACAATGCCAGGGCTGATTCACATTCCCATTACATCCCAGCGTTCTGCTAATACAATTTTCCGCTTTTGCTTCAACATTCCACAATGTATTTGGTAATTCACAGTTGCTAAATTTATTGTCTATGAATCAAGCTTGGATAATGAGCGTTGATCCATTTGCTGTGGGTAGTGGCTAAGAAATCAGTATGAGTGAATGGGTACGAATCAGTACGAATGGGTTCAAATCCCGATGCCGGCAGACTGACAGCAGTGCAAATCCCGACAGATTTAGGTAAGTATTACTAACCCTACCCCCCTAACCCTCCCTTAGAGGTGCCTAACCCTAACCTTCCCCCCTAGTGCCTAACACTAACCCTCCCTAAGTGCCTAAACCTAACCCCCCATCCCCGCAGCCTAAACCTAAGTCTTCCGGGGGGATGCCTAACTCTAACCCCCCTTCCCCTAACATTTCGACCGTCGGCTTCCTGACTGCATCCTGTGGTTAAGGCAGGGCTGGAATGATGAGATATGGAGCATGCTACTGCAGTCTCTATGGTGCACCTTTAGGATGGCATCAATCCATATCCAAAATGGCCACCACTAGGTCTGCGCATACGAAGCTTCATCTTATCACTGTGAATGAGCAAACCAAGGAGAGAGAAAAAAAGCACTGTCATGTGTGGTGCACATTCATCAAATAATAATAAAACATACTTCGCAAATTGTAAAAAACAGCTGTATAAAAACAGACAGATAAGGAATTGTGTGGAGGAAATATAACTTATAAGTGATTCAATTCTAACTGCACATGTACCTGTTACCTGTAATTTATGCAGAAAAAAAAGGGAGTTATCTCTTGTTTAAATGATTTATTCTGGGTGAGATTAGCTGTGTTAAATGCTCACACAAGAGTCTGTCTGTGCATAACTGTGAGTATGGGATCTATTTACTAAGCCTTGGAGACAGATAAAGTGGACCGAGATAAAGAACTAACCAATCAGCTACTGTCACTATACAGGCTGTGTTTGAAAAATGACAGTTTGGAGCTGATCGATTGGTCCTTTATCTTCGTCATTCAGAGCTGCATGTAATGGATCTCGCGATAGTTATCAGACTGTGCATGTGTTGGGGCCTGCAGACACAACTTAAGGTGCCCACACACACAGTGGCATTTTACACGATTTGGCCGATTTCAACGAATCGGGTAAAAAAAGTACAAATCATGAGTTTATACTCACGAGCACGATGCCGATGCGCGTCCCCGCTCGTTGTATATCGCATCTTCTGATCTGCCGTGCTGTAGGGCAGATTAGCCAACCATGAACACGATGGAAGCCGATCGTGAGTTTTTTTTTTCCTCACAATGAATCGTACGATTCATCACACAATGCGGAATTTGACTGACAGAAGCCTGGACACGCCCCATCGCCATCTTGTGCAGCATCGTGTATGGAGCAAGAGAGTCGCACTTGGGAACCTGCACGCTGAAGTCTTGTTTTGTTGTATATTTGGTGAGTATTTGTACAGTTTGCAACCACACTGACCACCAATATGTGCTCCCCACTGCCCACCAATGTGTGCCCCCAGGTAATAAATGCATGACCCAGCCACCGCCCGCCGTATTGAGGTGGGTGGTGGCTGGGTCATGCATTAAGCTCCCACTGCCCACCAATGTGTGCCCCCAGGTAATAAATGCATGACCCAGCCACCGCCCGCCGTATTGAGGCGGGCGGTGGCTGGGTCATGCATTAAGCTCCCCCACTGCCCACCAATGTGTGTAATACATCCAAAAAATAAATAAATAAACACGTATTTTACAAAAAAATCACCATACATTACATTTAAAAACACACATTATTTAAAGCTAGGGGTCTTCTACCTTTCGGTCTCCAGCTGTTGTGGAACTACAGATCCCAGGATGACCTGCCACCCACCTTTGAAACTGTGTTTAGGGCATCCTGGGATCTGTAGTTCTACCACGACAGGCCCAAAGGTGGAAAACCCATACTGTAAAACAAAGAAAAACATTATATTACCAAGCAATAAACACATAACATTCCTGTAAAAAAAAACATGATTAGAATACCATAACAAACCTTTAAAAACCTGTAAAAAAGAAAATATTAAAACATTAAAAATGTGAACTATAACAACATTACATTTAACAAAACTATATACACAAATATTTAAATGTCCTTTTTTTTCTTATTCATAGATAATGTCCATGGATTCTGAATGTGAATTCGTTACAGGATTCATTGAAATCCTGCACTCGAAAGAGTGTCTGTGGAAGATCAGTTCTCGGAAGTACCATAACAAGTCGCACAAGTTGGCCGCACTAGAGGAACTTTTGGTGTATACGAAAAAATACATATCTGATGCAGACCTGAAAACTGTACGGCAAAAGAATCAAAATCTCAGGACAGTGTACATCAAAGAAAAAAAGAAGGTGGATGACTCCAAAAAATCAAGAGCGGCGACAGATGAAACATATACTCCTACGCTGTGGTACTACCAAATGATGTCATTCATCAGTGAACAAGAGCCTCAAAGGGAATCAATCATCTTGATGTCTGAGCGAGAGGGAGATGAGGAGGTTGCAGAAGTCTTGGTAAGTAGTGACACAGTTTAAACCAAAATCCTTAATGTTTTTGTTGTTAAATCCCAAATGTCCAATTTAGTCAGTAGTTTACAGACAGTCCTCCTGCCATGGTACAGCACCTGGTCCATTGAAATAGGTCATGTACTCCTCCCTCACTTCTTTGGCACGTGCGGTGGATGTTGTTGTAGTTGGTGGTGCAGACACAGATGTCAAATGTTCAATGTCCTCCAGGAGTCCTACATCTTCTGGTCTAGCTGGGACTGGTCCTCGTTGAGTAGATTTTCTTCGCAGAAAGTTGTGCAGCACACAGCACGCCATCACGACCCAGTCTATCTTCTCCACATGTAGATTGATGGTGGTGTGGAAAATGCGGAAGCGGTTGCTCATTATTCCAAACGCATTTTCCACAATGCGCCGTACCCGGGATAGACCGTAGTTGTATATCCCTTTCTCTCTGGTCAGGCCCCTGTGTGCAAATGGCTTCATCACATGTTCATGTAATGCAAATGCCTCGTCTGCAACGAAAACGTAATTTAGGCCGTGCTTTGTCTGGTCCAGTGAGGGCAGGATGAGGGTTTTGTTGGCGAGTCTCTGGTAGAAAACCGTCTTTTTGAAGGACCCACCATCCGAAGCATGCTCATTCTTGCCGACATCCACAAACAGAAATTCTTAGTTGGCATTCACCACTGCCATGAGAACGATGCTGAAGAATCCTTTGTAGTTGTAGTAGTATGATCCGGTGTTGGCAGGTGGGTTGATGCGGATGTGTTTCCCATCGATAGCTCCTCCGCAGTTAGGGAAATTCCAACGTTGTTCAAAATCTTCAGTGATGCTGGTCCACTCCTCCACGGTGTTAGGAAACTGTAAAAATAGTAAAAAAGGGGTTAAAACATGACTAATAATTTTTATATCTTTTTTCCCTATATAGACTCCCACCCAAGACCCTGATTTAGCATCCACACCGGACCTCAGTCTGCTCGGTGGTGACAGTGATCCGGAGAATAGCACACAAGTGGAAACTCAAGTTCCACCTGGACCCTCATCTTCTCAACAACCCCAAAAAAAGAAAAAAAAACAAGGGAGAAAGGAGAATCTTACTGAACGTGAGGACCATTTTTTACAAAACGCAGAACGGCTGCTGCAGAAACCCCCAAATGCAATAGATGATTTCACAGCTCATGTGAACAGCACATTGAGAAATCTGGATACAGATATCCAAAGAAATTTTTTAAGGTTAAACTACGACCTGTTGAGTCGCTGTTTGAGCAAAAATATCTCAAATTCTACATACATTGCAGATCCAATGCTATTTTCCCCTGCCCCAAATAGGTATGTCCGCCCCCCCCTGCCCAGTTAGATATTACTCCCCCACCAAGCACCCCAAGCACAAGCACCACCTTGTATTATGCTCTGCTAGATGCAGCAGATGAGTCGCCCCAATATACAGAAATTGTGTCTTGCTTTTAATATCACCAAATTTTATGAATTCTAATAGGTGCTTGCTGCATGGGATAGGGTGGTGATGACGCCATTTGGACAAGGTCACTACGCACATGGCACAAGTACACATTGCTGGAAGCCGGGGCCACAATGTATACTTGTGCCATGTGTGTATTGGCCTGTTCAAACTGGCGTCTGACTCACCCTATCACATACAGCCGGCTACCTATTGGGATTCATAAAATTTGGTGATAATGTTCTTTTGTGAACTTGTTCAAAAAAAAGTATATTGCACAGTTTAGTGTACTTTCAGTTGCCTGCAGGTCAGTGCACATTGTACTAAAAGAAGGCAATTTTTTGCTTTATGTTGATTAAAAAATAAAAAATTTTCTTTGCATAAGAAACCAATGTGTGGTGTTTTTTTTAACTTTCCTTGCAATACTGGTACTGTAGCACTTTTACGATGGCTTTGCAGGTCTCCGGAATGATGACGCCCAAGGACTGAGGTGAGATGAGTGTCCCAAACTCAGTGGCGTAACTAGGGTATTTGGAGCCCAGGGCAAATTTGAAAAGGGAGCCCCCCCCCCCCAACGTTCCGATATGTGCGTGGTCCCTTAAAAATGGGGCGTGTCAACATGACACACCTTTATTTTCACGCTGAACATTCCTATCCATATGCACCTTAACCCCAGTAGTACCCCTTATACAGTACCCCCTGTATGCAGTTGTGGTCCCTCTTATGCAGGCCCATAGTAGTGCCCCTTATACAGTATCCCCAGTAGTGGTCCCCCTTATACAGCCCCCAATTAGTTCCCCTTACTCAGTGCCCCCAGTAGTGGTCCCCCCAAATGCAGTGCCCCCAGTAGCAGTCCCCACAATGCAGTGCACCCAGTAGTGGTATCCCCTTATGCAGTGCCCTTTATATAGTGCCCCCAGTAGTAGTCCCCCCCCATGCAGTGCCCTTTATATAGTGCCCCCAGCAGTCCCCCCCATGCAGGTTTCCCAGTAGTGGTCCCCCTTATGCAGGCACCCAGTAGTGATCCCCCTATCTAGTGCCGCCTGTAGTGGTCCCCGCAGTGCCCCTAGCAGTAAGCCCCTTATTTAGTGCCCCCAGCAGTAGTCCCCCGCCCTCCCATGAAGTGCCCCCAGTAGTGGTCCCCCTGATGCAGGCTCCCTGTAGTGACCCCCCCTATCCAGTGGTCCCTGTAGTGGTCCTTCCTGTTATTGCCCCCAGTTGTGGTCCCCCCAGTGCAGTGCCCCTAGTAGTTGGCCCCTTTTATAATGCCCCCAGTAGTAGTTCCCCCCCCAAGTAGTGGTCCCCAGTTGAGGTTCCCCCTCCCGAATAAGTGCCCCCTGTAATAGCCCCCCCAAGTAGAGGTCCTCCCAATAATGGTGCCCCCAGTAATAGCCCCCCCCAGTAGAGGTCCTCCTAATAATGGTGCCCCCAGTAATAGATCCCCCCCAGTAGAGGTCCTCCTAATAATGGTGCCCCCAGTAATAGCCCCCCCCAGTAGAGGTCCTCCCAATAATGGTGCCCCCAGTAATAGCCCCCACCCCAGTAGAGGTCCCCCCGTAGTGCTGACAGGTTTTTAAAAATGTATATATAAAAACTTATTACCTGAATCCACGCTGCTGCTGCTCCTCCTCCAGTCCGCGACGCCGCCCGCCAGTCCTCCCGGGCTGGCGTGCTCAGCATAATGGGAGACGTCATGACGTCTGTCCCATTACCCACTGCAGGATTCAGCAGGAATACACCTAGCCTCTTCTAGTAGCAGAGCAGAATGTACACAGAGTTTAAAGGGTGCCTGCTTTTTATACTCCCTAGATAGCCCCTCCCATTGTTATGGCTATTTAAATTTCCCACCAATAGTCAATAGCCTGTTTTATTTTTTTTTTAACTCACGATTTGTTATGGCCAATCTCACGATGCGTACGATCCGATAGATCGTGAGATCGTAAGACAGATTGGGTGTCTTTTTTCCAAAATCATGATCACGACGGCAAGGTCCAGGAACTTGTGGACAGTTTGCCAAGAAGGGTGTCTGCAGTAATCACTGCATGTGGTATATCTGACGTCAATAAAATCTTGTTCATCTATTCGCTGTCAGTGTCCAATCACTTTTGTCTACATATAGCGTAAGTGGAAATGAGGCATTTGAATGTAGTATAAGTATTCTGTGGGTGTATCGTGGGCGCGCTACCAAAAAATGTTCTGCCGGATCTGTTACACATAGGATAAGGCTGGTGCAAAGGCATGGTGGTGATAATGATGATTGTGAGGACATGAGATGTGTGTTACAAATGTATTTGCCGTATCTCAGTCCTCACAACGTTTAATTAACTTTTTAGCCCTGTGTGTTCCCCCATCCGTCTGCTAAGTGTATGTGTGATCATTCACATGACTTATACTTTTGCAGTAGCAGGGCTATATTATGTACTGTAATAATGTAAGTAATTGTAATGTTTAATACTGGATAAGCCTTGATGTTAGCCTGGTCCATATGTTTGTGTTATTCATAACCACTAGAGCAAGGTGACACCTCCCAGAACAAAAGACCCTCTAAGTTAATTCCCACCTCCCCAGGGGACGCTCAGGATTTACTCCTCCTTCCATTTGCCTGTTTTGTGCCTCATGTGAACCTGGTAGACTGAACGGAACCATCCCAGCAGGTTTTCGTCAGGGAAGTAATATCCGGAGGAGGTAGGAGAAAGTGACAGCATAAGGGACTCGCACCAATCAGGAAACGGTGCAACCCCCCTGGGTGGTCACAATATCGTGGGAAATTGGAAGATTTCAAAACAGGTCACCCAAGGCAACTCCAGATGTTAGTCACTGACTTTGGCTAAGAGGCCTCGCTCTGCCAAGGTGCTAGTGGAACGCATCACCAGTTCTGTGGATTTATACTTTGGAAATTCTGCAAGGGCCTATATGCTATTCATTGCTGTGTGTTCTGTGATTAGCTTCTACTGTATGGGATCCTGGAAAGGCTTGGTTGGACCCAGGGACTATCATTGCTGTGTGATCAGTGATAGTTTCTACTGTGGGGACTGAGGGTCTCTAGCTATTTCATGGAATTGTTCGGGGACGTTATACTCTACTGGGACTACCTCTGTCTGGACTGCTACCTGTTTACTGTATTTACCGCTTGTCCATACATATTATCTATTTTTGTGTGCTGTGGAAAAATAAACCATCACTTTGGTTTCATCTGCTCGGTGTCTGGGTGATTGAGAGAACCCTGTATCCTCACATTGATGACAACTGCTTTTTGCCACCGTGTGGTCTGTGGGCGCTCTCTCATAGATGCAGCCATATATAAATTTGCATTAATTCTCAACATGTAAAGTGGACAGAATTGCAGCCATTTCCTTGCTAGTCTGTATCAGGCCCGTAGTGTGCTGGTGTACATTTGTTCCATTCATGGCGTCAAATAATGTAATTTTCTCTCTTCTAGTATAGAATACGGACATCTGCTGCTCTGTGTGTCAACTTCAAGAATTAATACTCAGCATGGTATGTTATACAGTTCTCTTCTGATTTACCCTTTAAAAACACTTCAAGCCATTACAGTTTTCAGTGAAGTGGAAATAATCAAAATAACTTTTTTCTGTATTTATAGGCAGGGAAATGTGATGAGCTGCTGCAAGCGGTAAGACGTCATTTTACTACATTAGATTTATACAGGGCATTTAACAATCAGGAAACGCACCTAATGCACATTGCAAAATACTGCATAAAGCAAATAAAGACACACGCCTCCACTTAGCACTCCGAGCTACCACTGCAAAGTACTATAAACTGCACCATGATGAGCAGAGAGATGAAAAAATCGTTGGAAATTGCATTATTATTATTGTTTAATTTTAAGACACCAAATAAATCTGCAGCACATTATTAGGGGGTGGACAATATGCCAAAGGGGGCATGGCTGATACAATGAGGGAGATATAGGGGCTGTGTGGGTGGGCTCAGGGGCAGATTAAGAGAGAATTGGAAATATTCAGTCTGGCGCAGTGATTGACCGTCAGTGTGTTTGTGGGAGGTAACAGGATCTGGTTAGACAAATGTGGGCCACTGTGTTGACCAAAATCTTAACAGCAACTACAATTGTCATACTGCTACCTTATCTAGTGTAGCCCACATACCTTAACTTAAAGACTGCTGGGTAGGACCATCTTTACTTTCTGTTTGAGTATCAATGTAATTAAATGATTTGGCAATGTCTAGTGACACTAGAGGGTAAATTTACAAAAGGTTGGTTTTCGATCTAAACAAAAACCAATATTAAACTGTGGCTGTCGCCATCATGTTGCTGTTAAAAAAAACCTGACTAGAAGGACTTCCGGTGGGCGGGGCATCAAGTATGGCCGCTTTTTAATTCAGCTCCCGACTGTGGTTGTTATCATCTGCCTTAATCCTCACTACAAACTCCTCTATTGCACTATCGAGCATCTTTCCTACAAGCCTTAGGTGTGAGGAGTATTCTGGTGTCATTATTTTTTTGGGCAGCTATTTTCACCCCGGAGTCTGGCCATCTAATGTGGTGGCCTATATGACCGCCAAGCTTTTGGTGCGAATCTGTACATGGGGATTGGAGTGCTTTAGCCTGCTCCTTTCCCTGGTACAGGATGCAACTTTCTTTCCTTGGGTATGTAACTAAGCACCCGGTGGCTGGCTGACCTTGCAGGACATTACCCTTGTGAGCACCTTGGTCACAGTGGACCCCTGGCTTCCTGGCCATCTGTCATACTTCCCCTGTGCATGTCTGACCTGCTGAAGTGTGAATGAGAAACCGCTGGTGCGGCAACGATCGGGACTCTACTTACCTGCTGAAGTGGCCAGTGTACTCCTGCTCCTGGACTATCATTGTGGCGTGAAGCTGAAGGCGTCGGGTCCAACGTATCTGCTGAGCTGCCTTGTGCTGGTTTCTCCCTGCTCCTGTCTAACCATCAGACTGGGTGTCCCTGGAGGCGCTCCCTGTGTTCTGGCTGCCACTGCAGTGTCTGCCTTAGCCTCCCTTGCTTTGGAGGTTTGCGCCTGTGATCAGTGCCGACTGCTGTCTCTTCTACAGTCTGCTGGAACCCAAGAAGTTGCCGAATCTGCACTGGAGTTGTCATTGAGTGAGATTTCTGCATTCAGTGTTTGATCCCTGTCACCCCCTGATCCGGACTGCTGATTTTTCTGCTATTGTCTCCTCTGACCTGACGAGGACTGACTGAGACTACATAAGGGTGCTGGGTCTGCTGCTCAGGGACTCTCAGTGCTGTTCACTTATACCCCTTTTCCACCTAAATTCCGGGTCTGACCCGGAGTTGGAACAAAGTTCCTATCCGGATCAGACCCGGAATTTTGCCGGCGCCGACTCGGGATATTCCCGAGTCTGCGCCGCTCACACCGCAGTCGGGTCTGCATAGACCCGGCTTTTGCGGAGTGAAAGTGGTCGCTTGGAGATGATGTCATCTCCAAGCGCCACTGCAGCCGGACCAATCGGCCGGCTAGCAGCGCACTCCAGGTCATCGTGACCTGGAGTGCGCTGTTCTCACAGCAGGGTTTCACGGGCTACGCCCGTGTTAAACCCTGCTAGTTACCTGGGTTGGATTGCCGGGTCACTCGACAAGGCGATCCGGCTCTCTCCCCTTTTACACCAGGGAGCTGCCCGGGTTAACCCTTCAAAAACCCGGGTTTTAGATCCGGTGTAAAAGGGGTATTAATCAGGTGTTTGTACCATAATATACTGCCCTTGTCTTACTTTGTAAACTGCCGTATTTAACTCGGATATACTACAATATCGCTATTTGTGATCTTACATTGCCATCTAGTGGTGAGATCAGAAATTGTAACTTTATTGTATTTTGCATTTTGTAATTGATCTCCTGTCTCTACAGAATATCTGTGCAATAGTATTATAACATGTTTTCACCACTGAAGTTATGACAATGCTTCTTGTACACTCCTCATTTGCTACTCAGCTGGCGGAAGCCATTGCCCAGATTCTTCTACCCCAAATGGACAGATGGATAGATAAAATCATGCTGAAACTAGATGCTACTCTTCCTAAAGAAGAGTCACTAGCAAATTGTGCAATTTTAGTTTCTGATGATGACCCGCATGGTTTGGGAGACCAGCTCATTTCTCAACACATTTCTACTATACAGAATAAGACAATTTTTCCCACAAATGGTGAGGTTGATAATCTCCACTATCGACACCAGAGCTCCTTTCTCCCTATAGATACCCTAGGTTCCCCTACAGAACCAGTATTGCCTCTGACATTAGGAGTGGATTTAGCTAGTGCACTGGATGCAGTAGATGGTAGACGGGTTCCCCAATTTGAAAGTATTACATGCATAACATTCAACGGCTCGGGAGCTCTAGATACTCCTGGGTTTAGGCCACCTAATTTTTCAATCAATATTAGCTCTTTGAAGCTGGCCTCCTATACCAGTTTTGCCCCTGATGATACCAACACTGTCTATGCTCCATCTTTAGACCAGGGACCCTCAAATGCTGTTACGTGAATAAACTATTCCTTGCTTATACTCTATTGTCTGGCTGGTATTCGACATAGGCCCAATATTTTAAATACCGAGGCGCTGTTATTTGAACATTGAGACATTTCTTTGTATATATTCCACCTAGTTTACAAAGCTTAATAAGTATTATTCCCAAATTAATGTGTCAAGAGCCTACATTTTATGGTACATTTTCCATTAAAAGTTTGTCTATTTCTATTATTTGATCATTATTTTCTGTGGGAGTATATCACTTTTACTGTAAGATGTCTTACAGTTTGTTGTTTAGATGAGCTCACATTAACGAGTATCTCATTATTTAATTTTTTTTTTTTCTAATAGATTATATCTTATAGTACAATTTTGTTTATTTGCACCCTTCTAGGGTTTTATTACCATATATAGTTTGTCTCTGTGCACTCATCTAGTTAGGTTGCCCCTCTACCCAAATAATCTCTTATTATTATACTCCGTTTAGAGGACTTCTAAATGCTTAATAGTCTCTAATTTGTAATAGCTAACTGACACTTCCGTATCTTCATTTTTATGCACCATAAATGCTGTTCAAATTGTTCAGGGGCTTCAATGTCATCTGTTATGTAAGATTATTTCAGTGGGTTTGCTGATAATTAAAAGAAGGATTTATCAGTTTACTCGTCCATCTCCACTCTTTGGGCCTGATTCAGACCCACTCGCGAGCGGCTGTCCGCTCGCAAGTGGGTCGATGTTCTGGACTGAGCATGCGCACGACGGAGGGAGCTCCGTCGTGCGCATGCGCCAGACGCGACGAGCGAAGGAAAGTCCTTCGCTCGTTGTGTCCGATCAAAGGGGGCGTGCTGTCAATGTTGATTGACAGCACGCCCCCTTTGGTAGGGAGGCGTTCCAGTGGGAACGCCCCCGTCAGGGAGGCACGCCCCGTGCCTCCCTGACGGGGGCGTTCCCACTGGAACGCCTCCCGTCAGAAGCCGGCCCACTGACATCACTAGTGATGTCAGTGGGAGTGATTTTGGCTCTGATAGAGCCAAAATCACTCCGGAGCTTGCGTTTGAAAACCTCAACCGCAGGCTCCGGCTCGCAGTTTCGATGGTCGCGATGGTCAAGACCATCGCGGCCATCAAACTGCACGCTCGTATAGCCTGTGGGTGGTGACCCACAGCTATACGAGCGTCCAGGAGGACGCTCCATTTTCATGGAGGCCGGCCCTCATTCAGAGCGTGCGCTCTGCTCAGAGCGTACGGCTCTGAATGAGGGCCTTTGTTTTGTGCACCTTTACAACCTCCTGGTTTTGGTCTCTGAAACCATTATCTCTGAGTTGAGATCGTTTATTACACTTTTTAGTATACAGTATGGTGACTTGTAGAATTTATTTTATTTTTTTTATCTTCGGGAGTAGTCTGCGGCGAAAGCCGTGACTCACCCTGGTTTTTCTGGTTTGGAAAACGTAGAAATGTTAGTGGAGGAAGCTTAGCATCATATTGCACATTATAATGCATGCTTGGTATATTGGTTCAACTTTACTGTGGTCCATCATATGTCAAATGCAATATATCTTATTACATAAGCTTAGCATCACATTATGCTTTACATTGTGTGTTGTTTTTGATATGAATGTTTCAATTTGACCTTTGTACTTATTTCAATATCTTTTGTGTGATGTTTTTACTAATTGTGATGTTGGACTGTGATCCTTATGCTTCAATAAAAATATTTAGAAAAAAAAAAAAACCTGACTACAGTATTTATCATTCGTCAGGTTTCAGCTTAAATTGAAACTCAACATCAATTTCCATAGGTTTTCGCAGCTGTAAATGCAGTCGGTTTTAGGGCCTGATTCAGACCCGCTCGCGAGGCTGTTTAGCAAGCGGCCTGGAGGCCAGTGAAAAAAACAAAAACATCCCGCCCTGATTCAGAGCGAGCGCTCCCAAACAGTGAGGGCCTCTGAATCAGGGCCTTAATCTTTTAGTTCAAAACAGACGACAAATAGAAGTTAAAAAACAACAGCAAACCATACTTGCCTCCTCTCCTGGGAGTCGCGGGAGGCTCCTGATTTTTTGGGTAACCCCCCGTACCCCCAAAAGAGTAGGCAAATCTCCCGCATCCCGCCCACTTCCTAGTGAAGTGGGCAGGATGAGGAGATTTTCGGAGCAATTTGCGGGTCTGGAGGGAGGGGGCAGGGCTAAATTACGCGAATTGCATCATTTAGCCCTGCCCTTTTACAGGAAAGCCCTGCAATTCTCAGGTCAGTGAGAGGGCGGGGCTAAATGACGCAATTCGCGTTATTTAGCCCTGCCCCATCCCTCCGGATCTGCAAATTGCTCAGAAAATCTCCCCTAATGACGGCTATAGTCAGGCTCCACCTCCCCCGAAGATGAGAGCAGCAGGTTCTCTCCAGCTGCTCGCGAAAAGGTGAACCAAAAAGTCGGTAAGTATGCAGCAAACTCTTCCAAAAAGATCACTGTAATCTGTATAGGCTTAATTAGATTGTAAAATTACCAAAGTGTTAAACTAAAAAAAATAGTGTGCCCCTGCCAGAAAAAAAAAACAGTAACCAGCCCTGGACCTCTCAGCTTGGGCTGGTATGGAAAAATATGGGTAAAGAACTGTAGGATTCCTCCTATTGTCCTATAACCAGCACCACACTGAACCAGATTGGGGGATAATGCCATAGCAGGGGCCAGGGCTGGCTGTAGGGGTGTTCGACCAGTGCGGTCGCAGTGCGGTCGCACCCCTCCCCAGCATCCTAATTTTAGCGGCATGTGGGTGGTCAAATCGGGAGGTTGGGGACCCCGGAGTGTGAAATGCAGCATCCATTCACTGATGGGAGAGGGCTGGGGGAAGCCCAGCCCGTGACGGAGGGCTGGGCTTTACCCCCAGCCTGACATTATTTGGAGGCGTGCCTTGCGGGCACGCCTCCAAGTAACATCACGTAGGGGGCATGACCAATGGTAATTAGGCCATGCCCCCAATTTTGGTCATGCGATGTAAGGGCACCTTATTAAGGGCTGGCACAGGGTGCTCCGACCCCTGTAGCCGGCCCTGGCAGGGGGATAATCAGCGTGGGGTTCC
Organism: Taudactylus pleione; assembly: GCA_031769625.1. Lineage (NCBI taxonomy): Eukaryota > Metazoa > Chordata > Amphibia > Anura > Myobatrachidae > Taudactylus > Taudactylus pleione. The sequence goes on from JAUIMM010000065.1 coordinate 9,532,119, forward strand.
CCTACCATCACACTAACCAGCGCCAAACTGGGCAGCCCATGGCTGGAATTCCTCAGAAGTGGGGGCCCCCAAATTAAAATGAGGTCCCCCTCCAAAGGAATTACCAGCCCTGTCTGTGGTGAGAGGTAAATGGTTAAATATTTAATAATATTGCAACTACAAGTCGGAGGCAGCCTGCCCCATCATGCTGGCACTTGTGGAAAAACAAGTGCCAGCATGCCCGGACATTAAGGCCCTCTGGCACCTGTAGTCTCCTGTAAAGAAAATGTTAAAATAACCACAGTACACACACCAGCTGTGGTAGTGTTCTATTTAAAGGAAAAAGTTTTAAAAACCCACAAATTACATACTTACCAAACCATTAGGTGGCCTTCTCTTCGGTTCATGTAGGCATCCATAGGTCTTCGAAAAACAAAAACAAACACTGATCTCCACGGACACAGTGCTTCAGAGAAATGACAGGTAACTAGCAGACACTGTCAAAGCAATGAATTGGGAAACCGTGATTGGCTGAGATCAACCATCCACTCTTAGTCAATCAACGATTCCCTATTCATTCCTATGACAGTGTCCTCCGAATATCCTCCGGACATAGCAGTGTATTACAGAAGCTATAAGTGGGTGTCTTAACTCAAGACGCCTCTTGTGGCTTTTGCATGTTAGCACAGCCGCTGGGTACAAAGACACAGTGACAGTGCCAACTGCCTATCTCTGAATCACGCCCTTTGTACCCCATGTCTCTGTGATGTCAGTAGTCCATAATGGAATACGTTGGCGCTATATAAGTAAATATTAATAAAGAAATAGGTTGAACATTGACTCGGGTCATAAAATAGCTGTCTCCTCTATTATTATTCAGTACATGTCTTCATTAAAACTCATCTGAACTGAAATATTTATTTAGCTAATAAAAATGTGTAATTTTATTGTCTTTAGATCATATGATTGGTTATAAGATGGAGATGACATGATGCATTGCTACAGAACATACCTAATTGTGTTCTGCACTTAGCACCAGTTTGAATTGTGCCCTGCTGATTGGGGCATATAATTAAGGGACAAATAATCCCCTTTAATATTTTACCATTGCAGTTATGAATTTCTCATTAATATCATGTATTTAAATATTCTAAAATATATTACTTAGGTCGGTGAATCACGCTCGTGTTTACTAAACATCTGTATTTTTATTATGAACAGATAATGATGTATCTTCAAGAGTATAACGATGTATTGCCAACATTGATGGAAATGATTGAAGATTGCGTCACAGAGTTGCTGACTATCGCTGATGACACAGACAAGTTCCATAAAGGAGCCACCATTGCCAGTGTGACAGGAAGTTCCTTTGGAATAGCGGGCGGGATCACCTCCATTGTAGGCCTAGCCCTGGCCCCTGTAACGCTGGGTGTGTCTCTGATTGTCAGTGCGGTTGGCATTGGTGTGGCCGTGGCTGGAGGGGTCACAGGTGCAGCAGCTTCTATAGCTGATACTGTAAATATTAAAAAGAAATGTAACAGAGTAGAAGAGATCATTAAGGAAATTAATATGAAGTTGGCTATACTAGAAAAGATCAATCAAAATATTGAATGTACATTTCAAGGTCTTAGGAATGCTCTGGGTGTGGAACAACTAGAAAATGTGGGCAGAGTTGGGGGGAGAGGGGCATTAGTGGCAGTAGAATTGGGCCGACTAATTCAGCTGGGGAGAGTAACTGCTGCAGCCACGCGAGGCGCCCAGATAGTAGCGGAGGGGGCTCAGGCACTGAGAGTTGTGTCTGGAGTGTTTGCTGCACTCTTCATAGTGGTTGACGCTGTTTTTATTGTAAAGGGGGCAAGAGATCTGCATAAAGGGGGTAAAACAGAGGCCGCTGCTCAGATACGAACGATTGCTAACAACCTACAAGGAACAGTTGATGGTCTGAATGAACAAGATAAAATGCTGAGAAGAGAATATGTCAAATTGTTACTAATGATATAGAATGTGACCCAGGCTGTATTCAAACATGTATAGTTCTCCTCCAATCTATATATTATATGTATTCACATTTCGTGATCACACTTATTGTACGCTGAAACGTCTGAGATTTTCACCAACTATAATGTAATCATTTCTGTTTAAAACATTTTACGCAGCAGAGATTGTGGGAAATAATTTTTTTTAATACTGGATTTCAGCACCAATAACTGTAGTGCATACAGTAGAACATTACTAAGGTAACTCAGGGTCAGATCGCTTTTACTTGTCTCACAATAATGAATTATCGGAACAGCTCATAATAATTTTTGCAGACAATAAAAGATTTTCTCACCCCATACTGTCCTTCATATGAATTATTCAGTTATTTCTCCCCACAATTTTCCATTAAGTTAATGCTGTGGCCACGGGGCTGGCTGGCAGCTTTTCAGGCTGAGGGGCAAACAAAAGAAATCTGTGCCACGGCCAGGGTTTCTCGGCATGGTACCCGCCGGGTATTACCTGTGAGGTCGTTGTGGCGGGGGGTCTCTGGCAGCGGTGCTGGTGTATGGCGAGGGGCATTGGCTGCGGGTGGTCCTGTGCGGGCACATTGTCACTAGGCCTGGTGAGGTCTGGCGGTGTTTACGTTCTGTTGGCATGGGCGCCGCCATCTTGCCTGCGGCCATGTGATCCCAGCTGTCCAATCAAGGTAGGTCATGTGCTCATTCGAGCCAGTCACAGCGCGGCACTGAGTATTTAGGAAGGTCCAGAGCCTTCCTTCCTTTGCCAGTGCAACGTGTTTCTCAGCTATGGCTGAGAGAGAGTACCTGTGCCTAATTTGCCTGCTTGTATACGCTCCTAGCCTGAACATTGCCTGCTCCAACCTGCTGGACTTACCCTGCACCCTCCATATACCTTCTTACCTGCCTGAGTATCTGAACCTGCTGTCTCCCTGCACCTTGCTTCATTTCACTCCCAGCTGTACTTCACTACCTCTGTCTGCATCAGTTACAGCTCACCAAACCTGCATTCAGTTACAGCTCACCAAACCTGCATTCAGTTACAGCTCATCAAGCCTGCAATTTGTTACAGCTCATCATACCTGCATTCTGTTTCTGCTCACCATACTTATACTGGACTGTTCCTGCCTGTCACTATGTGGACATTTGTTCATTAACCCTCACTACAGTTATCAAGTGTACTTTAGTGCTATACCTGGACTTTTTGTTTGCCATTCCCATGTCTTCTCAGTCACTTATTAAAAACCCCACTTTCTAATTTAAGTCTGCTCCTGTGTCTGCTTCTATCACCACCCCGGGTCCACAACAAATTCAGAACCTCACAATCTGTGACCGAAAATCAGTGGTGGCTCTAGTGGCGTCCCTCGCCGCGGTGTCAACCACTGCGGGGAGGGAAGTTGTGTGCTCAGTGCAGTCCGCTCCCCCGTGGTCCCGTTCCTAGTATTAATGCGGGGGGGGGGGGGTTGCAGGGGATGCTGAGTGCCTTATGTTGCAGTGCCGGCTCCCTCATGAGTGTCAGGAACCGGGTGCTGCGCTTAATACTACAGTGTAGTAACCGGCTTCTGTCACTGTGGGGGAGTGCCAGTCTGCACCTTAGTGTCACCCCTTGGCGGGTGACACCCGGATGTGGCCCACACCCCCCTTGTGACGGCACTGGGTGGCTCCAGAGGTGGGGCTGCAGTATAGTCCAAAATTCAAATAGGGGATCCACATCACCTGCCACCCCAAACGGTGACGGCCAGGGCTCACTGGCAGTTGGTGTGGCTCCCTATCTGAATTTTAGTCTGTGCTGCAGCCCCACATATGGAGCCACTACCAGGCACGGCACAGGGGGGTACTAAGGGCACCCCCATCCCGGGCCCCAAAGTTTAGATGGGCCCCGAGGTTCCAGTGTTCAAAACGGCCTTTCAGTGCCGCCGCTGGCCTGGGTAACCCTCCCGCCCGATAACTCCTCCCCTCCGGAGAGTGGCCCCTCCCCCGGCTACCCTTGTCATCTAGTGCATGCCATGTTAGGAATGACCGACCTGATGATGCTGCACGACCCTGCACCAGCTGTACTGTCTTTGCCTCCTTCCTTCACTGCTGCCGCCCGTGGCTGCCTAAGAGGAGCACAGGGAGGCAAGAGAAGTGGCTGCAAGCTGCTCCAGCAGCAACACCACCAGTGTACACTCTACAGCAGGGTTTCCCAACCACGGTCCTCAAGGCACACTAACAGTCCAGGTTTTAAGGATAGCCATACTTGAGCACAAGCAACTTAATTAGTACCTCAGTTATTTTGATTAAACCATCTGTGCTTTAGCATGGATATCACCAAAACCAGGACTGTTAATGTGCCTTGAGGACCGAGGTTGGGAATCACTGCTCTACAGACTGCAGGCTAGCTCCGAGACAGTTTTTTGGTAAGTGGACTTTTGATTCTCTCTCTCTCCGAGAAGAAGCCATCTGATTAGGCAGATCGGAGTGAGGAGTCATTTCTAAGAAAGATTTTTACAAGTGGTGTCATTTATGGGATCCTTCCCCATCGCACAAAACAGACACTGTCCTGGCCCTTAAATTTGATTTAATTTGTACATTTATACTAGCAGGGAAAGGGTTAATGGAGAAAGCCAAAGTGTGTTTCAGTTAAAAAAAAAAGTCTTTTTTTCCCGCTCACCTCTTTTCCCTGACTTGTTAAACCTGGGTGTGGTGCTGTTACCTGTGCACAAGACAGCTAAGGGGAACTGGTTTCTATGTGTACTGTAGGCTGTGTAAGCCCAGCTAAAGGGAAACTTACTTTTGTTGTTATTTAATGTTGATGTTCCTCCCCAGGATGTAATACGCAGCCGCTGTCAGCTAACTCTCTACAATTGGCAGAAAATTGGCTTGTCTTTGTATGTTAAGGGAGGCCCAATTTTGCTATTCCGTCAGCTTGACTAGCAAGATGGAGAAAATCCTCTAGGCATTAACTAATGTGGCAGCCACAAGGCATGGCCAAATGCTAGCCATCACTGAGGCCCAGGTGGAGAGCAACAGACTGTTGAGGGCAGACCTTAGTCAACTCTGACAGGATGAGCATGGGCCTGCCATCATGCAAAAGTTGACACCCTTTTTGAGATGTACTGAAATATTAACTTATCATCTACACAATACCGATGTACATTGGTTAAATAAAAAAAAAATGTCCAAGGCTTGCACCACATCCCAATCAAGGTAAGTATACTACAGTAATGTGTAGGACCTTGTATTGGGTATATTAATCTGCGCCATGGAGGTTTGTTGTATTTATTTCCCTATCTAAAACATATGATGATTTGGAGTGAATTAATGACCACATTAACAAGATTAGCATTGCACTCCGCAACCACCATAGGACCACAGTGAAAATTGTGTCCAACGCCTATGACTTACTTCTAAAGGGTGAGTGTACATCCATTACTTACTGTATGAAAAATAAGTCTTTTACATTTTTACACTATATATTGTTTCTTTCACATATCCTTGAGAAAAAATACCAAAAAGATACAAGCACGAATAGATCAGAACCCCCCTTTGATCTCAAATATTCTTCCTTGATGTCTTTTTGAAAGCTCCTGCTGTTCCTGGCTGCATTCTAGGTCTATTGTCAGATTGTCTAGGGAATGTAGCACCAGTCACATGCATCTGTATCTCACAATGATTTTATGACTGGTTATTTAGGCTTGGATCTGCAATGTGTGCCCAGCTGGCCCCGTCATTTGAAGAGCTTGCGACAGCCATTGACCGGTATTTTGCCTTGGAAAATATGTCCCAGACAGCCAAAAAAAGCAGTGAGGCCAAACCTCAGGTTTAAACTAGCACTAGATGTTGGAATAGACTGCAAGGTGTCTCCAGTGGGGTGCTTTTAATGGGGCGAACTGGGGCACTTCCGGAGGAATTGTCCAAATCTACTAGAACCAATAAATTGTTCAGTGGTACAACTAGGCCCCGCATTTCCTGCCTGTTTTACCATGTCCTCATCCACGGGAATTCCATGGCTGTTCCGAGTGACCGTACTAATACAAGAACAGGTAGTGTTGGCATTAGTGGATTGGAGGAGTGAAATCACCTTGGTATCCAACACCATTGTTCCAGAAAGCTTGATGACCCGGCTAGTCAGAAAAAGTCTTATGCATCCACAGAGCAACAAAGGAATATGACCGTGTCTGTATTCCCAGTATTGTGATGGGACAAACTGTGCAAGTGGTGGCATCAACTCTGGGTAGTGGAGGAGTGGAATAATCCCATAATCCTCAAACCAAAACCCTTGGGAGCCATCCAATTCTATAACGATTTTAGGAAGTTAAACAAGTAATCCAGGTTTGACACAAATCCGATGCCATATGTGGATGAGCTAGTGGAGAAGCTGACCAGTAGTCAGTATCTGATTACCCTAAATTTAACAAAGGGGTACTGGAAGATACTAATCACTACTTCTGTCAAACCCAAAACAGCATTTTCAACACTGGAAGGGATGTTGCAGGACAAGATGCTGTCGTTAGGCCTGCATGGGGCTCCAAGCCATGTTATAGCAAGCAATGAATAAACTGCTGAAACCTCACTGAGAATTTAATTATATTAACTAATGATTTGTCATATGTTCCATGACACAAATTGTTTTCATAGTTCTGCTAGCTGATCGCTCTGAAAAGAGATATCAAACATATCAGTTATAATTCAGAGTTGTACATATCTCCGAATGCAGACAGATTGAGCAGTTTTTGCATATGGAACAATACGCATATGCATATGGTGTATACATGGGTGACTCTGAGTTGGATGGATCTCAACTCTTCATTGCTGTACTGGAAATGTGGGTCTCTGAGTGGCAACAGGACAAATGCATTGATTATTATTATCGTTTATTTATATGGCGCCACATGTGTTCCGCATCGCCTTTCAAAGTACATAACCAAAAAAGTGACTTACAGTGCAATACAATACAATGCAGGACAAGGACATGCATAATACACATTGATACATTGGTGGCCATAACACCCAAATAAGCAACAGAGCATAAGCAACCATGTTTTAGGTGTTTTAGTTGTGAGTAAGAAGTAGATGAAAATAAAGTAAGGAGAAGAACAAGAGGAAGAGGGCACTGCTCGCAAGAGCTTACATTCCCAAGGGGAGGGGCAGACAGGAATGATACAGATGGGGAAGACAGGGAGGAGAGAGCATGTAGTAGCAAGTTAGGATGAGAGCTGGAAAGCATTGCAAAGTAGTGGGTCTTGAGAGCCCATTTGAAGGGTTGAAGAGAGGTGGAGAGTCTGATGGTGAGAGGGCAAGAGGTCCAAAGGTGCGTAGCAGCATGGGCAAAATCTTGGAGGCGGGGGTGGGAGAAAGTAATCAGTTGGCATGAGAGGCGGAGTGCATTTGTTGAACGAAGTGGGCAGACAGGAGTGAAGGGAGATGAGGTCAGAGATGTAAATGGGAAAGGAGTGTGTGAGGGCTTTGCAAGCGAGTGTGAGAACCTTGAATTGGGTTCTGAAGGGGAAGTGGAGCCAGTGGAGGGCTTGTAAGTGAGGGGAGGCAGATGTAGAACGTTTGGAGAGAAAGATGAGTCGAGCGGCAGCATTGAGGACAGACTGGAGAGGAAAGAGATGGGAGTTGGGGAGGCCAGATAGTAGGAGGTTACAGTAATTCAATCTGGGTGATGACCAGTGTGTATTAGGGTCTTAGTAGCATCCTGGGTGATACAGGGTCTGATCCTGGAAATATTTTTGAGATGGAAACGACAGGACTGTGAGAGGTTCTGTATATGTGGTTTGAAGGAGACGGAGGAGTCCAGGATAACTAAAATTGTGGGAAGTGAGTTTATAAAGAAATTGTGGGAAGTGAGGTTATGTGGGAAGGTAGAAAGATGATCATGTCAGTCTTAGACATATTAAGTTTAAGAAATCACTGGGACATCCAGGAAGATATAGCAGAGAGATAGTTGGAGATACGAGTGAGGAGAGGTCAGCGGAGAAAAGGTAGATCTGAGTGTCATCAGCATAGAGATGATAATGGAGGTCAAAAGAGCTGAGTTCACCTAGAGAGGATGTATAGAGGGAGTAAAGTAGTGGTCCAAGAACAGAACACCTACTGTGAGAGGATGTGGGGGGGAAGATAAGCCATGAGAGGAGACAGAGAAGGTTCGGTCAGAGAGGTAGGATAGACAGGAGAGGGCAGTGTCTCGTAGACCAAGGGAGTGAAGGATTTGCAGCAGGAGAGGGTGGTCCAGTGTCAAAAGCAGCAGAAAGGTCAAGGAGAATGAGCAGAGAGTAGTGGCCTTTGGATTTGGCAGAAAGGAGGTCCATGCTGACTTTAGTGAGGGCAGTTTCAGTGGATTGGAGAGAACGGAAGCCAGACTGAAAAGAGTCAAGGAGGGAGTGGGAGGAAAGAAAGGTGGTAAGGCGGTGTAAACAATACTGAGGACTATCATCTGGATGTGTCATGGGCAAATTGCCAGAATTATTTATTTGTGCTTATAGAGTAGATGTGTCCTTATACACCTATCCAATTTGTACCATATGGTGCGACTTAGATTCTCCACCACAGTAGCAATTTCCAGAACTTTTTGCATTTTTTTATGCATAACTATAAGATGCCTGTCATGAGGCATGAAATATGATGTGTTTCACCCATATTGGATCTCCAAGTTGGAGCTGCCTTTATACACTGGTTAGCGTGTCAGTTGCAAACAGCAGCTGCATTCAAAACCAGTGGCAGTGTCAAGGGTATGTATTCTGAACCAAATAGCCACCGGCACTGAATGGAGTCACAATAGAATAAAAAAATGAAAATATAAAAATAGAAATAAAAAAGATTTATATTACAGTCATGGGTACATATTTATAAAATATATTTTTTATTTTTTCGTTTTAATTTATACCTCATCAGTACTGTCCACCAATCAGTTTTGCAGTGTCCAGGGTAGCTGTGCATTGTAATTTTGTCACATACTGTAGCAATGCAACTAAGTCGCATATTTTGTGAAAATGTCTGTGGCAGCGCACATGGCATGGCTTTGTCGTAAAGTCCATTACATGCCAACTATGGCTCTTTGGTGCATTTTGAAAATGTGGACATACTGCCTTAGATCTGAATTTGCATCCTGATTGTTATGAGTATGCAGCGGTGTATGTTACTCAGAAACAGGTACTTAGTGAGCAGGCATTATCTTACAAATACAACCTGACAGTGAAGTGTAGTAAACTACTATTAGGGAGTTCTAAAAGTAATTTTGCCCTTATATCTAATTAGAGGATCCACCACCAGGAATTGCACCCGTTAACAGACTGCCAAAAACTGTGGCACTCAACAGCTTTCAATTTCACAAATGTAACAAGTAGGAAATAGTATTTTTTTTTGCTGAAGTCAGTAAAAGCTGTAATTTTGAGATTAATAATTAAACGTATCCTTGTATACAGAAAATACAAAACAGCTACAGAATTGGAAGATGAATAATCTCAAGCTGATCAAAAACACTATTCCACTGCAAATTTATAACATTTGGATGGAGGAATGTATCAGACTAGAAAATGTTTGCCAGCTGAAATTCAAAGATATTTTTGTACAAGGGGATAGAATGGAAACGCCAAGTGCTTAAAGTGGTGGAACTCAACCTCCCTTGGCGCTTTAAAAAAAAAGGGACATCGAAAAGGGGGAGTGGTCTCAAAAGAAAGTAGTGGGGGTCACACAATATTATTCCCAATTCAAATGACACCAAAGTAGCACAATCTTATTCACATTACACCGCACATAGTGCCCGATTCACATTGCATCACATAGTAGTGTCCCGTATTCATGTATGACACACAACAGTGCCCCTTTTACACAATTCCCACATTTGTGCCCCTTATACAATACCCACAGTAGTAGTACAATGTCCCTTATACAATGCCCACATCAGTAGTGCCCCTTATGCAGTGCCCACAGTGGTGGTGCCCCTTATGCAGTGCCTAGTGGTGGTGCCTCTTATGCAGAGCCCACAGTATTGTTGCCTCATAAGCAGTGCCCCAGGAAAGCTGCCCGTTATGCAGTGCCCCTAAGCAAAGTCCCTAGTAGTAATGCCCCCTGTAGTAGTGGTCCCTGTAGTAGTAACTCAGTGGTAATGCCCATTGCGGTGGGCCGGTGGAGGCGGAACTGGTTCTGTCTCCAAATAGAAGTGACCATACGCGGTTCCGGCACACTTCAACCCCTGGAGAAGCCTTTTTTTGGGATTTTATTTTTTTTACACTTGAGGCCAGGACAACCCAAATATATTATTGCTGGAATATTACACCAAGGGGCTGATTCTAAGTGGCAAGTATTAGCAATCAAAACAGCATCAGCACACATACAGTATATTAGTATGCTAATGAGAAATAGCGCTCGTCAAATTATCTTCATCCGTGAATGCTAGTAGTTTGTTGGGGATGCTCACCTGCCATTATGGAATACTGTACATCCACACATACAGTGAAGCATACTAATGTACCAGCACATATTGACACCATCATAATTAAAATCAGTGATCGCTCTGTATATAATGACCATGAAAACAGTTGCAGTCATATTCTAACCTCTTGACCAATTATTTTTTTCTGTTATTCTATAATTAACTTAGTCTAGTTACCAGATTGAGCAGACACATAATTACCTTTAATAGCATGGATATAACACCTTAAATAGTGGCTGCACCAGGGGCATATTAAAATTGAGGATGGCGCCCATGTACAGCCTCTGTCCAGGCTCCCTCCTCTCTCACTGGGACACAAGTGAGTAGTTTCTGGCACTGTACCTCCTTCACAAGTATATACAGTATGACTTTCTCAGGGATATGAATGGATATTACAACTTTCCAGATACAGTATGTGTGGCTATAAAATAATGAGATTGATGCTATATTTTATGTTTAATTATATTAGGTACAGTTTAATGCTGTTCCCCTTCTATGTACTCACCTTCTGCATCCACAAACCTCTGCATTCTTATTTTCCACTAGCTGGGATGCCTGGCATTGCCCAGGTAGAAGTACACCTGCAGCATTATCTTCACCTATAACCCCATTCTCCTGATCCTGAAATGGACCCCACTGTTTGCTAACATGCATGAAAACAATGGTGAAACTACCATGGGTGCAAGGGGTGTGGCTGCTATGGTGCCCGAGCTGCCTCTGTGGCCTGCTGCTCCCCCTGCACTCAGTAGACACAAGGTAGGCTGGTCCAGTCAGGCCCATCGAGGTGGGCCTGGGTGTAAGCAATGTTGATTTGGTGCTGGCCCACCAGCTGAATACAGCTAGCGCACTGGCAGGCAGTTTTGGAGAGAAAGTGCGGTAGGTCGCAATCAGAGCTTGCAGACTGGCAGCCAATCAGTAGTGATGGCTCCTGATTTGCTGCTGGTCGGTGAACTCTGATTGGCTTGTGACCTATGCCAGATTCAAAGTGCACCGGCGCTGTATGTCTATGTCTGCCACTGCCTGCCAGTGCGCCAGCTGTAACTAGCTGTTGGCCTGATCCCATATCCACGTCTGCTGGCTGATGATAACACACAGGGGGAGGTGAGAGGCTGTTGGAGGGTCATGGGGAGGTGAGTTGCAGGGGGGGATACTGTCTAAGGGGCACTAGTAATGTGTGGATTAATGTGTTATATGGAGCACTACTATTATGTGGCATAATCCGTAAAGTGTATAATGTGGCATAATGTGTAAGGGGCATTACTGTTTACTGTGTTCTAGTTGCATGTTGCATGCAAACACAGAAGCTGTGGATTGAATATGAACTTGCGTGAGTCCTCAAGTTTGCTCAGACTGAGCTTAAAATGATATTTGTTGCATTCTCACAGGTTTTTGGCAGACTGCCAAATTCTACTGGAACCAGCCCAGGAATCTGTGTAATTTAAGAGTGTCCCCATTTTTAGAGACTGTGTGACAGTGTGTGGCCCTGATGAAGTTCAAGCCTAGGCAAAAACCTAATCCTGGTCAAACTACACCATCATACCAAATTTTGTGGAGCTAGGTTCAAAACTCTGGCCATACATAAAGGACAAAAAGATGGACAGGCAGACAGACAGACATGCTTTTTCGCTTATTATATAGATTGGTCAAAGCCATGCTTTAGCTCATTATCTGTCAGCTGTCTCAACAGCCCGTCGTTTTCTTCTTTACTTCAGTAACTGATGCAAAATGGGTTTCTCTTGAGCACAGATTTGACTTTAGGAAAAAGAGAGAAATCACACGGTACTAGGTCTGGCGAGTATGGAGGGTGTACTAGTATTGCAATCTGTTTCTCGGCCAAAAATGGTTTCACGAAGAGAGCTGTGTAAATTGGTGTGTTGTCCTGATGGAGGATGAAACCATTATACCACAACTATGGCATCTTTCTTCTTTTTCTTTCCTGCAAAGTTGCTAGAACATTTTTGTAGTAATGTTGTTTCATCATTCGGATGCTGAGTCGATGGTCAATTCGAAAAATGTTTCCACATATACATTTGTTTTTGATGTGCATGGCGTTCAGGAACTTTCATCATCTTCAACATGCTCACGACCGTCACTAAATCTTTTCTACCACTCTAACACATGTGCATATGGCATACAGTACAATCTGCACCGTAAGGCTCAGTTAGCATAAGGAAAGATTCAGTGGGCGTTTTGTTCAAAGTAATACGTTGCTCTACTTTTGAACTAAGTAATTTTATGACGCACTGAAAAAACACAACTGCTTTGAACTCTGTGACAGCAAACCATCTGTGCGAGAGTGATGTAACTTGCAAAACCATTTTGGGATAGTCCAAGTTCAGTGTTCTCCCACCCCCTTTTAACTCAACAAAATGGCAGACAGCAGATCTCCAAAAAGGAGTTCCCTATCACCACCATATAGATTATTTTCCAGCAGTATCCATTTTCTCCTGCACTTGGGTATACAAGTTGAGCTGCCCCTCTCAAACAGTAGAGGATTATTGTCCTTCATTCAACTATTGGATTGAGGGTTATTCACTAGTGCCACAGTTTTGTATATGCATTAATATACACCAAGCCAATCATAGAAAAACGTAGTATTACACAAATCACAACGCATTTGAAATGTATAAAACTTACCAAAACATGTTTTTAAAAAAAAAAAAAAAAAAATGAACTGACAAACGAAATTAAACTAAATATTTTTTTTTATTAAAATTGATGCACAATGTCTATTATGTTTTTAATCGTAGTTAGCCTGCTGGTAAGTATGTTGTCTGTGGCCCATCTCCCTAGCCAGTGCTTCCTAACGATGCCTCCTACTGATAAGATGCACATCTAAAGAGAAACAAAAAATTAACTACATACATAAATTAAACCATACTGTTAATACTGTATATATATATATATATATATATACATGTATATATATATAACAGTTCATGGGAAAATCGCACACAATTAAGTCAACTATTGGGTGCAGGGTCAATAGATCTCCATACAAAAAACACTTAGCTGAATCCATAGAAACAGACAAGATAGACCAGCACACCAGCCTTGTAGCAAAAGTTAATCCATTTATTTCGTCATAGAAAAAATAGCATCAAACTGCATGTCAAAAATATTAAGTGGTATATCGATACTTATCAAAGTAATGCAGTCTCAAGCATAGTGATAGCTCCCAGCCCCGACAGCTGTTTCGGTGTTACCACCTTCATCAAGGGTCAGCCATACTGAACATGTCAGCAGAGGCCATATAAATACCAAACTACCTAATGGTCAAAAACAATCACCTGTGTGCACACCTGAACTCTGACATCACCCGGCGTGACCGGAAGTCTAGTCACGGACAGCGGGACACACGTCGCCACCCCACCTCACTGTGGTTAGCAACGGAGTTCCGCCTGGCCGGATCCGACGTCACAGACACGACGGAACTCAAACAGCTACCCCGGCTAACACCGGACATGGCTGTATGGTTCCGTCTGACCGGAAGTGATGTCATAGTCACTAACATCCTATAACTGGATAAAAGATATCCCGTGGTGTAGTCGGCCCCGATCGCCATGACAACAGGAGGCGATCAACAAAGGACCGCCCCATGAGGCACAGAACATCAAGGACAACAATAACCGGGATCAGAACCATATTAATATTCATAAAAAATTAAGCACCAATAGCAGCCTGATAAGAAAGAATTCCTTTCTTTGTGTTATAACAGTTCATGGGAAATCCCATGAACTGTTATAACACAAAGAAAGGATTTCTTTTTTGACTGAAATTGCACCAAGATTATTATCATTATTATTATATTTTTTATGGTCATTTTTTTTGAAAATATATTTTTTCTGTAATCAAGATATCACAGTCTACCTAGAGAATGGATATAAGTGTTGGAGATTTGACCGGCACCAAGAGATTTCTTGAAAAGGACACTTCAAAAATTTTGTTTGCGGAAACTGACCAGTTGGCTTTTGATGTGGACAATCCTACTGATGTTTTTTCTGATTTGATTAAATTGGAAAAAAGATTTATTGAGCTAGAGCTTCACGGACTAACACTGTCACAATATCATAAAGACGGATTAATTCCTAGGGGTTTCCGCATTAGGAATCAACCAACAATTGGCAGAAATAACAAAGATTTCTGCAGACAATGGTGTCTGATATTAAACCAATGTAGTTTTGACCTTATGATTTTGGTTATCCAACAGGTCAATTCTGACATTGAAGGTTTAAAGAAAGAGATTATTGCACGTGAATCCACTGGTTTAGATATATTGAAAGCTGATACAAGCACCAAGTGGCTGTCCAAATTAATAACCAACATTTCCACATTTAGGGCGGAATTATTATCTTTTAAAAAAACAAAATACAAAAAAGTAAAAGAGTATTACAAAGACTTGAGGGTTTACTCCTGGTTGTCTAATCAGACAACCAGACGACCCTGGACAGGGGTTTTAACAACAGAAGGAGATTTGATAATACCTTTACAGATATAGAATCACACACATCATTGAGTGATTCAGACAATTCATCTACACATAAAGGGATTTTTTTAAAAGAAAAAGTCTACACACGCAGCAAGAACAAATTAAAAAACCCTGTAGGAGAGGGGGTGTCAGGCATAGAAAGAAAATCAGAGAAATCTCCAAGGGGAGCAAGGAGGTAGTCTTGTTTAATCTATCAAATTACACCCCTAATACAGCGGAAATGTCGGTGCTGTCTAAGGGGTTATCTTTTGTACAGACACATAGACAGAATGCTTTTAGGTGGGAGACTGAATTATATCATTTTCAGAGGCAACTACGCTTAAAAGATTTTTTTGCTAGACAACCCACAAGTAATGCCACAATTTCTCCTTTCAGAACGAAAAGTTCTTTTGATCCCCCAGCTAATAACCCATCGATTGAAACCTTTATTAGATTGGTTAAAAGTGAAACTATACCAATACTTAAACAACGAGGTAAAGTTCATCAAAACCTCAAACAAGAGGAAATTAAGGCTATTAGTACATTGAGAAACAACCCCACTATCATAATCCGCCCAGCCGATAAAGGCGGGGGTGTGGTTATATTAAATCGCTCTGATTATATTGATGCAGTTTTACGTCAGTTGAATGATACTACATGTTATCATAAACTCACCTATGACCCTACAGGTCTATATAAACGAGAAATAGACAATATAATTGAAATGGGTATTTCCAATGGGTGGATCAATGAACCTACAGCAACCTTTTTGACACAAGATTTTCCTAAAATACCATTGCTATATATATTACCGAAGGTGCACAAGTCCTTAATTAAACCGCCTGGGAGACCAATAATCTCCTCCAGGGGTTCCTTAAACCAATCCCTTTCACAATATGTAGATTATTATCTACAACCAATTGTACAATCAACGCCCTATTATGTTAAGGACACTATTGATTCTTTGAATAAGCTGACATCTTTTGGACAGCCACCGGCGAATTGTCTGCTTGTAACAATGGACGTCAGTAGTTTGTACACTAACATTGACAATACTGAAGGTATGGAGGCCATTAGAAGGGTAGAGGGTGCAAGCACGCATTACAATGGCCCACCAAGAGAATTTCTCTATCTTCTTATGGAAGTTATCTTGCATAAAAACTACTTCCTGTTTGACAATGCATTTTATATTCAACGCAAGGGTACTGCCATGGGTTCTAATATGGCTCCGGACTACGCGAATCTCTACATGTTCGATTATGAGACCAAATTATGTCAAATCGTATGTATTCTCGCTTTATTGCATTTTATTTGCGTTATATTGACGATTTATTCTTGATCTGGACTGGCAGTGCCCTTGCGTTGAAAAACTTTGTGGATTCTTTGAATTCTTTATCGGGTTCTATAAGATTTACATTCTCCTGCAGTGCACTCAGCATCTCTTTTTTGGATGTTTTGGTATCAATTGAGACAAATATATTTACTACAGCAATTTTTAAGAAGCCAACTGATAAAAACACATTACTACTGGCTAGTAGTTTTCATCCTCAACCCCTGAAAAAGGGATTACCGTATTCCCAATTAGTGAGAGTAGTAAGAACTACCTCCAATATACAACAAGCCCGGGAGGCCCTACAGTCAATGGGTCAAAGTTTTATTGATAGAGGATATGACACTGGAGAAGTGCAGGAAGCCATTCAAAAATGTCTCACATTGAAAAGAGAAGATTTGTTAAACCCTGATACTAAAAGGGACAAGCCTGAAAGGATGATAATTTCCAGTACATATTCCATCACATCAGCATTGATGAGAAAAGTGATCTTGAAACACTGGCATATTTTGCGAACTGATCCCATATTGGGCCCATATTGCCAGCAAAATCCATTATTTTGCTACAAGCGTAGCCCTAACTTGAAAGAAAGGATTACTTTTTCTGATGTAAGTCCAAGGGTCAACATTCATACTAATTGGCTTACACTTAAAACTGGAGCTTTCAAATGTGGCGGATGCATCAATTGCCGATATTTATTAACGGGGGAATACTTTTGTCATCCTACTACCGGCATACGTTACCAGCTTCGACATCGCATGACTTGTGAGACAAAATATGTGGTATATTTGATACTATGTCCATGTAAAAAATTGTATGTGGGCAAGACCATACGAATGGTCAAGGAACGTATTGCACTTCATCGATCCTCAATTAAAAAAGCTGTCACTTTAATTGACACCAGTACACCGCCTGTAGCGAGACACTTCATTGGACATGGTCACAGCATGAATGACTTTGTTTTTATGCCAATAGACCACATTCCGCCACTGAGAAGAGGTGGTGACAGACATAAATTGCTATTGCAACGGGAATGCGAGTGGATATATCGACTGGATTCGAAGTCTCCTTTGGGACTCAATGAGGAATTTACCTTTTCCTCATTTCTATGATGCACTATGAGTGACTGCAGGGGTTACCTATAATTGCAATAGTATAATGTTGGTTATGTATTTACTATACTCTTTCTTTAAATGATCCATTCTCTAATTGATGTGTGCACCTTACAGTGATTAATATTGTTAGTGATGCATTATCTGAATTTAACTAATATTTAGCGTAATTATGAAATAGGGCTAATTTATCAGTAGCTGCTAGTGGTTCAGTGAACTGATTTTATTATGGATTACATTTTTTTGTGATTTGTTTATAGTTTAGAACTTTGTTTATATTAAGAATTCTGTATATTGACCTTAATATTTGAATATGATTTATTCACTGTACAGATTGTTTATCACTGTATCAGGCTGCTATTGGTGCTTAATTTTTTATGAATATTAATATGGTTCTGATCCCGGTTATTGTTGTCCTTGATGTTCTGTGCCTCATGGGGCAGTCCTTTGTTGATCGCCTCCTGTTGTCATGGCGATCGGGGCCGACTACACCACGGGATATCTTTTATCCAGTTATAGGATGTTAGTGACTATGACATCACTTCCGGTCAGACGGAACCATACAGCCATGTCCGGTGTTAGCCGGGGTAGCTGTTTGAGTTCCATCGTGTCTGTGACGTCAGATCCGGCCAGGCGGAACTCCAATGCAAACCTCAGTGAGGTGGGGTGGCGACGTGTGTCCCCGCTGTCCGTGACTAGACTTCCGGTCACGCCGGGTGATGTCAGAGTTCAGGTGTGCACACAGGTGATTGTTTTCACCATTAGGTAGTTTGGTATTTATATGGCCTCTGCTGACATGTTCAGTATGGCTGACCCTTGATGAAGGTGGTAACACCGAAACAGCTGTTGGGGCTGGGAGCTATCACTATGCTTGAGACTGCATTACATTGATAAGTATCGATATACCACTTAATATTTTTGACATGCAGTTTGATGCCATTTTTTCTATGACTAAATAAATGGATTAACTTTTGCTACAAGGCTGGTGTGCTGGTCTATCTTGCCTGTTTCTATGGATTCAGCTAAGTGTTTTTTTTTTATATATATATATATATATATATATATATATATATATATATATATATATATAATTAGGGGTGTGCACCGGCCACTTTTCGTGTTTTGTGTTTTGGATCTGGATCTTTCTTCGTGTTTTGGATCTGGATTGGTTTTGCCAAAACCACCCTTCCGTGTTTTGGGTTTTGTGTTTTGGATCTGGATTTTTTTTTTTAAAAAAGCAAAAAAACAGCTAAATTCACAGAAAGTGTTGGTTTTTCTGCTCCTATGCTATTATTAACCTCAATAACCTTAATTTCCACTCATTTCCAGTCTATTCTGAACACCTCACAATAGTGTTTTTATGTCCAAAAGGTTGCACCGAGGTAGCTGGATGACTATGCTAAGCGACACGAATGGGCGGCACAAACAAGTGACCCATCTAGGAGTGATACTGCAGTGGCAGACAGGATGTCAGTTTGAAAAACTAGGCCCCAAACTGTACATAATGCAAAGAAAAAAAAGAGGTGCAAAATGGAATTGTCCTTGGGCCCTCCCACCCACCCTTATGTTGTATAAATAGGACATGCACACTTTAACAAACCAATCATTTCAGCACCAGGGTCTGCCACACAACTGTGGCTGAAATGATTGGTTCGTTTGGGCCCCCACAAAACAAGCTGGCATTTAATCTGTCCCTGCACAAACTGGCTCTACGGAGGTAAGATGTCGTCCTCGTCGTCCTCATCCTCCTCATCCACCGATTCCTCACCCTCTTCAGTGTTGTGTACATCCTCATCCTCACAGAGTATTAACTCGTCCCCGCTGGAATCCACCACCACAGGTCCCTCTGTAGGTTCTGGAGGCTGGTCTCCCTGGAAGAGTTGATAATTCATTTTTATGAACATCATCTTCTCCACATTTTGTGGAAGCAACCTCCTACATCTTTCGCTGACAAGGTTCCCGGCTGCACTAAACACTCTTTCGGAGTACACACTGGAGGGGGGGCAACTCAGGTAAAATAGAGCCAGATTGTACAGGGGCCTCCAAATTGTCTCTTTTTCCTGCCAGTACAGGTATGGACTGTCTGACATGCCTACTTGGATGCTGTCACCGATGTAATCCTCCACCATTCTGTCAATGGTGACAGTATCATATGTAGTGACAGTAGACATGTCAGAAATTGTTGCCAGGTCCTTCAGTCCAGACCAGATGTCCAAACTTGGTCCTGCCTGCCCTGCATCACCGCCAGCGGGTTGCTTAGGATACCTAGGTTTTTTCCTGGCAGCCCCAGTTGCGGGAGAAAATGATGAAGGAGCTGTTGACATGTCACGTTCCGCTTCAGCTGACAGTGTTTTCACCAGCAGGTCTTTGCACCTCTGCAGGCTTGTGTCGGCCGGAAAGAGAGACACCACATAGGCTTTAAACCTAGGATCGAGCACGGTGGCCAAAATGTAGTGGTCTGATTTCAACAGATTGACCACCCTGGAATCCTGGCAAAGCGGATAAAGGGCTTCATCCACAAGTCCCACACGCCGAGCGGAATCGCTCCGTCTTAGCTCCTCCTTCACTTTCTCCAGCTGCTTCTGCAAAAGCCTAATGAGGGGAATGACCTGACTCAAGCTGGCAGTGTCTGAACTGACTTCACGTGTGGCAAGTTCGAAGGGCTGGAGAACCTTGCACAACACGGAAATGATTCTCCACTGCACTTGAGTCAGGTGCATACCCCCTCCTTTGCCTATGTCATAGGTGGATGTATAGGCTTGAATGGCCTTTTGCTGCTCCTCCATCCTCTGAAGCATATAGAGGGTTGAGTTCCACCGCGTCACAACCTCTTGCTTCAGGTGATGGCGGGGCAGGTTCAAGAGTGTTTGCTGGTGCTCCAGTCTTCGGCACGCAGTCGCTGAATGGCGAAAGTGGCCAGAAATTTTTCAGGCCACCCAAAGCGTCTCCTGCACGCCCCTGTCGCTTTTCAGAAAATTGTGCACCACCAAGTTTATTGTGTGAGCAAAACATGGGACGTGCTGGAATTTGCCCAGATGTAATGCCCACACAATATTGGTGGCGTTGTCAGATATCACAAATCCCCAGGAGAGTCTAAGTGGGGTAAGCCACTGGGCGATGATTTCCCTCAGTTTCTCTAAGAGGTTGTCGGCGGCGTGCCTCTTACTGAAACCGGTAATACACAGCGTAGCCTGCCTTGGAACCAGCTGGCGTTTCTGAGATGCTGCTACTGGTGATGCTGCTGCTGTTGCTGCGTAAGGTGGTACATCTACCCAGTGGCCTGTCACAGTCATATAGTCCTTAGTCTGCCCTGTTCCACTTGTCCACATGTCCGTGGTTAAGTGGACAATGGGTACAACGGCATTATTCAGGATACTGAGGACACTTTTTCTGTCGTTTCTGTACAGTCTCGGTATCGCCTACCTAGTGAAGTGGAACCTAGATGGGATTTGGAACCGGGGACACACTACCTCCATCAATTGTCTAAATCCCACTGCACTAATGGTGGATACCGGACGTACGTCTAACACCAACATAGCAGTCAAGGCCTCAGTTATACGTTTTGCTTCAGGATGACGGCTCTCGTACTTCATCCTCCTCGCTAAGGACTGTTGGAGGGTCAATTGTTTAGTAAAAGTAGTGGTGTTCCTACTTCCTCTCTGGGAAGATGAACGACTCCCAGCAGCAGCAACAGCAGCAGCGGCAGCAGGAGGCGTGGCAATGCAGGATCCTCCGGAGGAATCCCGGATAGGAGAGTCAGTCATGCCAGTGACATGGCCTGCAGGACTACTTCCGATCCTGACTAAAGAGGAAATTGACGAGGAGGGAATTGACATTGTGGTTTGCAGGCGCTTGGATACAACAGGACAACGGGATTTAGGTGTCCCTGGACTGCTTACGGTCTTAGCCAAAGTTTCTGAACTTGACAGTAACTTTTTATGAATGCGCTGCAGTTGCCGTATAAGGGAGGATGTTCCTAGGTGGTTAACGTCCCTACCCCTACTTATTTCACCTTTACATATGGTACATATGGCAAGACAGTTGTTGTCCGGATTTGGATAGAAATATTGCCAGACCAAAGAGGTGGAATGTTTGGTCTTCTGCCCAGGCATGACCGTGATGGGCTTTTTCATCCCACGGACAACAACTGTCTCCCCCGGAGCCTGATTTAAACAAACCACATCACCATCAGAATCCTCCTCGCCAACTTCCTCCTCAGCGCCAGCTACACCAGTATCCTCATCCTGTTGTACTTCAACAGTGACATCTTCAATTTGCATATCAGCAAGTGGACTGTGGGTGCTCCTTTTAGCACTTGCAGGGGGCGTGCAAATGGTGGAAAGAGCCACCTCTTCCCGTCCAGTGCTGGGAAGGTCAGGCATCGCAACCGCCACCACACTTGGACTCTCCTTGGGGATTTGTGATATCTTCTTAGAACGCACAGTTCTTTGCTGTGCTTTTGCCAGCTTAACTCGTTTGATTTTTTTAGCGGGAGGGCTTCCATCGTCATGTGAAGCTAAACCACTAGTCATGAACATACTATTCATACTAGTATGACACACACTAGTCATAGGGAAAGACCTTAGCCGTTCCTTGCCACTCCGTGTCATAAATGGCATATTGGCAAGTTTACATTTCTCTTCAGATGATTTAAATGTTTTTTTTAAGGTCATTTTCCTGAACTTTGTCATTTGGGATTGTATGTGGCCTTTACTATGACATTGGGCATCGGCCTTGGCAGACGATGTAGATGGCATGTTATGGTCTATGTCATGACTAGTGGCAGCAGCTTCAGCACTAGGAGGAAGTGGTTCTTGATCTTTCTCTATTTTATTTTTATCAGAGAAAGTTTGGTCCTCCATTTATGTTATATTGATTTGATATATATGTGCGGCTAAGGCGCACACAAACACAGAAAATATTTTTTTACTTTTGCTGGAGAGTAGTGCACTTTGTGGGTTACACCACCCTTTAAGAAATGAGCCAGCCGGCTCGTTACTTATGGGACACAGGCGCACGCTTGGCGCTGCTCCTTTGTTGATGCATGTGTAGCCACAGTGCACACAATTCACAAACACAGAAAATATTTTTTTATTTTGTTTGGAGTGTACTTTGGGGGTTAGAGCACCCTTTAACGGTCAAGCCAGCTGGCCCTTTACTTATGACACAGGCGCACGCTTGGCACTACTTTGTTGATGCACGTGCGGCTACTGCGCACACAATTCACAAACACAGAAAATATTTTTTTATTTTGTTCGGAGTGTACTTTGGGGGTTACAGCACCCTTTAACGGTCAAGCCAACCGGCCCTTTACTTATGACACAGGCGCACGCTTGGCACTACTTTGTTGATGCACATGCAGCCACAGTGCACACAATTCACAAACACAGAAAAAAAAAATATTTTTTTGCACTTGGGGGGAGCACCCCTGATGGACAGAGCACCCCCTGGACAACACTACAGCACCCCTTTAGGACTGGGTCACTGTACAGGACTTTGGAGTGGACACTGCCCCTATGGACAACTGACTGCACAACACAGTCCAGCCAGCCCCTATGGACTTTGAAGGAGTGGACACAGCCCCTATGGACAACAGCAGCACAGCACAACACTGCACTACACTACACTACACAGCCCAGCCAGCCCTAACTCCCACCCTCCCTCTTCACTGTCCACAGCCGAGTGAGAAAATGGTGCCGACGCGGGTACCTTATATAGGATCCAAAACCCGCGAGACCCGGAAGGCGGGATTACTTTTTTACCTCGATGTCAGATCCGAGTCAGGCGGGAAAAGTCGAGCCTGACTCGGATCGGGGGGGCTCGGGGGGGTTCGGATTTCAGAAATCCGAACCCGCTCACCCCTAATATATATATATATATATATATATATATATATATATAGACACACACACACAACCGATACAGAAGTTGCATTACATCTGCCAAAGTGGTAGTTCTATTTCTGAAATGTTTGCTTTATTAACCATCTTTTTGAAAGCACAAGCTATCAAAGAATCAAATATGTATATGTATATTTCTTTATTTATTTATTAACAGTTTCTTATATAGCACAGCAAATTCCTGTCGCGCTTTACAATTTGAATCAACATTAACAGTATACTGGATTGTAAAAGACATACATAAGGGTAAGAGGGTATATATATATATATATATATATATATACACAGTATCCAGGCCCGGCGGCAGGGGGGGGCTAAGGGGACAACCGTACCAGACCCAGAGGTCCAGAGGGGCCCCGAGGACCGGTCAGGTACAAAACTGTGCCGCCGCGACCCATAGTGGCTGCCCAGCTCCGGCTCCGAGTCCCCTGTAGCCTGGCCCAGGCAGCGCTGGGCTCTTCCGGGTGGCTCAGCTGCTTGACATTTAGGTGCGCAACGCAGTAGCGTGACGTCATAGGTCATGTCACCGCACATCAGGCAAGCTGCGCCGCTGCGGTGTTGAGGGGATGGAAGTGGAAATGGATAGATCCCCAGATGGTAGAGGAATAGGGGCTGGGGCACAGGAAGATGAAGGGTGCTGGGGACGGAAGGTGAATGGGGCATAGGAAGCTGGCTATTACTAAGCAGCTGGGATGCCTCCCTAGCTAGTACGTGCAGCCGCACAGCTGCAGATTGTGTTATATTAGGAGGTTTGTTGCTGCTGAAACAATCTGATTGTCCCCTGTTGAAGGTAAATGGATGATGTGACCAGCTCTCTGCACCTTCTTGCTTGCTTGTTTAGTTCCTGGTTCTCTTGCTACAGCCCTGCTGCAAGTATTCTCCAGTACTCCTGCCTGTAGATTGTCCTGCATCTAGCTTAGGCTCCAGTCCAGTGCTTTACCAGTTTGCTAACCTTCCAGCATATACCTGAATCTGGCCCTCATTCAGAGCCGTACGCTCTGAGCAGAGCGCACGCTCTGAATGAGGGCCGGGCTCCATTTTCATGGAGCGTCCTCCTGGACGCTCGTATAGCTGTGGGTCACCACCCACAGGCTATACGAGCGTGCATTGTGATGGTCGCGATGGTCGAGACCATCGCGACCATCGAATTTGCGAGCCGGAGCCTGCGGTTGAGGTTTTCAACCGCAAGCTCCGGAGTGATTTTGGCTCTATCAGAGCCAAAATCACTCCCACTGACATCACTAGTGATGTCAGTGGGCCGGCTTCTGACGGGAGGCACGCCCCCGACACGCCCACCAAAGGGGGCGTGCTGTCAATCAACATTGACAGCACGCCCCCTTTGATCAGACACAACGAGCGAAGGACTTTCCTTCGCTCGTCGCGTCTGGCGCATGCGCACGACGGAGCTCCCTCCGTCGTGCGCATGCTCAGTCCATAACATCGACCCACTTGCGAGCGGACAGCCGCTCGCGAGTGGGTCTGAATCAGGCCCTCTGTTCCCTGCCTGCCTGTACCTGATCTCAGCACTTGTTGTGAATGTTACATATTTCACCTGACTCTGGTTTATACAGCCGGATTTTAGTTTAATTAGTTTTAGGCTAGTTTTGAGGTTGCTGATAACACTTCTGTTGTGTTGATTAGTGATTCCTCATCAGCTTATTCCTGGAACTTCGCTGAGTCTGATGTAAGGTATTACTTGCGGAAAACTAATGCTAGGAAGGCTGCCGGTCCAGACTGCATACCAGGGAAGGTATTATGTGAGTGTAATGATCAATTATCAGGTATCCTCATGATTATTTTTAATCTGTCACTTACTCAAGGTATTGTCCCTAGATGCTTTAAAACTACTGCGATTATCCCAGTTCCTAAAACCACGTCTCTCTCTGGCCTAAATGACTTTCGTCCCATTGCTCTTCCTTCATTAATTATGAAGTGCTTTGAGTTTTGGTTTTGGCATGTCTGAAGGGTGGCATCCCAGATGTTTTTGATAGTTTTTAATTTGCATATAAATCTAATAGATCTACTCAGGATGCTGCCCTTATGGTTCTTCACAAGGTATTATGTCATCTAGAGAATAGGGATTCATATGCTAGATTGTTGTTTCTGGACAATAGTTCTGCTTTCAACACTGTTGTACATCCTTACTTATTGCAAAACTTCAAGCAATTGGTTTTGACGTGTCTATTTGTAATTGGCTGTTGGAATTCTTGAATGACCGTTAGCAGTCGGTTAGGTTTGGAGATCTGCTTTAGTCACCAATTGTTGTGAATATAGTAATACCTAAAAGTTTCGTATTAAGTCCCTTCCTTTACTTCTTGTATACATCAAATTGTGTCTCTGGTTCGTAATCTAATCTCATGGGGTTATCTAGGTTATTATTGGTAAAATTTTATTGTGGTATAATTGAGAGCCTTCTGACTTATTCTATCACTGTTTGGTATGGGAATAACAAGTGTTTGGATCGTGGATCTTTAAGGGTGATTAAAGCAGATAAAAGAATTATTGGTCAATCTTTACCAAAACTAGAAGACATCTATAGTAAAAGGTGTGTTTTGAAAACAAATAAGATGGTCACTGATTGTAGCCATCCATGTCATTCTTTGTTCTCTTTTTTGCCTTCTGGTAAGCGTTTTAGATGTATTAAGTGTCGAACTAGCAGGATGCGATACAGTTTCTTCCCTGCTGCAATTATTAGTTTAAACCTTTAAATTTTGTTTTTATGTAATTTATATGACTGTGAATAAAGTATCTTGCATTACATTTTCAGTGACTCATTGTATGTGGATGGGACAATAAATTGATTTGATTTTATTCCTCCAGCAAGGCAAACATCCAAATGAGCATGACAAGATAACATTGCTACAGATCTTGGGTATTTTCTACACATCTCTATTATCCAAATTATTAAAAATATTACAAATGGAACATTATATAATCATAATAGCATATAAAAATTTGGTAACAGACAGACATATATAAAAAATATATATGCAATTATATTTCTTAAGACGCTATAGAGAATCACCCCCTGGTATAGTAAATCTGAATAACTTATATTATTAGCTTCTATTATTGTTTTAAAAAATATTCTCTTAAATATTTGCCATAGTATAAGTATGGGTAGTGAAAAGGTGAAATTACAACCAAAAAACTGCCACAATACAATAATATTTTTTGAAAGTTCATTTCTATAAAGATTTTTTACCTTAGTAGCTGAATCTGACAAGTTTTTTCTGTTACATAGAGCATGGCCCAAGTAAGTTAAAAAATTATTTCTGGGTTCTCATCCATTCTTATTTCCCCACTGGTTTTATTTATCCAAAACGATATAATAGAAATAAAGACATCACCTTTCCCCTGACTACCACTTCCAAGATTTTAGGATGTTCAAGCCATAATGGTGGGAATGCCCTGCCCACAAGAAGAGGTTCCACCCTCTCAATGCCCTCTGTACCTCTGCTTGTGGGCAGGGGTACCTTATACATATAAACAACTTTTAAATATTACTGTGAATAAATGTAAACACTAGCCGCTACATTGCAATACATTGTTTTTTTTTTTGTTTGAATTAATGTACCACGTAAATTGTATAACACATGTTAAAGTATGTACTACACTGTATTGAAAACTTCTATACCATGGAAGGGTAACAGGTGCTGCCTTACCTGTTCCGGACGACCGATCTTTGAAGAACTAAACCCCTGGACACTCCGTCCATAGAGATCTGCACACACACCTGCAAGAGAAAGTAGAGGAATTAGGGTGACACACACACATTACGTGATAGTTTGGGGTAAGAAACTAGAAGAAAGCACAGGAGCTTTCCACAGGGGACTTAACTATTTCGGAGGCAGGTTTGCCTCATCAATGTCTGGGGCCCTTGTCTCCTTGACTCGCAGCATCTTTACCTGGGCAGTAGAAAGGCAAGTTTACGCTCTTTTACCAAAGAGCTCCCTTGCTGACAGGACTTTGGCAATGTCTTAATTCTTGATGGATCTACTTATCTTTTCTCCAGAATCTTCTATCTTCTCCACTCGACACTTTTGTGCCACTGATGTTAGCTAATATTAACCAGTGTAAGGTGCGGGGCAAATGGACAAGGCATGCCGTGATTAGCTCACTGCAAGTAGCTATTATTGCCCAAATAATGGAGACCCTTGATTAGTTCCCTCTCGCGGCCCACCATTGGCTAAATTTGAATCTTTGCAGATTCAAACAAGTCAAGGAGGAAGATACTCATGGCCTTACCTAACCAGGCTCCAGCGACGATGGCTTCCTTGCAGTAAGATCCCTTGGCATCCAGGTAAGTGTTTCTCCTTCCAGTGGGTGTTCATTCCCTTGCTGGTTTACTCTTCTATTCCAGGCCACCTCCAGCGATGACATCTCTTCTACCCTGATACCCTTGTATGCGCCAGGTGCAGTCTCATTCCTCCAGCAAGGCACACATCCAAATGAGCATGACAAGATAACATTGCTACAGGTCTTGGATACTTTCTAGCAATATAATAGAAATAAAGGAATCACCTTTCCCCTAACAACCACATCCAAGATTTTAGGGTGTTTAAGTCAAAGTGGTGGGAATGCCCTGCCCACAAGAAGAGGTTCCACCCTCCCAATGCCCTCTGTACCTCTTCTTGTGGGCAGGGGTGACTTACACATATAAACAAACATACGCTTTTAAATATTACTGAGATTAATTGTAAACACTAGCAGCTACATTTAAAAACATTGTTTTTTTCTTTGAATTAATGTACCATGTAAATTGTAACTTCAATACCATGAAAGGGTAGCAGGTGCTACCTTACCTGTTCCGGACGAACAACCCGTGAAGAACTAAACCCCTGCACACTCCATCCATAAAGATGCACACCTGCAAGAGAAAGTAGAGGAGCTAGGGTGACACACACACATTATGTGATATTTTGGGGTAAGAAACTAGAAGAAAGCACAGGAGCTTTCCATAGGGGCCTTACCTTTTCCTGAGGCAGGCTTGCCTCATCAATGTCTGGGCCCTTGTCTCCTTGACTCTCAGCATCTTCACCTGGGCAGCAGAAAGGCAAGTTTACGCTCTTTTACCCAAGAGCTCCCTTGTAATACCAGTATAAAACAATACAATACCAGTATAAAACAGTATAAAAACATTACCACAGTATAGTTCTAGTATAAAACAGTATAAAAACATTACCACAGTATAATACCAGTATAAAACACTATAATACCAGTATAAAACTGTATAAAAACATTACCAAAGTATAATACCAGTATAAAACACTATAATACCAGTATAAAAACAGTATAGAAACACTTCTAACATGTAATACCAGTATAAAACACTATAATACCAGTATAAAACAGTATAAAACACTCCTAACATGTAATACCAGCATAAAACAGTATAAAAACATTCCTAACATTTAATACCAGTATAAAACACTATAATACCAGCATAAAACAGTATAAAAACATTACAATAGTATAATACCAGTATAAAAAAATATAAAAACATTACCACAGTATAATACCAGTATAAAATAGTATAATACTAGTATAAAACAATATAAAAACATTCCTAACATGTAATACCAGTATAAAACACTATACCAGCATAAAACAGTATAAAAACATTACCACAGTATAATACCAGTATAAAACAGTATAAAAACATTACCACAGTATAATACCAGTATAAAACAGTATGAAAACATTACTACAATATAATACCAGTATAAAACACTATAAAACCAGTATAAAACAGTATAAAAACATTACCACAGTATAATACCAGTATAAAACTGTATAAAAACATTACCACAGTATAATACCAGTATAAAACAGTATAATACCAGTATAAAACAGTATAAAAACATTATCACAGTATAATACCAGTATAAAAACACTTCTAACATGTAATACCAGTATAATACCAGTATAAAACAGTTTAAAAACATTCCTAACATGTAATACCAGTATAAAACACTATACCAGTATAAAACAGTATAAAAACATTACAACAGTATAATACCAGTATAAAACAGTATAAAAACATTCTTAAAATATGATACCAGTATTAAACACTATAATACCAGAATAAAACAGTATAAAAAACATTACCACAGTATAATACCAGTATAAAATAGTATAATACCAGTATAAAACAATAGAAAAACATTCCTAAAATGTAATACCAGTATAAAACATTACCACAGTATAATACCAGTATAAAAGAGTATAAAACATTACCACAATATAATACCAGTATAAGACACTATAATACCAGTATAAAACAGTATACAAACACTCCTAACATGTAATACCAGTATAAAACACTATAATACCAGTATAAAACAGTATAAAACATTCCTAACATGTAATACCAGTATAAAACACTATAAAACCAGTATAAAACAGTATAAAAACATTCCTAACATGTAATACCAGTATAAAACACTATAATACCAGCATAAAACAGTATAAAAACATTACAACAGTATAATACCAGTATAAAACAGTATAAAAACATTACCACAGTATAATACCAGTATAAAATAGTATAAAAACATTACCACAGTATAATACCAGTATAAAACAGTATAATACCAGTATGGAACTGTATAAAAACATTACCACAGTATAAAACAGTATGAAAAAAATATAACAGTATAATACCAGTATAAAACAGTATAAAAACACTTCTAACATGTAATACCAGTATAAAACAGTATAAAAACATTCCTAACATGTAATACCAGTATAAAATAGTATAATACCAGTATAAAACAATAGAAAAACATTCCTAAAATGTAATACCAGTATAAAACACTATAATACCAGTATAAAACATTACCACAGTATAATACCAGTATAAAAAAGTATAATACCAGTATAAAACAGTCTAAAACATTACCACAATATAATACCAGTATAAGACACTATAATACCAGTATAAAACAGTATACAAACACTCCTAACATGTAATACCAGTATAAAACACTATAATACCAGTATAAAACAGTATAAAAACATTCCTAACATGTAATACCAGTATAAAACACTATAATACCAGCATAAAACAGTATAAAACATTACAACAGTATAATACCAGTATAAAACAGTATAAAAACATTACCACAGTATAATACCAGTATAAAATAGTATAATACCAGTATAAAACAATATAAAAACATTCCTAACATGTAATACCAGTATAAAACACTATAATAGCAGTATAAAACAGTATAAAAACATTACCACAGTATAATACCAGTATAAAAGAGTATAATGCCAGTATAAAAGAGTATAAAACATTACCACAATATAATACCAGTATAAGACACTATAATACCAGTATAAAACAGTATACAAACATTCCTAACATGTAATACCAGTATAAAACACTATAATACCAGTATAAAACAGTATAAACATTCCTAACATGTAATACCAGTATAAAACACTATAAAACCAGTATAAAACAGTATAAAAACATTCCTAACATGTAATACCAGTATAAAACACTATAATACCAGCATAAAACAGTATAAAAACATTACAACAGTATAATACCAGTATAAAACAGTATAAAAACATTACCACAGTATAATACCAGTATAAAATAGTATAAAAACATTACCACAGTATAATACCAGTATAAAACAGTATAATACCAGTATGGAACTGTATAAAAACATTACCACAGTATAATACCAGTATAAAACAGTATAAAAAAAATATACCAGTATAAAACAGTATAAAAACATGTAAACATGTAATACCAGTATAAAACACTATAATACCGGTACAAAACAGTATAGAAACATTACTAACATGTAATACCAGTATAAAACAGTATAAAAACATTACCACAGTATAATACCAGTATAAAACTATATTAAAACATTACCACAGTATAATACCAGTATAAAACAGTATAATACCAGTATAAAACTGTATAAAAACATTACCACAGTATAATACCAGTATAAAACACTAAAATACCAGTATAAAACAGTATAGAAACACTTCTAACATGTAATACCAGTATAAAACACTATAATACCAGTATAAAACAGTATAAAACACTCCTAAAATGTAATATAAGTATAAAACAGTATAAAAACATTCCTAACATTTAATACCAGTATAAAACACTATAATACCAGCATAAAACAGTATAAAAACATTACAATAGTATAATACCAGTATAAAAAAATATAAAAACATTACCACAGTATAATACCAGTATAAAATAGTATACCAGTATAAAACAATATAAAAACATTCCTAACATGTAATACCAGTATAAAACACTATACCAGCATAAAACAGTATAAAAACATTACCACAGTATAATACCAGTAGAAAAAGAGTATAATACCAGTATAAAACAGTATAAAAACATTACCACAGTATAATACCAGTATAAAACAGTATAATACCAGTATGGAACTGTATAAAAACATTATCACAGTATAATACCAGTATAAAACAATATAAAAACACTTCTAACATGTAATACCAGTATAAAACAGTATAATACCAGTATAAAACAGTATAAAAACATTACTAACATGTAATACCAGTATAAAACACTATACCAGTATAAAACAGTATAAAAACATTACAACAGTATAATACCAGTATACAACAGTATAAAAACATTCTTAAAATATGATACCAGTATTAAACACTATAATACCAGAATAAAACAGTATAAAAAACATTACCACAGTATAATACCAGTATAAAATAGTATAATACCAGTATAAAACAATAGAAAAACATTCCTAAAATGTAATACCAGTATAAAATAGTATAATACCAGTATAAAACATTACCACAGTATAATACCAGTATAAAAGAGTATAAAACATTACCACAATATAATACCAGTATAAGACACTATAATACCAGTATAAAACAGTATACAAACACTCCTAACATGTAATACCAGTATAAAACACTATAATACCAGTATAAAACAGTATAAAACATTAATAACATGTAATACCAGTATAAAACACTATAAAACCAGTATAAAACAGTATAAAAACATTCCTAACATGTAATACCAGTATAAAACACTATAATACCAGCATAAAACAGTATAAAAACATTACAACAGTATAATACCAGTATAAAACAGTATAAAACATTACCACAGTATAATACCAGTATAAAATAGTATGAAAACATTACTACAATATAATGCCAGTATAAAACACTATAAAACCAGTATAAAACAGTATAAAAACATTACCACAGTATAATACCAGTATAAAACAGTATAAAACAGTATAAAAAAAATATAACAGTATAATACCAGTATAAAACAGTATAAAAACACTTCTAACATGTAATACCAGTATAAAACAGTATAAAAACATTCCTAACATGTAATACCAGTATAAAATAGTATAATACCAGTATAAAATAGAAAAACATTCCTAAAATGTAATACCAGTATAAAACACTATAATACCAGTATAAAACATTACCACAGTATAATACCAGTATAAAAGAGTATAATACCAGCATAAAACAGTATAAAACATTACCACAATATAATACCAGTATAAGACACTATAATACCAGTATAAAACAGTATACAAACACTTCAAACATGTAATACCAGTATAAAACACTATAATACCAGTATAAAACAGTATAGAAACATTACTAACATGTAATACCAGTATATAACACTATAAAACCAGTATATAACAGTATAAAAACATTACCACAGTATAATACCAGTATAAAACTGTATAAAAACATTACCACAGTATAATACCAGTATAAAACTGTATAAAAACATTACCACAGTATAATACCAGTATAAAACACTATAATACCAGTATAAAACAGTATAGAAACACTTCTAACATGTAATACCAGTATAAAACACTATAATACCAGTATAAAACAGTATAAAACACTCCTAACATGTAATACCAGTATAAAACAGTATAAAAACATTCCTAACATTTAATACCAGTATAAAACACTATACCAGCATAAAACAGTATAAAAACATTACAATAGTATAATACCAGTATAAAAAAATATAAAAACATTACCACAGTATAATACCAGTATAAAATAGTATAATACCAGTATAAAACAATATTAAAACATTCCTAACAAGTAATACCAGTATAAAACACTATACCAGCATAAAACAGTATAAAAACATTACCACAGTATAATACCAGTATAAAAGAGTATAATACCAGTATAAAACAGTATAAAAACATTACCACAGTATAATACCAGTATAAGAGTATAATACCAGTATAAAACAGTATGAAAACATTACTACAATATAATACCAGTATAAAACACTATAAAACCAGTATAAAACAGTATAAAAACATTACCACAGTATAATACCAGTATAAAACTGTATAAAAACATTACCACAGTATAATACCAGTATAAAACAGTATAATACCAGTATGGAACTGTATAAAACCATTACCACAGTATAATACCAGTATAAAACAGTATAAAAACACTTCTAACATGTAATACCAGTATACAACAGTATAATACCAGTATAAAACAGTATAAAAACATTCCTAACATGTAATACCAGTATAAAACAGTATACCAGTATAAAACACTATAAAACCAGTATAAAACAGTATAAAAACATTACCACAGTATAATACCAGTATAAAACAGTATAAAACAGTATAAAAAAAATATAACAGTATAATACCAGTATAAAACAGTATAAAAACACTTCTAACATGTAATACCAGTATAAAACAGTATAAAAACATTCCTAACATGTAATACCAGTATAAAATAGTATAATACCAGTATAAAATAGAAAAACATTCCTAAAATGTAATACCAGTATAAAACACTATAATACCAGTATAAAACATTACCACAGTATAATACCAGTATAAAAGAGTATAATACCAGCATAAAACAGTATAAAACATTACCACAATATAATACCAGTATAAGACACTATAATACCAGTATAAAACAGTATACAAACACTCCAAACATGTAATACCAGTATAAAACACTATAATACCAGTATAAAACAGTATAGAAACATTACTAACATGTAATACCAGTATATAACACTATAAAACCAGTATATAACAGTATAAAAACATTACCACAGTATAATACCAGTATAAAACTGTATAAAAACATTACCACAGTATAATACCAGTATAAAACTGTATAAAAACATTACCACAGTATAATACCAGTATAAAACACTATAATACCAGTATAAAACAGTATAGAAACACTTCTAACATGTAATACCAGTATAAAACACTATAATACCAGTATAAAACAGTATAAAACACTCCTAACATGTAATACCAGTATAAAACAGTATAAAAACATTCCTAACATTTAATACCAGTATAAAACACTATACCAGCATAAAACAGTATAAAAACATTACAATAGTATAATACCAGTATAAAAAAATATAAAAACATTACCACAGTATAATACCAGTATAAAATAGTATAATACCAGTATAAAACAATATTAAAACATTCCTAACAAGTAATACCAGTATAAAACACTATACCAGCATAAAACAGTATAAAAACATTACCACAGTATAATACCAGTATAAAAGAGTATAATACCAGTATAAAACAGTATAAAAACATTACCACAGTATAATACCAGTATAAAAGAGTATAATACCAGTATAAAACAGTATGAAAACATTACTACAATATAATACCAGTATAAAACACTATAAAACCAGTATAAAACA
The DNA here is from genome assembly GCA_031769625.1 of Taudactylus pleione. Lineage (NCBI taxonomy): Eukaryota > Metazoa > Chordata > Amphibia > Anura > Myobatrachidae > Taudactylus > Taudactylus pleione. The sequence goes on from JAUIMM010000065.1 coordinate 9,567,088, forward strand.
GTATAAAAACATTACCACAGTATAATACCAGTATAAAACTGTATAAAAACATTACCACAGTATAATACCAGTATAAAACAGTATAATACCAGTATGGAACTGTATAAAACCATTACCACAGTATAATACCAGTATAAAACAGTATAAAAACACTTCTAACATGTAATACCAGTATACAACAGTATAATACCAGTATAAAACAGTATAAAAACATTCCTAACATGTAATACCAGTATAAAACACTATACCAGTATAAAAACATTACAACAGTATAATACCAGTATAAAACAGTATAAAAACATTCTTAAAATATGATACCAGTATTAAACACTATAATACCAGAATAAAACAGTATAAAAAACATTACCACAGTATAATACCAGTATAAAATATTATAATACCAGTATAAAACAATAGAAAAACATTCCTAAAATGTAATACCAGTATAAAACACTATAATACCAGTATAAAACATTACCACAGTATAATACCAGTATAAAAGAGTATAAAACATTACCACAATATAATACCAGTATAAGACACTATAATACCAGTATAAAACAGTGTACAAACACTCCTAACATGTAATACCAGTATAAAACACTATAATACCAGTATAACAGTATAAAAACATTCCTAACATGTAATACCAGTATAAAACACTATAATACCAGCATAAAACAGTATAAAAACATTACAACAGTATAATACCAGTATAAAATAGTATGAAAACATTACCACAATATAATACCAGTATAAAACACTATAAAACCAGTATAAAACAGTATAACAACATTACCACAGTATAATACCAGTATAAAACAATATAAACACATTCCTAACATGTAATACCAGTATAAAACACTATACCAGTATAAAACAGTATAAAAACATTACAACAGTATAATACCAGTATACAACAGTATAAAAACATTCTTAAAATATGATACCAGTATTAAACACTATAATACCAGAATAAAACAGTATAAAAAACATTACCACAGTATAATACCAGTATAAAATAGTATAATACCAGTATAAAACAATAGAAAAACATTCCTAAAATGTAATACCAGTATAAAACACTATAATACCAGTATAAAACACTATACCAGCATAAAACAGTATAAAAACATTACCACAGTATAATACCAGTATAAAAGAGTACAATACCAGTATAAAACAGTATAAAAAAATTACCACAGTATAATACCAGTATAAAACAGTATAATACCAGTATGGAACTGTATAAAAACATTACCACAGTATAATACCAGTATAAAACAGTATAATACCAGTATAAAACAGTATAAAAACATTATCACAGTATAATACCAGTATAAAACCGTATAAAAACATTCCTAACATGTAATGCCAGTATAAAACACTATACCAGTATAAAACAGTATAAAAACATTACAACAGTATAATACCAGTATACAACAGTATAAAAACATTCTTAAAATATGATACCAGTATTAAACACTATAATACCAGAATAAAACAGTATAAAAAACATTACCACAGTATAATACCAGTATAAAATAGTATAATACCAGTATAAAACAATAGAAAAACATTCCTAAAATGTAATACCAGTATAAAACACTATAATACCAGTATAAAACATTACCACAGTATAATACCAGTATAAAAGAGTATAAAACATTACCACAATATAATACCAGTATAAGACACTATAATACCAGTATAAAACAGTATAAAACATTCCTAACATGTAATACCAGTATAAAACAATATAAAACCAGTATAAAACAGTATAAAAACATTCCTAACATGTAATACCAGTATAAAACACTATAATACCAGCATAAAACAGTATAAAAACATTACAACAGTATAATACCAGTATAAAACAGTATAAAAACATTACCACAGTATAATACCAGTATAAAATAGTATGAAAACATTACTACAATATAATGCCAGTATAAAACACTATAAAACCTGTATAAAACAGTATAAAAACATTACCACAGTATAATACCAGTATAAAACTGTATAAAAACATTACCACAGTATAATACCAGTATAAAACAGTATAATACCAGTATGGAACTGTATAAAAACATTACCACAGTATAATACCAGTATAAAACAGTATAAAACAGTATAAAAAAAATATAACAGTATAATACCAGTATAAAACAGTATAAAAACACTTCTAACATGTAATACCAGTATAAAACAGTATAAAAACATTCCTAACATGTAATACCAGTATAAAATAGTATAATACCAGTATAAAACAATAGAAAAACATTCCTAAAATGTAATACCAGTATAAAACACTATAATACCAGTATAAAACATTACCACAGTATAATACCAGTATAAAAGAGTATAATACCAGCATAAAACAGTATAAAACATTACCACAATATAATACCAGTATAAGACACTATAATACCAGTATAAAACAGTATACAAACACTCCAAACATGTAATACCAGTATAAAACACTATAATACCAGTACAAAACAGTATGAAAAAATTCCTAACATGTAATACCAGTATAAAACACTATAAAACCAGTATAAAACAGTATAAAAACATTCCTAACATGTAATACCAGTATAAAACACTATAATACCAGCATAAAACAGTATAAAACATTACAACAGTATAATACCAGTATAAAACACTATAAAAACATTACCACAGTATAATACCAGTATAAAATAGTATAATACCAGTATAAAACAATATAAAAACATTCCTAACATGTAATACCAGTATAAAACACTATAATAGCAGTATAAAACAGTATAAAAACATTACCACAGTATAACACCAGTATAAAAGAGTATAATGCCAGTATAAAACAGTATAAAAACATTACCACAGTAATAATACCAGTATAAAAGAGTATGATACCAGTATAAAACAGTATGAAAACATTACCACAATATAATACCAGTATAAGACACTATAATACCAGTATAAAACAGTATACAAACATTCCTAACATGTAATACCAGTATAAAACACTATAATACCAGTATAAAACAGTATAGAAACATAACTAACATGTAATACCAGTATATAACACTATAAAACCAGTATAAAACAGTATAAAACATTGCCACAATATAATACCAGTATAAGACACTATAATACCAGTATAAAACAGTATACAAACATTCCTAACATGTAATACAAGTATAAAACACTATAAAACCAGTATAATACAGTATAAAAACATTCCTAACATGTAATACCAGTATAAAACACTATAAAACCAGTATAAAACAGTATAAAAACATTCCTAACATGTAATACCAGTATAAAACACTATAATACCAGCATAAAACAGTATAAAAACATTACAACAGTATAAAACAGTATAAAAACATTACCACAGTATAATACCAGGATAAAATAGTATAATACCAGTATAAAACAATATAAAAACATTCCTAACATGTAATACCAGTATAAAACACTATAATAGCAGTATAAAACAGTATAAAAACATTACCACAGTATAATACCAGTATAAAAGAGTATAATGCCAGTATAAAACAGTATAAAAACATTACCACAGTATAATACCAGTATAAAAGAGTATAATGCCAGTATAAAACAGTATAAAAACATTACCACAGTATAATACCAGTATAAAAGAGTATGATACCAGTATAAAACAGTATGAAAACATTACCACAATATATACCAGTATAAGACACTATAATACCAGTATAAAACAGTATACAAACATTCCTAACATGTAATACCAGTATAAAACACTATAATACCAGTATAAAACATTATATTGTGGTAATGTTTTCATACTGTTTTATACTGGTATCATACTCTTTTATACTGGTATTATACTGTGGTAATGTTTGATACTGGTATTACATGTTAGAAGTGTTTCTATACTGTTTTATACTGGTATTATAGTGTTTTATACTGGTATTATACTGTGGTAATGTTTTTATACAGTTTTATACTGGTATTATAGTGTTTTATACTGGTATTATACTGTGGTAATGTTTTTATACAGTTATATACTGGTATTATACTGTGGTAATGTTTTTATACTGTTTTATACTGGTTTTATAGTGTTATATACTGGTATTACATGTTAGTAATGTTTCTATACACTCCTGGCCTTGCGGTTGAGAAACCCAACCGCAGGCTTTCACTCGCAGTTCCGATGGTCGCGATGGTCTTCCATCTTTCTGCATGCTCGTATATGCTGTGGGTGGTGACCCACAGCTATAGGAACGTCCAGGAGGACGCTCCATATTAATGGAGGTGGGCCCTGATTCAGAGCGAGCGCTCTGGTCAGAGCGTCCGGCTCTGAATCAGGGCCAATATTTGAAATGACAGTTAAAAGCTGATTGGTTGCTTTGGACAACTTAACCATTTATCTCTCTCCAAGGCCTGATACATCTCCCCGACAGTTTTATGTCCCGTTTTCACTTAATTAGCAAGTTCAATTATTATTATTAACAGTGTCATTGTCTTAGGAAATTCACAGTATAAAAAAAAAATAATAATAATAATAATACTTTTATTTAAATAGCAGTTCTTCAATAGGTCTCAAGGTGCTTAAAAAGGGGTTTCCATCTTCATATAACTTTGCTTTATGATTCAGGGGCCTATTCATCATCACTTAATTTAAACAAAAGCTGGTGAAAATTAACATATTCACCTACTGTACTTTTGTATAAATTAAGTGTCAGGGCCATTCATCATTGCTGTAACGCAGGAGATATCATTCACATTTCGTGGTTACAAATCTGCCCCGATAATTTCCACAGAAATTATGAAATTCATCAAGTTCCGAAAATGTTTATTTTTCTGGAATTTGACAGGGAAGCTGTATGCCACCCTGAGATGGTGTACAGCCCCCGAATCTCTTCACAAGTTGTCGCTGCCCAGCAAGGTGCGGCCAGGCAGGTAGTCAAGCGGTCCCAGGGTGCACTGGGTACCCAGAGTCTGCAGCTCATCTGTGCTGACCCTACCTCCTGCCCACAGCCTTCATCCCCCACTGCACACAGCATCTCACCTGGACAAAGACCCTGCAGGACACTCCCTTCAGCCGGCACACACCAAACAGCAGCCGCAGACAGGAGGCTGGACCCCGCCGGCTATTATCATCCCTCCCCACTGTCTTCGGCTCTCCGGCACCACCTCAGACCCTTTTTCCCTGTGTCCTTGGTACCAGCAGCCTGCATGCCGAATAAAGCACTGGCAGGCTAGGAGGAGAGGGCTGCGGAGACACTGGCAGGGGGTACAGTGATGGGACTGTGGGAACACTGGCAGGGTTTACAGTGATGGGACTGTGGGGACAATGGCATGGTGTACAGTAATGGGACTGTGGGGACACTGGCAGGGGGGTACAGTAATGGGACTGTGGGGACAATGGCAGGGGATACAAGAGAGAGGGCTGTGGAACACTAACAAGCTCAACTCTGCTGCTTCTGTCCGGCGTCCACAGCAGAAAACAGAACATAATTAAACAGTTTAATTTGCAGCTCAGGTAATGCTTCAGGTTTAATGCACGGAGCTGTTCATTTATTAGTCAATTTCCCCGCATGGTTAACTGGCGGGTAACGCATGCTAACCCATAGATTCCACGTTAAGTGCCAGAATCTATTGGTAACCCCGCGCGTTAAACCCCAATGGGTGCATTTAACAAGGATTTCTACTCGCAGCTCTTGAGGCTGCGTTAAGTGCACTTGCCACACGGGGTAGTGAGCCTTAATTGAATAGCTCAGGCCTCACAATTAGCTGCGGGCTAAATTCTGCAGCTGATTGAATCTGCCCTATTGTGAGAATAGTTGTATCAGCATGTCCTCAGCATTACAGGAAGGAGACAACCTAGACCACAGATGCCATCTTGTCACAGTCACCTCACCAATTCAATCTCAAGCTTTTAAAAACATAGCTAATAATAACCCCACCAGCCATCTGAAGTTAACTGTCTGTCTTCTCCATTACCATTGACAAGATGAAATAAACCCTGCCCCTCATTCTGCCCACCTAGGTAATATCTTTAACTCAAACCTACTCTTTGCTCACCACCTTCAATCTGTATCCAAATTATGTTACATACTGTACATCAAATAAATATTTCTGGAATATTAACATATCTCACACAACATACTGCGTTCATTCATGCAGTCATGAACAATAGGTAATGCACCTGTGCCCAGCTACATACGGTAATAACTAGTCTGGTGTTTCTCAGCCCCACTTCAGGACCCCGAATAGGTCACATGTTACAAAGCACCTAGCTGGGCACAGGTGTATGATCAACGGTCACATTTTAAAGATCCACAGGTGAGCTGAAAAACATGAACTATTTGGGGTCCTGAGGACAGAGTCTGAGACATACATGCCTACTCTCCCGGAACCTGCGGGAGGCTCACAATTTTTCAGGTAACCCCCGCCACCCCCGAAAGAGTAGGCACTTCTCCCGCCTCCCACCCATGTCCTAGTGAAGTGGGCAGAATGGGGAGAATTTCCTGGGGATCACCACTCTGCAAGTAGGGGGCAGATCTTAATGATACACTTCTGTTAGAATTATGTCATTTAGCCCCACCCCCTATTTCAATATGCAATATTCACATCAATTTACTGCAAGGGGCGGGGCTTAATGACCCTAAATATCCTTCCCCGCCGCCTACCTGCTTCTCGTCCCCTGGCTTCTCCCAGGGAGGAGACACAAGAAGTAGGTAAATATGGTTTGAGAACAAATAAATACATACACAAATAAATAAATAAATAACAAAAGCGATGGAAAAAGAAAAACTATAAAATAATCCATATTTTAACAGAAGAAAAACACTATGGGCGGAATTCAATTCTTTCCAGCCCCTATCGCGCCCGACGGAGCTATTCAATTCTTGCTCCTGTCGGGCATGATGAGCTGTCAGCGCTACATTTCAGCTCGCAGCCCCTGGGGGATGAGAGCTGAAATGTGCGAAAAGTGACATGTTTGGGCGCCCAAACATCACTTTTCGCGATAGCGCCCAGCACTTTGGTCGGGTTTAGCTGCTTTACGCGGCTAAATCTGACCTCTATGGGCACGATCAGCACGAAAATTTTGGACAATTGCATTGCGGCCCGCGATCTCCTGTCACTTTAGACGGGAGATGCAGGACGCGAAAACAATTGAATTCCGCCCTTTGTATTCATAATTTTATTTTTTCCATGCAACTCTGCTATTGTCAACAGATAAGAAAGGCAACAGTACAGTATATGTACAGTGCTGCCTTTGTCCTTGTAAAATAGGCCTCCCCATCCGTGGGAAAGCTATCATGTGCTGCAGGGCTTATTATATATGGAGACGTCTCATCTTAGGGCTCTGATAAATAGAAACACTATCTAGCGTTTTAAATGTTATTCAAATTCATACAAAAAATCAACAGTAAATTACATGGGCATGTACAAACCATAATATTGGGCATTCAAATTTAATAATTGCTGTACTTATTAAGGAACTTACTACTAATAAACTCTCACACCTGCTGTCTTTAAGGATAAATATACCAACCAGGTCCCGTACCAGTTTAGGGGTGTCCTCAGAAGAATCAGGCATTGCAATAAGGGGGCTGGGAGAGGGGATTATGACTTTCCTGCAGCTCCCATGTGACGCTGTGGAGTGTTGTTACCACAGCAACCACTCTCTTATTGTTCAGCTGTCACTTGTAAAGGACCCACAGTAGGCTGGCCTCTGCATTGCCTGTCTAGATAAACACTACCATCTGCAGTGCAGGGGAACACAGGGGAGCAAATCAAAGCAGGGTAACAGATTTGGGCTCTATTTACTTTGCAGCCATGGGCATTCGCAGAGACACTTGAGCCCTACTGGAAGAAGGTCCATCATCGTCTCTCTGGAGAGGGTGGGGATACCAGGAAGTGGGTTCTAGTCGGGATAGCCTTGACCATACCTCGCCCACTGAAATACCCTTTCTAAAGTCTTACAAAATAAAAAACACCAAAAGAATATTGCAAACATTTATAATTGCAATTGTCCTCTATTTATGTATATTATTCAATGTCTCCCCCCGTCTGTTTTGTATCTCACTCAACCCCTCCTCCTTCTGCATCTATATCTTCTTTATTGTACACCACAGTAGACCCCTATACACTCTTTACTGTGCTACCACTCCTCCACTATTTCAGTGTTCCTAATTGTGCTTCCGCCGGCCCAGAAGTTAACTTAACTTACTTGATCTTCACTCTCATGTCGGCTCCTCTGCTGTGTCAGACAGTGTCACAATGTTGACATCTTTACATCATGACAGCAACACTGCCGGGAACAGGAGCCGCCAGGGAGCAGGTTCAACTTCAACTCAATCTCGGGAGTCCCTGGAAACCAGGGATTGAGATTTTTTCAATCCCGAATCCCGGGATTGAAAAAATGAGGTGGGATTGGCTTCCGTAGCTGCAGCCTCATACATCAAATTAATGTAATTTTATGTATTCTCTAAACTCAGACCTTAGAATAAAAAACAACTATTTTTATTAGTTTGAAAATTTGAGGGTGTTCAAAATTTGGGCCCTAAGACATATCCTTTTTGTACCTAGACATAAAGCCTGCCTTGACATAAAGTATTGATTTAATTGGAAATAGGTAAAATTATTGGGATGGCGGCACTCTAAATTTAAAGAAAATACACTAATTCATATACTTTATTAAGTTTTGTTAAAAACAATTATGCTAGGCCCGTGGTTCCCAAACTTTTTTGAATTACGGCACCCTAGAGTATCAGCATTGTTCTCATGGCACCCCTAAGTCAAAAGTTGTTATTGAGAGATTCCGAAAAAAATTAAGTCAAGTAATAAAGCAAAGTAAATTGTGCATACCTGTCATCCTTAGGGTCAGCTATGTGGTGGTGGACAGGTTTGCGTTTCTGTTTGTCCACATATTTACATTAAATTGACCTTAAATAATTTGATTTGGTGCCGAACCACCAACCTGAGGCACCCCTGCCAAGTGTCCAAAGGCACCCCAGTGTGCCACAGTGCACAGTTTGGGAATCACTGTGTTAGGCCTTAGGCGGGTACCGTATTAGCCATGATAAACCAGTTTTCCCAAAAAGTTTTCACTAGTGAAAACTATCCATCAAAAATGGTTATCGGGCTATCCTGATAGCTGACGCGAATTCTTGTATTGCAGATATATCACAATTCTTTTTTCAAGACCCTGGAGCAGATGATAAGTTGTGCTAAACCCCTATTTTGGCTAAAAATGTCGGGACTTGGTACAGAACCACTGGGACACCCTCCTTAAAGACTATTTAGGTAAACATATATTTTTAATGAGCTTAATTCGGCCAATAATAACATGTCAATTTTGGGGTGAAAGAGTAAAAAGTAAAGAAAAAGAGGTTTAAAGTAGTTTATTGGGGGGGCTGTATTGATGGTGTTTAACCATTGCAAGAGGCAGTGACAGGTGTAGTTTCAATATTTTTTAAAAGCGGACTAAAATGACTCAAAAATATACTTACACCCATTAGTGCACCCCTAATTTGACTACCGCATTTATTTTTACCAAAAAATCTTGCTTTCTGAATTTATTTCACTGTTATAGAAAAATGCGTATAACAGCCATTTGGCACAATTTAAGAACCACAAACCCTTTGATTATGGCCACTAACAGACTTCTATACTGTTACCCAATATCGGTTTACCTTGTTATGGGGTACAGGCTGATTTCCGCATTTTCATCTGTACTTATCGCATGTCATCCATGCAAGAATTATCGTGCAAATTGGTTATCGCTGGTTTTGCAATAGGATAGCCCGATAAATAGGAGCATAGCTGCGATACGTGACATATCTGGAAGATAGGTGATAAGATTTCAACAGTGAAAACTTTTAATTTTCGCATCTAATTGGATATCCCTCTTAAGGTGGGTACACACGGTACAAATAAAATGCACTACATCAGGGGTCAGGGAACTTTTTTACCTTTTACCCCAAAATAAATTTAGACATGCCGATGTTAACCCCTTGATATGAAAGGAAGGAAATCATATAGTAGTGCTCCCATATAATGCCCCTGTAGCAGTGCCCCATATAATTCCCCTGTAGTAGTGCCCCTGTAGTGCCGATTGTACAAAAAAAAAAAACACCTTAATCCCCGCTCCTGCATCCGCCGCCGTCCTGTTCGCCGGCTACTCCTCTGAACTATGAGAGACGCCATGACGTCTTTCCCATAGTGCGCATGGAGAGAGGCAGAAGCTGGACTTCAGAAGAGAACTCCAGCCTCCAGCTAACGCGGCGCTTCAGGGAATAACATCTCAGCGAGCGTCCAGCTTAGAGCCTCCCTGCGGCACAGCCGAGCATGCATGCATATGAATCATTCTATATTATAGAATGATTCATATGCATGCCCGGCTGTCCGTCCATTACTCCCAGGAATTTAATTTTTACCCCATGTGTTAATTGTTCCCTGACCACTGTACTATATGAACGATAACGATATCGGTCATATCGTTATCGTTCATATCGTACATTTTTCGGTGCCTCCAACCCACCAATGACCTGTGATGCATGGGCACGCATGGAGGATAACTATATCGTCCATCGCCCGTGCACGCAGGCCAACCTGGTCGATATAGACCAGGTTACTATAGGGACCCGTTGTTGGTGGGTTGATGGTGTGCTAGATGATCGATATCGATCATCCAGCACACCCTGGAGATCGTTCAACGATATCGTTAACTATCGTCCCGTGTGTATGCACCATTAGAGTTGCCATTCTGCAAAGTTGTGAAATAATAAAAGAAAAACTACTTTAAAAAAATTATATCAAAATGTTATAGTTGTGTTTTCAAAAGTTATAACGAGTGATTTATTGTAATGCACGTTATTGTTGAAAACACAACTATCACATTTTAATTATGTATAGAATGGGATCTCTTAAGCCTAGCATACTGCACAGATTTTGCATGAAACAAGTAAAATTGTATTAATAATTTTAACTTTTGCATTTATTTCAAATTACAATCCGAGTGCCTCCATACAAATACTATATTCTTCTGAATGCAATTTTAGTGTTGAGGAGAGTACATCCATATGGTACATTCTGCTCAATACAAATATTTATGATTGAGACATAAATATAATGTAATCTCAATTAGGCTTTTTTTCTTCTCTCTCTGAAAAACTGTATATGAGAATACTATAGGACAATTCTAAACTAGAGAGATATACAGTAGTAATCTTATACTAGAATATAGACAAACTCCAGTGTGGAATACGTGTTTGTATTAGATTGCCCAGCTAATCTTATCTGCTGCTACCATACTATGAATATTGGGACTCATTCAACAAGGATCACAACTGCAAAAGCGTACACAGACGGTCGATTGTTGCGTACTGCGCATGCATCCCATGGCGCGCGCTCAAATGCCTCACTGCGATCGGGACTGCGATTGCAGTGAACACGCAGACCCATCGCAGAATGATTGACAGGAAGTGCCGTTTGGAGATGGTTCCCGGGGGGGGGGGGGGGGGGGTGGATGGAGAAACGCAGGCGTGCTAGTGCTTTGAATGCCGTTAGAGGGGCGTGCATAAATAAGCCACTGCGATTGCATACGCAGCATGAGCTCTTACTACGTGCTTTAAATGTGCGATTGTCTCCGATATACTTCGATGTTACCAATGTTTTGGCTGGACTGCAAGTTATTACGGATGTGCGAGAGGGGAAGGGGGCGTCTGTATGTTGTCCGTGCGAATGCTTTGCAATTATTAGCATACTTTCGCAGCAGCGATACTTGTGCGGCCGCAATCACATCAGCGATCCTTGTTGAAAGAGGCCCATTATACATATTGACATTAAGTGCTTGATCCAATTAAGTGCGAGTTACTCACACCTTCGTGTAAGTGCAACTATATGCCGCACTAACAGTACTGTACCTCCCCCATAGGGCTGTATACAAAAATGTGCCAAGTCCAGTGTGAGATCAGGCCGTAAGGGGGGCAAATTGCTGTTGCCAGCGTTTCTATGGCATTGCAACAGCAATTCGCCCCATTACATCTAATTGGATCGAGCCCTAATATAATTATGTATCAATAAAGATTATTTGGGATACAGCCTTTCCGCTAGGCTGTTTTAGCGGGGCGCCGCACTTTGCCCGATTTCAAAAGGGCAGAATGCACCCTGCCCTTTTGGTGGTACCCCACTATACAACATGCCGGGTGCCGTACCCACCCGCAGGCCACAATATCCCGTGGGTAGAAAAAATTGCGGTGCAGCGATCACCGCTGGTGAATAAATGCTGTGCACATAGTAATTGAAAAGGGATATAGTTATGAGACCGGCAGCCAAGATGCCGCTGGTCTCAATACCAACATCCAAATCCCGACAAGGGACATAAAATAGGCGTCAAAAATACTGACGCCTATCTTAATCCCAATGCCGAACGCAGAAGGACACCAGCCCGAACGAGACAAGTCCAGGTCGCCCTTAGAATAATCACATTACATTTCATCCTTCATCTCCATTCTCATTTCTGTCCGCACACTGATTACAGCCGTGCTTCTGGTTTGTACATAAGGGAGGTACACCAACCGTACCATGAATTAAGCAGCAGTTTGCCGAACCACATGACAAACCACCAATTGCTAATTAAAAAAACTAAAAAAGATGTGGTACAGACATGCAAGATACTTCAATCCGTGTTATTTGAGCTACTTTGCCTGTCATAATGTAAATAAATGAATGAATTATAAATGGTATTGGTCCTTTAAGGGGTCCGTAATAATATAGAGAGCAGCATGGGGGCATCTCATTGGCGTATCTATAATGGGTGCAGGGGGTTCGGTGCACACGGGGTGGCCCAACACCGCACACCCTGCACACATTACTTACTTCTCTAGAGTTCCGCATCGGTGCTGCAGTGGCAGAGCAAATCACTGGGAAAACGGCGTGATGGCCATTTTCCACAAGATTTGCGCATGCACAATGAAGTCTCTGAGACCATGGTACAGATGCCATGTTAACGGAGAACTGCGCATGCCCAATAGACTTTGGCACTGCACCACAGAGATGAAGGGGCCGGCAAAGGAGTAGTTTACACACGGGCCCCCTCCTCCCTTAGGCCCCTGGTGCATCTATATTTATTTTATTCACTATGGGCAACCTATATTTGATATATTACATTTGTTATGGGAGCACTAAGATTTACCTTAACTAACAGTGGTGGTGTAACTAATTATGTAGCATGCAAAGCAGACACCTTGTGGCACTACAAGTTCCAGTATGATGCTGGCACTTGTGTGCACTATAACATGAGAGTATGAGCCAGGTACCAACCGACAGGGGTGTTACTCAGCATTGGGCCAATACTCTCAAGTTGCGGGAGCCTGATCATTTATTGTCTTTGGAAAGATGGTGCACGTGAAGAAGATACAAAGACTCTGCCAGTGCTACAGCTTTTGCTATCTCCTGTGCTGGCACCATCTTTCCAAAGACATCACCTGAAAGATGTTGCTGTTGGCAGGATGTCATTTTATTCTGTTTTCCACCTGGACATGATTAGAAGCTGGAGTCCTTAATTCAAATAAAGTTTATTTCAAAATTGTATTTGTTTTTTACAGAACACAGGAACCCTATGGACTCCATCCAAATACTGGGATGACTACAGTGGCAGAGTTGCCTATCCAGGGTTCACCGCTCAATTTGGGTGGTCAGGAAGGGCAGCAACGTTCTCCAGCTTGGTAGGCACGAGGAAGGAGCAATGCTATTTTTTGTGGTCCCCACACACATAGAGCTACTAGCTCTGCACTGGCCAGCCGTAGGCAGGGGACAATCACATGCATTGTAACCCAATTATATTTAAAACCTAGCATTTGGTTGGTTGGAAATTTAAGGGATAAGCATGTTGACAAATTTTTTTACTATTTTGTTTAATTCAATCAATGCCAGTCCTGTGAAATCAGTACAAGCTCTCAAGTCAATAGGATTCATTTCATTTTTTTATTTTAATTGCAACACAAGCCAATTGCTACTCCAGTTTAAGGTCCTAGGATATTGGCAAAATTCCCAAATATTAAGCAGACCATACAAATTACACAGATCCATACCCTGCTTACATAAGCAAAGTTGTAGCTACATTGCAAAATAGTGGGCTGCAAGTATGCTGCTTCTTCCCCCTAGTTAAGTGGCACAAGAGACATGTTTAGAGTAGAGCCATGGATGACGATAATGGTGCATACACACGGTCAGATATTCCTTCAGATCAGAACGATAACAATTTTAAAAATCGTTTACTCGTTCATATCTGAAGGAAAATCTGACATATGTGTGCAACGATGAACGATGCGCGTTCCCGTTTGTCAGATAATGATATCTGACATCTGATGTGTTTGCAGTCAGTTTTGGACGATTCCATTCATTTTAATACAGTCAAAAATCGTTCAATCGTTTGCAAATCATTTACAAATCGTTCTATCGTTTATCTGACATATCTGACCGTGTGTATGCACCATAGCACCAACAAGACCACTTTCCCTGTTACCTCCTTAGTCTCCTCTAATTCCTATAAACAATAAGTACGACTGGCGAGCACACCTTTAGAATCTAGATTAATTACAACATTTAAGACACATGAGGTTTTTTGCCTATATTGAGGTGTTTTAGAAATAGTAACTATATATGTGCATTTAGTACAGAGCTCGACAAATCCCAGTCGCCCGGTTGCCATTGCGACTAAAATTTCAGTCGGGGGCGATTACAGTTTGATGTGGTCTGCTTGTGATTCCGATTGACTGGGTCTAGGCCATGTGAGTGACGAGAGGGAGGTTTCCCACTGCATGTACAATAGCAATCGACAGTGATGATGGAGGACACCCCCCCATTTCTGGATTGGTGGAGAAATTTGAGAGCGCTCTGTCTGTCTTTACTGGCTGACAATTACAAGTCTCCCGCTGCAGAGCTCAGCTCCGACAAACCCGGTCCCAGTACCATGGTTACCTGATTCCGGCTGTCACTGAAGAGGCTGAAAGAGTAGGTGATACTGACAACCTGTGTTAACATTCAAATAACTACCTCTGTGCCAGCAGTCCATGCTGCACCATTATTGACTTCACAGTCACTAGACATGTTTTCAGACCTGGCACTCCTATCACCTGTTCCAGCACCATCAACAATCTTGTCTTACAACGCAGCCCTAGGAACTAGACTTCACGCAGGTGCACAAAGGCCCGGCGTCCGGTGGAAGGAGATGGTCAGGGGACGGATGGATTCAAAAGAATCCCTCTTCATAACCCGGGACTGCGGGAGGAAACGCCATCTCCGGATGGCGAATGCTCCCGCAGGCAAGCTCCGAAAATATTATATTTTCGGAGCTTGATGAATTTAGGTCCCCATACTAGTGTATGAGGACAGCAGGCCACATCGTTAGAGAAAGGTAAACTGGAGATATCTGCAATATCTCCTGATTTTAACTTTTTGATGAATGGCCCCAAAGCTTAATTACCTGCTTTTGCAGACATGAAGTAATGATGAATAGCCTTTAGAAAAGGTATGGTTTTCACAACACCCTTTTATAAGGTTTTAAAAGAATACAATATTCAAACTTTTTTTTTTTTTTAAATGATTTTTCATTTTACCAAACTGCTAACATGAAAAAAGAATACCTGCCAACCAACCTTCAGTGAGCACGATTCTATTCAACGAAATGTAAATAGTGCCGGGAGTGAGCTCCCGGAGCTATTCAATACACCGCGCTGCCAAGTCCAACTAATGATTTCTTCTCTTATCCCTCCGGGGATGAGAGCAGAAATCTGACAAAAGTTCCAGCGCGAGGCTGTTTTCTGCCCTTCGCGCCTGGAAAATAGCCTCGCGCCGGGAAGTTAGGTCGGGGAATGCCCGTTATCGCGCCTAAACACCCTGTTTAAGGCGCGAGAACGAGCCTTCCCCGACCTAACATCGCGATGAATTGAATAGCTCCGGGAGCTATATCCCAGCGCTATTTACATCGCGTTGAATAGAATCGTGCCCACTGATTGCAAAATACGTGCTATAGCGCATTTTTACGCGCTACAGGAAACTTGTGACCCAGCTTTTAAAACTGATCGGGTCCCACAGGACGTGCTGGCGCTATGTGTACCTCAGTAGCCAATCAGTGTGCAGCGGCATCCCCCCAGGCATTCACCACACTGCGCCGTCCTCCCAGCCAATCACCATGCAGCGGCTCCCCCCAGCCAATCACCATGCGGCGCCGTCTAACCAGCCAATCGCCATGCAGTGGCGTCCCCCCAGCCATTCACGAGGTTCCCCATCCTGCCAATCACCACGCAGCGAGATCTTCCTAGCCAATCGCCCTCGCCTTTTCAGCCCTGACACTTCTTTCACCACAAGTGCGCTCTCTAGAGTCCAGACTCTGCAATACGCAATGGGGGAGTAAGTAGAGAAGTGGGATATCTAGCAGCAGGTTGTGTAGCAGCAAAGAGGAGCGCGGTTCCTGCAGGTTGGGCAGGCAGCAGTAGAGGCAGATTGAGCAGGTCCCTGATGAAGGACAGCGCCATCGCCTGCACAGAAGTCCGTGGGCTGCAGACAGCGTTGTCGTTGGTGCCGGGACCCTCTAGCAGCCGGCACTCCTTCAGCCAGCTGAGCTCTCTGTACGCAGGAGGCGGGAGGTGGAAAGCGCATTGGGCAGAAGGGAGCTTCAGGTGGACAACAGTGACCCGGCCAAGGGCTCCCAGCAGAAGCAAAAGAGGTAACCACTCCCCTAAGTTTTATCTACCCTGACCCCCTCCCTACCCCCAGCACTGCCCCTAGTATTGCCTGCCCTTAACCCCCTCCTTGCCCACAGTACTGCCCTAGCTGCTATCTAACCTACCCCCGCCCTACCCCAGTACTGCCAGCCCTTAACCTCTTTCTTTGCCCCCGTACTGCCCCAGCTGCTATCTACACTTGCCCTCTCCCTGCCACCAGTGCTGCCCCAGCTCCTATGCTGACCCCCTCTATTCCCAGCACTGCCCCTAATGCCCTTCTTACCCCCCAGTACTACCCTTACCCCCATGTGTCCTCATACACCTTTCCTTTTTTTTCTTCATTTGGCATGAGATGTCTTCACGGCTAAGATGCTCCACGAGGAGTAGCAATTAGATAGATCCAAAAAAAAATTTTCCTGCAAAAGTATTCATATTAAGTATCAGATTAAAGTAGCAAATTTGAAGAAAAATCACGCCAAAGACTTGCGCACATACATCCAATCCCTGTGTTCCAATTGTTTGAAGCCCCCAAATGATTACTAATTGGGGAGGACAGAGAGAAGGTTTTCCTAAGGATAAATGTTTATTACTTTCCTATTGTTGTTTTTTTCTGCTCAGTTTTCTATTTTAATGTAAGTTTTGTCCTTATGGTGGCCCCAATTTGTGGAATGGACATAGTTTTATGTTATAGGTGGCATTTTGCAGTTTAGCATGGTTTCTTACACTTGTACATCTTCTGAGAGTGGGTGAACCAATTACTGTCATACATTCATTTATGCTACCCAAAAGCAAACTGGCAAAGATGGAGGCCATCAGTGTTATGTGAGCAGGGGGTGCTCAGCTTATGCAGCCTTGGTGGGCAATAAACTGAAACTAAAAGACATTTCCATTAATGAAAAAGGAAATAGTGTGCAAGAAAATTGCCAATCCTACTATGCCTTTATAGGTTCATAGGGCCAAATTCAATGCAGTGCGATGATGAATTGCCCGGGAGGGAGCTCCCGCAGCTATTCAATACACTGCGTTGTTTGGGCGGCTAAAGTATTGCTTCTCCCCCCCCCCCCCTTCCTGGGAATGCGAGGAGAAATCCGACACTTTAGTCAGACAACAACGCCTGGCAGTTTAGTCAGAGAATGACGGTTACCGCGCCTAAACTCCCAGATTAAGTCGCGAGAACCGGCATTCCCAGACTTACCTGCTTCCCGACCAGGGAGACAGCGCATTGAATGGAATACTGTAGCTGCGGGAGCTCCCTACCGCGGCTATTCAACATCGCACTGAATTGAATTCAGCCCATATATTTTGTACATTTCTTTCCTGAAAACTATTTTTTTCAACTCACTTGCACTTCACCAATAATAAAACAAAAGTATTAGATTTACCAATATTTTTGTATTCAAACAACTGTAAAAAAGTTGAATACTCCATGAAAATTCATTACTCAAAGAATGTAAGGACTGCACAAACTAAGTAAAGCAAATTATTATGGACTACAGTAAGTAGTTTGTAGACTGTCTCTTTGGAATGTAGTTAGTATGCCGGCAGACGGAATTCCGGTCGTCGAAATTCCGACATCGGAAGCCCGACCCAGCACTAAAGATAGGCATTGAAATCCCGACGCCTTTCTAAATCCCAATGCCAAAATCTCGACAGCCGCCATCCTGATCTAAGATGCCCCGGGGAGATTTAGCTTTTAGCCCCGGGCGGGGGGGGGGAGGGGAGGGGAAGTTTAGGCACCACAGTGGGGTTAGGCTTTGGGGGGGAGATTAGGCACCACTGGGGGGGGGGGTTAGGGTTAGGCACTGAGGGGGGCGGTTAGGTTTAGGCACGAAGGGGGGAGGGTTAGGTTTAGGCACTAATGGGGAGGGTTAGGGTGCGGGATGGGGAGGGTTAGGGCCAAGAAGGGAGGGTTAGGGGGAGAAGGGGGAGGCTTAGTATACTTACCCGACCACTTTCGGGATTGCGAGCATCGGGATGCCGCTGTCTGCAATTTGACAGCAGGAATCCCGACTGCCGGTATTTCATACCCAACCCCTCCCTTTCTATATTCAAAACACAGTATCCAGCAAACAATGCATTGAATATCCCTGATATAGATGGACATAGAACGTAACTTCTACTGGGTTTTAGCGCCAATCTGTCTCAACAAAATAGATCCATCTAAATTACCATGATGACATTTTATGACAAAATAAAAAACAAATAAACTTTAAGTTTAAAACACTGTTTTGGAACTACATAATGATAATTGTACAGTAATTAATATACAGGAAGACATTTTCAAAACTGTTCAGAAGGGAAAGGAATTGTTTTCCATAACAACTATTTAGATGTTCACTTTCGTTTTTTAAACTGCTCTAGGGGGGGCGATTCAATCGTTTTAGCCGTGGCTACTTCTTTTGGGCGCCTGACGCAGCAATTCAATTGCTGTTCCGTTCGGGCATGCGTAGCCGCGGCTGCACACGCTCGCAGCCTCCCGGGTGACAGGCAGAAATGTGCTATATGTCAGCTGTTTGGGCACCCAGATGGAGTTTGGACGCCCAAAGCAGGACTTTAGACGGGGTTAGCTGCTATACAACCCCTAGAAGTATGACGAATTCCACAAAAGTTTGAAGATTATGAGAATGATCATTTTTAAAACAAAATAACTGTGAGACAACTGTGTAATATAACTGCATCAGTGTGGTATCATAAATAACACTGTATGTGAGACAACTGTGTAATATAACTGCATCAGTGTGGTATCATAAATAACACTGTATGTGAGACAACTGTGTAATATAACTGCATCAGTGTGGTATCATAAATAACACTATGTGAGACAACTGTGTAATATAACCGCATCAGTGTGGTATCATAAATACCACAAGCAATTATTGTCCAATATTAGTCAAACTATGTGAGACAACTGTGTAATATAACTGCATCAGGGTTGGTATCATAAATAACACAGGCAATTATTATCCAATATTATGAAACTGTATGTGGGACAACTTGTAATAATGCACAAGGGACTATTACCTGAAATGCAATTGGTGTCTT
Organism: Taudactylus pleione; assembly: GCA_031769625.1. Classification (NCBI taxonomy): domain Eukaryota; kingdom Metazoa; phylum Chordata; class Amphibia; order Anura; family Myobatrachidae; genus Taudactylus; species Taudactylus pleione. The sequence continues at coordinate 9,586,842 of JAUIMM010000065.1, forward strand.
TTTGAGAATATATTTTACTGTGTCCCTTGAGAACACCTGTTATATAAATATACCCACACTCACACACACACACACATATATGTAACTATGTGAGTCGATGGTGTTTCAGTATATATATATATATGTTCACTCAAGCTCCGGCGGCAGGCAGGGCAGCGGAGCTAGAGTGGGCAACTTTGTGCGTGGCCATGAAAAGGGGGCATGTCTACAAGACGCGTCCCCTTTTCGTCACACGCCGGGCAGCCCCCAAGCGCTGCAGACAGTGAGAATAGATGCCAGGCGCATGCGTCCGGCGTCTATTCTCCGGCGGTGACCGGGTCACAGCACATTTCTCCACCCGTGGGACACTGTGACCCGCGGGTGAAGACGGCACCCGCAGGCTGTGAGGGCAGGGCGCTTTTTGCCCTCCTTCTGGAGGGCAGGGTGCTTTTTGCAGAAGGAGGGCAGGGCGCCGCGCCCCGCTAAAACAGCCTAGCGGGAACGCTATATATATGTGATTTATATTTTCACCTGTATAGCTCTTGGAGAGCTCAAATACATGAGAGTTTATTTTTGAGGATTGTAGCTCCTTCCTTCCGCCACAGTGTCAGTGTAGTGTGGGTGGTCAGTGTGGTGTAGGTGGTAGTGAAATGTGGTCAGTGTTGTGTAGGTGGTAGTGTAGTGTGGGGTGGTCAGTGGGGTGTACAGTAGGTGGTAGTGTAGTGTGGGGTGGTCAGTGTGGTGTACAGTAGGTGGTAGTGTAGTGTGGGGTGGTCAGTGTGGTGTACAGTAGGTGGTAGTGTAGTATGGGGTGGTCAGTGTGATGTACAGTAGGTGGTAGTGTAGTATGGGGTGGTCAGTGTGGTGTACAGTAGGTGGTAGTGTAGTGTGGGGTGGTCAGTGTGGTGTACAGTAGGTGGTAGTGTAGTATGGTGTGGTCAGTGTGGAGTACAGTAGGTGGTAGTGTAGTATGGGGTGGTCAGTGTGGTGTACAGTAGGTGGTAGTGTAGTGTGGGGTGGTCAGTGTGGTGTACAGTAGGTGGTAGTGTAGTATGAGGTGGTCAGTGTGGTGTTCACTAGGTGGTAGTGTAGTGTGGGGTGGTCAGTGTGGTGTACAGTAGGTGGTAGTGTAGCATGGGGTGGTCAGTGTGGTGTAGGTGGTATTGTAGTGTGGGGTGGTCAGTGTGGTGTAGGTGGTAGTGTAGCATGGGGTGGTTAGTGTGGTGTAGGTGGTAGTGTAGTGTGGGGTGGTCAGTGAGGTGTAGGTGGTAGTGTAGGGTGGGGTGGTCATTGAGGTGTAGGTGGTAGTGTAGTGTGGGGTGGTCAGTGTGGTGTACGGTAGGTGGTAGTGTAGCGTGGGGTGGTCAGTGTGGTGTACAGTAGGTGGTAGTGTAGTGTGGGGTGGTCAGTGTGGTGTACAGTAGGTGGTAGTGTAATGTGGGGTGGTCAGTGTGGTGTACAGTAGGTGGTAGTGTAGTGTGGGATGGTCAGTGTAGTGTACAGTAGCTGGTAGTGTAGTGTGGGGTGGTCAGTGTGGTGTACAGTAGGTGGTAGTGTAGTGTGGGGTGGTCAGTGTGGTGTACAGTAGGTGGTAGTGTAGTGTGGGTTGGTCAGTGTGGTGTACAGTAGGTGGTAGTGTAATGTGGGGTGGTCAGTGTGGTGTACAGTAGGTGGTAGTGTAGTGTGGGGTGGTCAGTGTGGTGTACAGTAGGTGGTAGTGTAGCGTGGGGTGGTCAGTGTGGTGTACAGTAGGTGGTAGTGTAGTGTGGGGTGGTCAGTGTGGTGTAGGTAGCAGTGTACAGTACACAATGCAAATGTGAAAATGTCATAGAAGTCGGGTTTAGCTGCTTAAAATGGCTACCCCCGACTAAAGTGCTGGGCGCGATCACGAAAAGTGCAGTTTTGGCGCCCAAAAAGGTCACTTTTCGCCCATTTCAGCTCGCACCCCCCACGGAGCGCTGGCAGGAACAATAATTCAATAGCTGTGTTGGGCGCGAAGGGAGATAGAAATAAGTGAATACCGCCCCATGTGGTGAAAGCACTAATTTTTCCTGAGGAAGCCCCTTTTAATGTGTGTCTGTATTTCTATGCTAAATACTGTTCTTCAGACTTCTGCATATTGCCACATGCACACATACTGCCCCATACGCACACAGGGTTGCGGTGCTGCCCACGCATGCAGGGTAGGCGTAATTGCACCCATGTGCAAAGCGCAGATACGCACCATAGCAATGTATATATAATATGAGGGGAAATAGCCATGCCTCCTACAGCATCCATTCCCCCAGTACCCGGGTCTGCCCTATGCCTTGGCAGCCTGTACACACATACTACCCCATGCGCACATACTATCCCATGCACACATACTGCCCCATGCACACATACTATCCCATGCACACATACTATCCCATGCACACATACTGCCCCATGCACACATACTACCCCATGCACACATACTACCCCATTCACACATACTGCCCCATGCACACATACTGCGCCATGCACACATACTATCCCATGCACACATACTATCCCATGCACACATACTATCCCATGCACACATACTGCCCCATGCACACATACTATCCCATGCACACATACTGCCCCATGCACACATACTACCCCATGCACACATTACATACTACCCCATGCACACATCACATACTATCCCATGCACACATCACATACTATCCCATGCACACATACTGCCCCATGCACACATCACATACTATCCCATGCACACATCACATACTATCCCATGCACACATACTGCCTCATGCACACATACTACCCCATGCACACATACTATCCCATGCACACATCACATACTATCCCATGCACACATCACATACTATCCCATGCACACATACTACCCCATGCACACATACTACCCCATGCACACATCACATACTTCCCCATGCACACATCACATACTATCCCATGCACACATCACATACTATCCCATGCACACATCACATACTATCCCATGCACACATACTGCCCCATGCACACATCACATACTATCCCATGCACACATACTATCCCATGCACACATCACATACTATCCCATGCACACATCACATACTATCCCATGCACACATACTACCCCATGCACACATACTACCCCATGCACACATCTCATACTTCCCCATGCACACATCACATACTATCCCATGCACACATCACATACTATCCCATGCACACATCACATACTATCCCATGCACACATACTTCCCCATGCACACATCACATACTATCCCATGCACACATCACATACTTCCCCATGCACACATCACATACTATCCCATGCACACATCACATACTATCCCATGCACACATACTGCCCCATGCACACATACTGCCCCATGCACACATACTGCCCCATGCACACATACTGCCCCATGCACACATACTGCCCCATGCACACATACTGCCCCATGCACACATACTGCCCCATGCACACATACTGCCCCATGCACACATACTACCCCATGCACACATACTGCCCCATGCACACATACTGCCCCATGCACACATACTACCCCATGCACACATACTACCCCATGCACACATACTATCCCATGCACACATACTGCCCCATGCACACATACTGCCCCATGCACACATCTGCTATTAGAAAAAGTACCTAATAAAGTGGCCAGATTCTACATACAAGCATTACACCTTGCTGAGATCGGTACTATAGGCAGCAACAGGCATCCCGTAGTGCTGGCCTTCATCTGTAAAGATAGCTGATCTGTAGGGGAATCATCCTTCCAGCACCTTGCTAACCTCCCATGGCCCGTGCAGTGCCAACTCCTCCAACATCCTCTCCCTAATTTACTTGGAAATTAAACGTATTACAGCACATAAACGTGCAGACATGCTGGAAAACAACATTGTGATAATGGATGTAGCATGTCCAGTCACTAGAATCCATATGCACTCATATCCACCCCACTCCACTTATCTGATCTGCAGAGATGGCTGTGGAGACACTTCTGTGTGCATTGGCCACATGTCATGTGCTGGAGACTAGATTGAGGCAGCTCAGGATGAGGAGCAGGTGGGAGGAAGAGAAAATGGAGGGGAGAAACAGGAGGGAAAGGTGGACTTTAGGGGAGGAGCAGAACAGCAGGGGAGCCAGCTGGACCAATGAGGAGGTGGGGCTATCACTCTGACTGCCTGTGCAGCCTGTCTGTCAGTGTAAGCATCCTAGTGACAGACAGGAAGCTGAGCCAATGAGGACAGGAGCTGATCCCTGCTGTAAGCAGGAATGCCTGCTCATTGGGGATCACACCAGAGCTCTGGCCCAGCCCTTTTCACTGTACCTCTGGTGTGGGAAGATGGGAGTTTCTGCTGTTAATAGGCAGTGGCATATCTACCATGGGGGCAGGTGTGTAGTGCTCAAGGGCTCATGAGTTAGGTGGGCCCATTCATAAGTCAAGGAGCTGGAGCTCCTGACTCATGAGCCCTTGTGCACTGCACACCCTGCCCCCAATTATAAATGCATATTATCAGCAGAAATTGGCATTTTCGGTGGCAATTGGATTTGACAGTAATTGACGGAAAGCAGTCACCCAGCACTGTACCATGCATACGCACCGCATACAGATAGGGATTGAAAGTGCGAACAGATGGATCTGTCCATGGACGGATTACTCTTTCCGTAATATGAGTAAGCAGCTTGCTTCAGCCGTATGGAGAAGTGTCTGGAGATACGTCTGACTCTCAATCAGTGCCAATGTCTCTAGAGTGGTAGATTTACTAAAGCTTCTAGAACAAGTGAACTTGTTGACCCTAGCAACCAATCAGAGGGCCTGATTCAGACCCGGTCGCAAGCGCTGAGCGCTCGCAACCGGGTCGATGGTGGCCCAGAGCGCATGCGCACAACGGAGCCGGCTCCGTCATGCGCATGCGCGAGACCCGGATAGCAACGGGCAATCCGTCGCTCCGGGTCTCGCACCAAAGGGGGCGTGCTGTCGATGTTGAGTGACAGCACGCTCCCTTTGGTGGGCGGGCCGGGGGGTGGCTGCCAGACGGAGGCGTTCCTATGTGATGTCAATGGGAGAGCTTTCGGCTCTTTTTGAGCCAAAAGCTCTCTGGGGCTTGCGGCCACGAGACCCTACCACAAGGGTCTCGTCGCAAGCCCGATGGTCGCAATGGTCTTGACCATCACGACCATCATCCTGGCCGCTCGCATTAGCTGTGGGTGGCAACCCACAGCAATGCGAGCGGCCAGGAGGCCGCTCTATAAAAATGATTCAGTGCGAGCGCTCAGTCAGAGCGTCCGGCTCTGAATCAGGGCCAGAGTCTGTTTATCATTTTTTAGAATACAATAGAGAAATTATAACTATAATCTGATTGGTTGCTATGGGCAACACCTCCACTTTTAATTTATAGAAGCTGTGATAGGATCACTGGTAAAGTGGTCTGTGGCAGGTACATTTGTCCCAGATTCCTGTCTTTTGTGTTTGAAACCCCCAGGAGAAAGTCTGCAGTGTAGCAGGCTTGAGTTTCGGCTTTTTGAAAAGCCGGTTTGGGACTTGGGGGTTGTGGGTGAGAGGAGAGGGAGGGCTCCACCCACGGCCACTCCAGGTTTTGGTTCTCGCAGCCTGGTAACAGGCTTGATTGGGTTCCCACCTGAGGGTGGCCAATATAAGCCTAGTTTGTTTAGGGCTGATTGTCTCACCTGGGAGAGCAGGCAGGGAGTTTGCTCAGAGACACTTGAAAAACCTATTTGTGAGTACTGTGCTGTGCTTTGTTGCTGGCGAGGGCATTAGGCCCTGCCAGGTTCTGGTAGTGAGGGAACTACCTGTGAAGTTAGTGCCCCGACAGGGCTAGGATTTATATTTATGTTTTCTTTATATTTCTGTCATTGTACAATAAAGACTGGCGCCGACCAGCTTGTACTTGCATCCAGACTGGTGTGCTGCTTCCCTGCTGCTGTGTGTGTGTGTAAGGAAGGAGTCCTCTACCCAGGAGAGGGACCCCCTAACCTAACTGTGTCACAAAGCTTTAGTAAATCTACCGCTTAAGATGGGTACACACTAGGGTAGACAATATTTCATCCGAACACATCCTCAATAACGTCCAGTGTGTACACACTACTAACGACCAAGCGTGCTCCAGTTTGGTCGTCAGTCACAACGTCAGGTCAGTGCTACATGCTGACAATCCGACTGACGACCCCATGCAGCGGGATGCAGCTGGTGCCGACATGTTGGGCATCGGATTGTCTAATGTGTACCGGATGCCCGATATGTCGTCCGTCGCGTTGCTGGTTACATACATCATTGAGTGTGTACCCAGCTTAAGTCTCAATTAAAAATAGGTATCACCTTTGAAGTCGCCAGGGACTACGAGGTGAACTGCAAAGTATAGGTCAAAAAAGTCAAAGAAAAGGGTTTTTTACCATCTGTTTTATTATTTGAATAAGATGAATGTACTTTAATTTTAAAAATGTACAAAAAAATATATATATAAATATTCTTCAACAATATTAGAAAATAATGGTTTGTGTCAAGCGGAGGTTTGAAATTGAATTTAGTTTTTTATTATTTTTTTGCTGCAAAAAGATTCTAATAAACTAACAAACTATTTAAAAAACAAACAAAAAACACTTTTCATTATATGCCCTCAATTGTTTAGTCGTGTTGCTATGTGATATCGAGAAAGGTTATGAACAATAAAACTCAAGTGTGACAGAGGCAAACACGGTGCTTAATAGTTGAAAAGAATTAAAAACAGAACACAGATATATATTAAAAATCAAAACGACTATTAGCCATTTGATTAACAAATACATTCTGTTTATAAGGGTACTTCAGTAGTATAAATTTAAGGAACATAAAAGTTCAGTGTTACGCATTAAAGAATTTTTCATGATTGTCCTGGCAACTCAGCAGTACTCGTGAGTACCTGTCTGAAAAGGATTGGATGTAAGCATCAGATTGGCTCACAAGGTACCAGGGCAGGTGCTACCATTAGGCAGATGCCTAGGATACCGGCAACTACAGGACGCTGCTGAGTCCACCTACAACCACAAGCTTGAAGGATGCCGCTGATGGAGAGATTCTTCATCTACATGATGCTGGCGGCAGCTGTGGGTAGGGATGGCCTTCGGTGGGGTGTCTATCTAACAGCCGCAGGGGGGAGGGCTAGGTGTGAATGTTTTGCAATTCGCAAAACAAATCGACTAATAGTAAATGCAGTGAAAAAACGTTTTTCACTGCATGCGATTCGAGAAGTGCTAAATCACTCATCAAATCGACCTGCAAATCGAGCTATAGTAAATTTACCCCCTAGTATCATGTAGGACCCCCTTTAGCCAGGCGAGGTGAAGCAACTTGACGTGGCGTCGCTTCCACAAGTGGATGGAAGACCTCTGGAGTGGTGTTGACCCATGCTGTCTGGATAGCTTACCACAGTTCCCTGATATTTGTAGGTGCAGGATTTTGGGTGCGAATGGACCTCTTCACCACATCTCATAGATGCTCGATTAGGTTCATGTGAGGGAACGTGGTGGCCACAACATTCGTCGGAACTCTCCAGAATGCCCCTCAAACCAATTCTGTACAACTTGTGACCGATGACATGGTGCATCATCCTGCTGTAATATTCCATCGTTGTGGGGGTACATGAAGTCCATGAAAGACTGCAAATGAGAGGGGAAGTCCTTGCAGGCAAGTATACTCGTATGTACCTCTGCTACTGTGTCACTCACAGTTCCCACGTGGGTTTCTCACTGTGGGCTCTATTTATTAACATTATTTTTACTAAAGTAATGTGGAAAAGGGTGTTTTCACACCCTTTTCACATTATTTTAGTATCACCTACAGTTACAAAAGGGCGATCATGGGGGGCGGGGCTTATATTATTATGTAAATAATGCTCCCAAAAGAAAACTCTTATCATTTGTATATAATGTTTGAAAGACTATAAGAGCACTTTATGTGTATATTTCTTTTTGTCTAGGTGTATGAAAGTATGTTTTATTGTTATTCAGATGTATTTGTTATTGTAACTGTGGACATGTCTGTTTATATATTTTGAAACTTTAAAGGACATTAGGGCCCATTTATCATTCAATATTTGAGGTAAAATCCCCGAAAACACAGTTTTCGGGGGTTTACCTCAAATACTAAGTATACCCCGGATGTTTGAAGGAGGTACTGCAGCAGGTATCTCTGGTACTGCATGCGATACTGCATGCCCTGATCGCCTTGCAAAATGCGATCATTAATAAATGGGCCCCTTAGAGTCAGATGTAAATGTAATTTACATTGTTTTGTATGCATGCGCATCTCTCCGCAGCTGCAGTCTGACTTGCAACTCTGTACAGCAAGGGAGCTGGAGTGTATGTGTACGTGAGGGGTTGGGTGTAGGGGAAGAAGGGGCGACATTGTGAACCAAAGCCTAGGGTGCATCTGAACTTTGCTCCGGCCCTGTTCACAACCTATCCTGGTAAAGCCTCTTTGGCTAGGGACACCTTGCAGCCAAGTCCCAAGGCCAGTAATGATAAATATAGCTATGCCACCAGGGATAGCCATCACTTTTAAGGATCTATAAGAGTGAACAATTGCATTTATCTGAAACTAGGGATGAGCGGGTTAGGATTTCTGATATCCGAACCCCCCTGAGCCCACCCGATCCGAGTCGGGAACCGAGTCCGGCTAGGGTTTTCCCGCCTGACTCGGATCTCAAATCGAGGCAAAACGTCATCATCCCGCCTTCTGGGTCTCGCGGGTTTTGGATTTTTTAAAAGGTCCATGCGTCGGCGCCATTTTTCACTCCGGCTGTTTTCAGTGAAAAGGGAGGGTGGGAGCTAGGGCTGGCTGGGCTGTGTTGTGCTGCTGTCAGAGGGGCTGGCTGGGATGTGTTGTGCTGCTGTTGTCCATAGGGGCTATGTCCACTCAGTCCATAGGGGCTGACTGGGCTGTGTTGTGCTGCTGTTGTCCATAGGGGTGGCTGGGCTGTGTTGTGCTGCTATCAGAGGGGCTGGCTGGGCTGTGTTGTGCAGTCAGTTTTCCATAGGGGCTGTGTCCACTCCAAACTCTATAGGGGCTGGCTGGACTGTGTTGTGCAGTGTCCCATAAAGGCTGTAGTCCTAAAGGGGTGCTGTAGTGTTGTCCAGGGGGTGATCTGTCCATCAGGGGTGCTCCCCCAGAGTGCACTCAAAAAAAAAATTTAAAAAATTGTTTTCTGTGCTTGTGAATTGTGTGCGCAGTAGCCGCACATGCATCAACAAAGTAGCACCAAGCGTGCGCCTGTGTCATAAATCAAGGGCCGGCTGGCTTGTCCGTTAAAGGGTGCTGTAACCCCCAAAGTGCACTCCCAAAAAGATATATATATTTTTTTCTGTGTCCGTGATTTGTGTGCGCAGTAGCCGCACGTGCATCAAAGTAGCGCCAAGCGTGCGCCTGTGTCATAAATCAAGGGCCGGCTGGCTTGTCCGTTAAAGGGTGCTGTAACCCCCAAAGTGCACTCCCAAAAAGATATATATATTTTTTTCTGTGTCCGTGATTTGTGTGCGCAGTAGCCGCACGTGCATCAAAGTAGCGCCAAGCGTGCGCCTGTGTCATAAGTAAAGGGCCAGCTGGCTTGTCCGTTAAAGGGTGCTGTAACCCCCAAAGTGCACTCCAAAAAAAAAAAAGAATTATTTTCTGTGATTGTGAATTGTGTGCACTGTGGCTGCACGTGCATCAACAAAGGAGCAGCGCCAAGCGTGCGCCTCTCTGTTAAAGGGTGATGTAACCCCCAAAGTGCGCTCCACAAAAAATAAACAATTCTTATTTTTTTCTGTTTGTGAATTGTGTGGGCTGTAGCCGCACGTGCATCCACAAAGGAGCAGCACCAAGCGTGTGCTGTCTGTTAAAGGGTGGTTTAACCCCCAAAGTGCGCTCCACAAAAAATAAAAAATTCTTATTTTCTGTGTTGTGAATTGTGTGCGCTGTAGGCGCACGTCCATCAACAAAGGAGCAGCGCCAAGCGTGCGCCTGTGTCTTAAGTCTGTTAAAGGGTGGTGTAACCCCCAAAGTGCGCGCCACAAAAAATAAACAATTCTTTTTTTTCTGTGTTTGTGTGTGAAATGTATGCGCAGTAGCCGCACGTGCATCAACAAAGGAGCAGCGCCAAGCGTGCGCCTGTGTCATAAGTAAAGGGCCGGCTGGCTCGTCTGTTAAAGGATGGTGTAACCCACAAAGTGCGCTCCACAAAAAAATTAAAAATTCTTCTTTTCTGTGTTTGTGTGCGCCTTAACCTCACGTAAATATCAATATAACATAAATGGAGGACAAAACTTTGTCCGATAAAAATAAAATAGGGAAAGATCAAGAACCACTTCCTCCTAGTGCTGAAGCTGCTGCCACTAGGCATGACATAGACGATAAAATGCCATCAACGTCCTCTGCCAAGGTCGATGCCCAATGTCATAGTAGAGCAGCATCTCAGAAATGCCAGCTCGTTCCAAGGCAGGCTACACTGTGTATCACCGGTTTCAGTAAGAGGCACACCGCCAACAACCTCTTACATCTGGGCAAATTCCAGCACGTCCCACAATAAATTTGGTGATGCAGAATTTTCTGAAAAACAACAGGGGCGTGCAGGAGACGCTTTGGGTGGTCCAAAATATTTCTGGCCACTTTTGCCATTCAGCAACTGCGTGCCGAAGACTGGAGCGCCAGAAAACACTCTAGAACCTGCCCCACCATCACCTGAAGCAAGAGGTTGTGACGCAGTGGAACTCAACCCTCTATATGCTTCAGAGGATGGAGGAGCAGCAAAAGGCCATTCAAGCCTATACATCCACCTATGACATAGGCAAAGGAGGGGGTATGCACCTGTCTCAAGCGCAGTGGAGAATGATTTCCATGTTGTGCAAGATTCTCCAGCCCTTCGAACTTGCCACACGTGAAGTCAGTTCAGATACTGCCAGCTTGAGTCAGGTCATTCCCCTCATCAGGCTTTTGCAGAAGCAGCTGGAGAAAGTGAAGGAGGAGCTAAGAAGGAACGATTACGCTCGGCATGTAGGACTTGTGGATGAGGCCCTTCATTCGCTTTGCCAGGATTCCAGGGTGGTCAATCTGTTGAAATCAGAGCACTACATTTTGGCCACCGTGCTCGATCCTAGGTTTAAAGCCTATGTGGTGTCTCTCTTTCCGGCCAACACAAGCCTGCAGAGGTGCAAAGACCTGCTGGTGAAAACACTGTCAGCTAAAGCGGAACGTGACACGTCAACAGCTCCTTCTTCATTTTCTCCTGCAATTGGGGCTGCCAGGAAACTACTTAGGTATCCTAAGCAACCCGCTGGCGGTGATGCAGGGCAGGCAGGACCAAGTTTGGACATCTGGTCCGGACTGAAGTACCTGGCAACAATTTCTGACATGTCTACTGTCACTGCATATGATACTGTCACCATTGACAGAATGGTGGAGGATTACATCGGTGACAGCATCCAAGTAGGCATGTCAGACAGTCCATACCTGTACTGGCAGGAAAAAGAGGCAATTTGGAGGCCCCTGTACAAACTGGCTCTATTTTACCTGAGTTGCCTCTCCTGCAGTGTGTACTCCGAAAGAGTGTTTAGTGCAGCCGGGAACCTGGTCAGCAAAATCGTAGGAGGTTGCTTCCACAAAATGTGGAGAAGATGATGTTCATAAAAATTAATTATTAACTCTTCCAGGGAGACCAGCCTCCAGAACGTACAGAGGGACCTGTGGTGGCGGATTCCAGCGGGGAAGAATTAATACTCTGTGACGATGAGGATGTACACAACACTGAAGAGGGTGAGGAATCGGTGGATGAGGGTGACATCTTGCCTCCGTAGAGCCAGTTTGTGCAGGGACAGATTAATTGCCAGCTTGTTTTGTGGGGGCCCAAACGAACCACTAATTTCAGCCACAGTCGTGTGGCTGACCCTGGAGCTGGCATGATTGGTTTGTTAAAGTGTGCATGTCCTGTTTATACAACATAAGGGTGGGTCGGAGGGCCCAAGGACAATTCCATCTTGCACCTCTTTTTTTTCTTTGCATTATGTACTGTTTGGGGCCTAGTTTTTCAAACTGCCATCCTGTCTGCCACTGCAGTGTCACTCCTAGATGGGCCACGTGTTTGTGCTGCCCACTTATATTGCTTAATATAGTCTTCCAGCTACCTAGGTGAAACCTTTTGGCCTAAAAACAATATTGTGAGGTGTGAGGTGTTCAGAATAAGCTGGAATTGAGTGGAAATTAATGTTATTGAGGTTAATAATAGCATAGGAACAGAAAAACCCACAAATTCTGTGATTTTTGCTGTTTTTATGCTTTCTTCCCAAAAAATACAGATCCAAAACACAAAACCCAGAACCAAAACACGGAAGGGTGGTTTTTGCAAAACCAATCCAGATCCAAAACACGAAGAAAGATCCAGATCTAAAACCAAAACACGAAAAGTGGCCGGTGCACACCCCTATCTGAAACCAGTCAGCTAGAATATTTTTTTTGTTTGTTGTTCAGACAAAATAAAAAACCCTCTATTTGTAGCTGATCCCCTAAAATATATTGTACAGCATATTAATGAGAATATAACTAAAATGAACAATAAAATCATAGATATCTCAAAATAATTATACACCATAATAAACTGAAATATATTTAGAAATCAACATTTTATAACTATATTTTACAAAACAAATCAAATACATGTCATATAGCAGAAGAAAATGTACTCCCTTAAAATGACGTGAACCCGGCTATTTAGCATAACCGATAGTACAACGTCTGTAAGATCTGACTGAAAACAAAACGTCAGGCCACACACATAACCAGTGACAGGAATGAGAGCATTGCCACTGAGCATGAAGCAGTTATAGTCACTTAAGTCTTTCAAAGGGGTTTCTAAGTTAAATAAAAAGACAACATGGCTTATGAGACAACATGTTGGGACATTTTGAACTACAGTAAACATCATTTTTTTTCTCTTTTTCTTTTTTTTTATCTAAACAGTTATTCTACTAACACTAATGGATATGTTTAAATGGGAATATTTATAACACTTTATACTTAAAGGGAATAAGAAAATGCACTATAGTCCACCACCACTAGGGCCAATGTCTAGCAGGTACCTAATACAATGAGGAGCTGATGCAGACTTGTTGCTGTATATACTAAAATAGATGCATGTGCCTCCCCCCAATCCATACACTGGCATTCGCTTTCCAACTTAATTAACTTCTAAGTTTTACCCTAGATCTAAGGAAGAAAAACTGGGATATAGTTATTTTCCCTGCTGTCAGGACGCCAGCACTCAGAATTCAGGACACCAGTCAGAATCCTGGTGCCGGCATCCTGACAGTAAGTATTAGGGTTAGGGTTAGGCACTGGGGGGGGGATTAGGAATAGGCTGCAGGGGGGGGGAGTGTTAGGTTTAGGCTGAGGGGGAGAGAGGTTAAGTTTAGGCACTAGAGGGGGGAGGGTTAGGTTTAGGCTGTGGCACTCGCGCACGCAGGGGGGGTTTCCGAGTACCCAGAACCCCCCCCCCCCCCCCCCGATCAACCAAATTTTTTTTCAGAGGCCATAACCAGGGTGGCCACACAGAGTGGAGAATGTTCTTGGGCGGACACGGCTTCTGGTGCAATTTCTATTTGCCGGGTGCCTGCTGCGATGTATATCAGCGGCGCACCCGGCTGTCCTGTCTGCTGTGAGGGTTTTGTATAGATCCCCTTCTGTTGGTACATCTACGGAAGGGGATCTATCCATGACCCTGCTTTGAGCCTGTGAGCTCCGCCTCCTCCGGCTCCCGCATGGCACACTGGCTCTATGGAGAGACGACATGTCTTCTCTCCAGTGACAACTGCCAGAGTGCATACAAGGGAGGGATCGAGGAGCTGTTCGGCGCGGTGCGACGTGGGAGGGCAGCACGGCACTGAGAGGCTAACTGCAGAATCATGTCAGGTCAGTTTCTTGTTAGTGTTGGCCGGGTAGGTGGTGTGAGTGTGATGTACAGTATGTGTGATGTGTGTGTGTGAGTGTGATGAATGTGTGTGACATTGATGTCCCAGGGAGGAAGGGGGGTGGGGGGAGGGTGTTTGTGATGTGTGTGTGTGAGACATAGGAGTCCCAGGGAAAGGGGGGGGGGCTGTTTGGTGCCACCATGATTGTATACAATAAAGCTATATCTACACAGACATTGCTGGTGCCAGTGTGGTCCAATTGACCAGGTGGGTGCTGTGCATCTGGATCAGGAAAGTCCCAGGAGGGGAGGAGGGGGGAATATAATAACATGAAATACTAACAGCTCTGGAGTTTTTTTTCCTTTGTAAATAAACTCTATAACTATTCCATTTTCCTTTTTTATTTGTTTAATGTGAATATTTAATTGGTAAAAATGACGAGGGAACATGTATGTATGCTGTGTGTGTGTGTGTGTGTTTGTAAGTATGTTGTGTGTGTATGCAGGGCCGGATTAACAATTGGGCGGATGGAGCTTCAGCTCCAGGCCACCCCATTAAAATAGGCCCACAGGACAAGCAGTGCCGCTGTATTGTAGACAGGATTATTTTTTAACTGTTACAGCGGCACGTCACAGCCTGCCTGCAAGCGCTGTCCAAGGCCCCACCCACTCAAACTCCACCGGACCTCCACCATCCCACCAGCAATTCAATCCCTACATTATAGTGTCTGGGGCCTGGGCGCCTTCACCGCGTCATGTGACCGCCGGCGCCGGCCACTAGTACAGACCGATCTAAAAGCAGGCTATATGCACCGACCTGCTCTCCGTGAAAGCAGCCACACCGGGTGATATGAAGTGTCCTACTGCTCTTCTGCTGATCATCGGGGACAAGATGTGCTGCAAACTGAGCCTCAGTGGCTCTAAAAAAGTTATGCTCTCTGTTGTGAGTGCCTTTTCTGTTCCAGAATATACTGTGAATGCGTGTGTGTGTGTGTGTGTATATATATATATATATATATATATATATATATATATATGGAAAAAGTGAATGATACAGCGACAGGCGTCACTTGGAAAGTGCACAGTGCAATAAATATATTAAAAAAAAATTTAATCAAAGGTTCAAAAGGACACACTAACATGAATACATGAAATAGAAACGCACATGTTACATATAACTTTAAATGTCAAACTAATATCTAAAAAATGAAGGAGCAAAGATATTAATAATATTAAATGACTGAGTTAAAAAGCAGATAAATAAATCTCAACAACACAGTGTTGGAATAAAGTGCAAATTGGAAAATGGTAAGTATTGCACAAGCCCAATAATATAAATAAAAAACAAATGAACTGAGAGTAAGGTTCTAAAAACAGAGATGAGTTCAAAGGTGCTTATCTTAGTAACTCAAAGGCATGGGGAAGCTGCACTCTTGCCTTTGAGTTACTAAGATAAGCACCTTTGAAATCATCTCTGTTTTTAGAACCTTACTCTCAGTTCATTTGTTTTTTATTTATAAAATAAAATTTTCCACTGAAAATTTGTAATGCCAAGAACCATCTCATAATTCTCGCATTACTGTCATCCACTTCAAAGGGGCATGGTCAGTGATCAATTTGAACTTTCTTCCAACCAAGTAGTACCTGAGAGCCTCTAACGCCCACTTTATGGCCAACGCCTCCTTCTCCATTGTGGCATAGTTTCTCTCATGTACATTCAACTTTCTGCTTAGATAGAAAATAGGGTGTTCCTCACCCTCCTTGGTCTGGGACAGGACCGCTCCTATACCTACTTCTGATGCATCGGTTTGTACTATGAATTCCCTGTCAAAATTAGGAGTCATCAGGACTGGTTGGGAACACAACGCTACTTTCAACTCCTGAAAAGCTTTCTCTGCCTCAGGACTCCATTCTACCATGACTTTTTGTTTGCCTTTGGTCAGGTCAGTCAGTGGGACTGCCATGGTGGCAAAGTTGGGTATAAATCTCCTGTAGTACCCCGTAATTCCCAAGAAGGCTCTCACCTGCTTCTTATTCAGAGGCCGTGGCCAGTTTTGTATGGCATCAACCTTATTGAGCTGAGGCTTTATCAGGCCTCTGCCAATGGTGTATCCCAGATATTTTACTTCCTCCATGCCTAGACAACACTTTTTTGGGTTGGCTGTCAAACCTGCCTTATAGATGGAGTCCAACACTGCTTGTACCCTGGGTAAGTGAGACTGCCAATCAGGACTATGAATGACCACGTCATCCAGATAAGCAGCCGCATACCGTCTATGGGGCCTTAGAATCCTGTCCATCATTCTTTGGAAGGTAGCAGGTGCCCCATGTAGCCCGAAGGGCAACATCTTGTACTGAAACAAGCCCTCTGGCGCTGAAAAAGCTGTCTTTTGTTTGGCGCTCTCGGTTAACGGTACTTGCCAATACCCTTTGGTTAGGTTAAGAGTGGTTAAATACCTTGCCGTCCCTAGTCTCTCAATCAGTTCATCCACTCTTGGCATCGGGTAGGCATCGAAATTTGAAACACTGTTCAACTTTCGGAAGTCATTGCAGAAACGCAAAGTCCCGTCGGGCTTTGGAATCAACACAATGGGACTTGACCATTCACTATGTGATTCTTCAATAACCCCTAACTCTAGCATATTTTTAATTTCTTTCGACACCGACTCTCTTTGTGCTTCTGGTAACCTATAGGGCTTTAGATTAACTTTAACCCCTGGGTCAGTGATTATGTCATGTTTAATGACCGAGGTTTTCCCAGGTACGTCAGAGAACAGCACCCTATTTCTGATCAGAAACTCCTTGACCTCTTGTTATTGAATTGCGGACAGGGTTTTTGCCACTGTCACTTCGGGAACTAAGGGCCCTGGATTTACTGGAGGGGCTCGGACGGCCGACAGTACCGTTCTATCTTTCCAGGGCTTTAACAGATTTATATGGTATATCTGTACCAGCTTTCTTTTCCCCGGCTGGTAAACTTTGTAATTGACCTGTCCCACTCTTTCTAAGATTTCAAAGGGCCCTTGCCATTTAGCAAAAAGTTTATTTTCCACAGTGGGAACCAGCACTAACACTCTGTCCCCAGGAACAAAGCTGCGTAACTGAGCATTGTGGTTGTATACCCTCTGCTGTGCCTGTTGAGCCTGTTCCAGGTGCTCTCTCACTATCGGCACTACCGCAGCAATTCTCTCCTGCATTTGAGAAACATGCTCAATCACCGTTTTGTAAGGACTAGACTGCCCCTCCCATGTCTCTTTGGCAATGTCTAGTAACCCCCTTGGTCGAATGGTGAAAACCCGGTGGAGGACTGGGGAACCTCTCTTATGGCCAACAATAAATACAGCAATAAGTAATCCCAATCCCTACCATCCTTGTCAACCACTTTCCTAAGCATGTGTTTTAACGTCTTGTTAAACCTCTCGACCAGCCCATCGGTTTGGGGGTGATAAACCGAAGTTCTTAACTGTTCAATTTTGAACAGGCGGCATAACTCTTTCATGACTTTTGACATAAACGGTGTACCCTGGTCAGTTAGTATCTCCTTAGGTATACCCAGCCTGCTAAAGACATGAACTAGCTCTCTGGCAATGGTCTTGGTTGACGTATTGCGCAACGGGATCGCTTCCGGGTACCTAGTAGCGTAATCCATTATGACCAGAATATACTGGTGTCCCCTGGCAGACTTCATTAAAGGTCCAACCAAATCCATCGCTATTCTTTCAAACGGCACCTCTATAATAGGCAATGGTACTAGTGGACTTTTAAAATGTGGTCTGGGAGCATGATACTGACACTCAGGGCAGGATGCGCAAAAGTCAGATACCTCTTTATGTAGCCCAGACCAGAAAAACCTCTGCATTATTCGCTCAGTGGTTTTCTCTACCCCTAGATGACCGGCCGTTATATGACCATGGGCCAGATCCAACACTGTTCTTCTGTAGGCTTTGGGAACTATTAGTTGTTCCACAACATCTTCCCCCTTCTTAGTCACCTGATATAACAAATCCTGACACATTGCCATGTGGGGATAGGACAAAGGACTATCAGGGTCTACGGGTTTACCATCAACTACTTTTACATTCTCCCTGGTTTTTACCAAAGTAGGGTCTTTCAACTGCTCCACGGCAAAGACCTCTCTTCTGACCTCTAAATCAGACAGACGATCAACTGGCCCAACAACACTTCCCACCTCAGTGGGAGGCACATCAGTTGGCGGGCCACCATCACGATCCGCATTCTCTAGTTCGC